>ML783017.1:112195-141709 GCA_009831015.1 Picea engelmannii
TTGTTGCTTCCTTCCTTATGCAACAACATCACCAACAATACTTGCAACATGCAAACATTCTTTCCTTGGGCTGACCAAACGAGCCATAACATACTTCCTGCCACAAAATTGCAGCAACTTCTTTCTCCCTATAAATTTTTTTTTTTTCTTGTTGATCCCAAAAGTATTCAATTCTTCCTGGATTCATGAATCTTCTTGTGCTCTCCACTGTAATAACTGTGCATGATTATTCCTTCCCTGAGCACTTTTGATGCAGTACCCCCACCTCAGTGGGGTCTGATAACTTCCCAGTCAATGGATCTTCAACTCTCGGAGCTGGAGCAGCTCTTCTAGTCCCTACTAGAACCTCCATGTAACAAATCCATAGGCCTTGCGTGAAAACTCACCCGTGAGAACTAGAGGCAACACAAGTTTCTCCTACGTGGCCACCGACTATGACCACACGCTTATCCACAAGGAGTTTCAGGATTTTGCGTAATGGGTGTTTCGATATGACTCACCCTCGATTCTCTCTATCCTCGAAATCTGAAACAAGAGTCTAGCGCATGCTAGCTCTTCCCTTAACTTCCATCGGCATGACCTCTAACTATGACCTCGGGCCCCAACTTTTGAGTGCTACAGGACTTTACCCTTTGTGAACTTCGAGGATTAGTTCTCCTCCTTTCTCTCGAGGTCCGAACTCTTGAACCCCATTTGCCTAAGATCAAAGGTCCACAGCTTTCCGGGTTCGACGGTCTAGATAAATTCCTTGCGAATCGACAATTCGCATTTCGGGGTTTCGAAAAACAGTTTCCCCTCTTTTCTTCCGATCTCTAGTTTTTTGAAATCCACATGAGTCAGATCCAACGACTCAAAGCTCCTCATAATCCAATGGTGTGGATCCTTTCTCGTGAATTGGGAATTCATGGTTTGTGAAATTAAAAAATAGTTCTCTTCCCTTTTTCAATTTCCGTCTTCATGAAATTCAAGTGCATCATATCAATGACTGACACTCGTTGTGATTCAATGGTCTAGATCTCTCCTCACGAATTGAAAGTTCGCGTTTCAGGATTTTCGAGAACAACTTCTTCTGTTCTCCCAACCTTCGATTTTCCGATTTCCCAATGAAAGGAATCAACGGTTCGATCTTCCTTGAGATCAACGGTTCAATACCTCCCCTGATATTTCGAGTGCTAAATGACTCTTAGCATCATCCTCCTCGTATTTTCTTTTGATCTAATGATGCATGAATATCGACACTTCTTCCTCCAAGGATTCCTACCGTCCGTTCAGGTTATCAATGACTTCTTTCCAAATATCTTGGCGTCAATTCTTCTGGACTTGACTTCCTCCCTAACTTGAAGGATTTTGAATATTTTGAAGGCTTCGACGGTGTTTTCCCTCCTGAGCTTCAGTTAATGAAATTTTAACTTCACCTTGCCGCAGACTTGCACTCTGCGTGCGAACTTGCACTTTTTCTCCCTGAGATTTTAACTTACTCAGTCTCAAACGGACTCGACCCTTCTGTGTTTTCAAAAAGACTTTCTGGTGCCCTCCTGGCACCCTCTACACTCGTCTCCTGGAGTATTTCAAAATTAAAACAAGTTCCCTCTATAAGCACTCCTTGTGCTTGATATGCACACTCTACATACAAAAGTTTTACGCTATCTCTTCTAAGCTTCATTTTCTAAATTGGAAGCATTATGTGTCTCTTCCATTTCTTTGCACTTTGTGGCAATTCAAATCAGTTCTGGCACTCGTCAACCTTTTTCAATACAATGCGCAGATGACTAGAATTTGTCAGGCCTTCGTTTCTTGACAATTCCCTCATCATTCATAAACAATCTAATTTAAGAAAATGTTTCAATTTCATGAATTTTCTGAGCTCTTCTCGACTCTGTACCTTTGGGTAATATCTCCCTCTTTCTTAGTCCCTACCCACGTGACCAAGGGTCATGACCAAGTGCTAGACTACTAGGTGCTACTCGGGCCTTTGGCCTTCGAAGAGTTTAAGGCACACACAACTATCTTCCAGAGTTTCGATTTACCGAATTCACGTAAATTGGGTGGATCGACAGTCTACGTTTACCCAACATCCAATGGTTAAAATTCGTTGTGGTTCTTCCATCTTCGAATATTTCGGGACTTCAGGACTTCGGTTTTAGATCCTTGAGGCTTTCATACTTGCTTTCCTTTCCAACCCCCGACTTCCAAAATCCCGATTTACTTTACCCTTCGGGTCCACATAGCATAGTTGTCGCCCACAACCATGGTGGCACATGGCACGTTTAGGAGGGTCCACGTCACCTTCAACGACATCATCAGGTCCCACCATGCTCACTTTTCTTTTAGACCCACTAGCATGTGGTACACACCCATGTGTCCACGTCCATTCCAAGTGAAATCCAACGGTTAGACCTCTCTCAAATCTATGGCGCAGATACTTTCGGTGTTTTGAGCATTCAGGATTCTGTGCCTAAGCTCACTCTATTTTTCCCCGACAGTCGAAATCATGTATTCATGACTTACCTTCTGCTTGATCTAACTGTCAAGCCTTATACTCCCGATCTATGGTGTAGATCGTTTTGGAACTTTTAGGATTTTGGGTTTTGGTCCCAGAGGTTCTCGCACTCACTTCCCTCTCCAACACTCAACTCCCAAACTTCCAACCTCTCTCGCCTTGGGCCCATAGGACAACTATCACCCACCAAGGTAGTGACACATGGTGTCCTTAAGAAGGTCCACCTCACTCTCAGCGACATCATAGTCCCCCACTACTTTCACTTTTCATTTCATAGTTTTGGGCATCAAAAGTTTGTGCATCTACACATCTCGAACTTTTGTTTGCTGAAATTCTAAAATTACGGTCTATTAATGATCCAAAAAGATCTTTTAATGACTTTGGTTGAGTTATTAATTGCATATGTTTATCAACCATTCAGGAAACTTAATGAAAGAGGATGAAGATGAGAGAATATATCACAGCCATAATACCAAAATATAGATCTAAACTAAATCAATAAGAACAACAAACCATAACAAGAGAAGTGATAATGGAGTTCAGTACAAAATTGCCTACGTCTTCGGGCCTTTGTCTCAGTGGGGGAGGCTTATTTATTTCTGTTTAAAGCTCAAAACATACATCGCAATAGTTCCATTAGGCTACAAGACTAATCTGGTCATGTTCTTCCAGATCTCTAGAACCCATTAAAAGAAACGACACACAAAACAGATGACCAAAGCTCCCAGAAATAGCCCACAAGTGTCTTCTCCTCAACAACTCCCCTGCATAAAAATGGCTTTGGCTTGGATTCCCTTCACCATAAATCTTCTCTGGTTGTCCTTCATAGCCTCAAAAAGGCCTGGTTTTTATAGATCTAAAGTTGGTTATCCATCCCCAACTTCCTCCCAAAATCTGGGCTCAAATCCCCCTTCAAATGACCCAAAATCCCAAAAAAATCCATTTTCTGGGCTAAATATCAGTTAGAAATCCAAAAAATCATTAATATATGGTTGAAAAACCACTTTATGTTTAATTATTGGGCTTATCCCCCTTGATTTGCGTGTTTTCCCTCTCTGTGGTCATATGACTGCATAAAATTGTGGGCTGGGGCTTAGCCCCAGCCCCCTTCCACCCACATAGTAATGTATTACCTTTTAAATAAATTTAAATGTGTTTCATTAAAAAAGAAACATATGTGGTGTGTTGGTAATAGGGACTTTACCAAGATTTGGGCTGGTCCAAGAGGTCATGGTATCAACCCCCATGGACTCCAAATAAACTTTTTCCACCAACCCTTAACCAATATCATGGTGCCACGTGGCAGCCCATGACTGGGCCACGTGGCACCCAACAATTTGCCAAACAAATACCACTTGTCAACTACTGGGTAGATCCCTGTCACTGACCAGTCACTTTCTGTCGGGCTGCCACATGTCACTTCTTCCATTACCATGTGTCACCTCTAGAGAGTGCCACGTCACTTTTTCACTATTGACTTTTTTCGCTGTTTGGGAAAATGATCAGAGTGTGATAACTCTTGCATACAATGTCTGTTTGCGAAAGTGAATATATGGCCAGAATCAACGCGATGAGCCGGTCACAATGAAATTGGTTTCTTCTGATTCTGAGAACTTTCATTTTTGAGCCTTTTTTAGCCGTGTCAGACTCTTGGATCCGATTTTGGATCACACCTCCCCACTAAAGAACCTTTTGGTCCCCAAAAGGTTACTGACCAGTCAACAAGCTCGGGATAGGCCACCCGACTTGTCCTCTGTCTCTGAACTCTGTCTTGTGCACCTGTCTCATCAAAATAAACTATAACACAATCATGACAACTGACATCATATTGTTAGCCATTCGAACCCTGTTACATCTTATTGAAGCCACTATCATCCATGTAGACAACATTACTAATGATAGCATCAAAAAGACGACTACAAATGAGTTGATATACTTGTAATATTTGCACGACATGAGCTTATCTTGAAGCAACTTATGATTGATTTTCCATTCAACAATCATTTCTTATTCTTGCTTAAGATTGATTACTTCATTTGAAACAATTATTGGTTTGTTTCTTGCTTGCACTTCCTTCTTTGATTGTTCCATTGTTTGAAGTGTTTTATTTTCCTTAGCATGATGAACATGAACCACATAATCTTGAACTGCTTTGGTTAATTGATATTGATTCTTTGTCCTGTAGGAGATTGCCTTACGATCATATAAGTGTCGACTACCTAAGACCATTCCACATTCACTTAAGGACACTACATCACATGTTAACTCGTCCACGTACTTAGATGAAATTGCAAATTTCATTGTGCACTGCTTTGTTATGTGCATTTGATGATGATTTCTTATCCATTTAAGTGTGTAAGGATTATGATGAGTTTGTTTTTTTAACCCCAATTTCTTAACCAATTCTTCTGAGATTATATTAGCTTGAGATCCACTGTCGATTAATGTGTCTATCTTAGTGTGTCGCATGATGGTCCTTATATGAAACAAGTTACGTCTACAATCAATGCCTTCAACAATTTTACCTGTCCTACCAACCAATGAGATATTTGATTCATCACTTGAATCTGATACCAAGTCTGTGGGTCTTGTTGTCGATGCCACTGTTTTCATTCCCTTCTTTTCCTTGAACCACTTTGGCCTCTTCTCGGGATGCAACTACCAACATCTATCCTCATCATGTCCCTCCTTCTTGCAATTCTTGCAAGAGGGCTTCCCTTCCTTCCTCGTCACTGCATTTGAATTCTTGCCATGCCATTTCCTCTTGTTCTCTTTCCTTGAAGACAATGATTCCCCTAACACACCTACTTTTCCTACTTCAATATATGTAGCTTGAACATAAACCTCATCAAGGTTAGTGGGTCCAAAAATGAATACAGTGTTTCTAATATGCACAGGTAAACCTCCTATATACTTCATAAGGGTTTCATGTGTATGTAAAGGGGTATCTAACATCAATGCCATTTTACGAAAGTTATCTGTATACTCTTTCACTGTTTGTCCTTTTCTTAGTTTTAAAGATTGCCATTCAATTAATGTTTTTTCTTTATAACCCAAAGGATATAATTGTTTCCTAAGTGCAGAAATGAAGCTTTGCCATGATGGAAATACATTACCCACTTGTTGTGTTTCGTTTTGCAGCTTTCTTTGCCACCAGATGAGAGTTGTACTTGCAAGTCTCAAAGATGCCAACTTGATTTGTGTGGCCTCATCCTTGATCTGTTCCACATTGCAGTAAACCTCTATCTACTTGACCCAATTGTCAAGTTTCTTCGCATTTACTTCACCATCATATATGGGCAACTCAAATTTAACATCAATTTTTAATAATGGCATTTCCTTATTATGTTTATGAACATGTTTCTTTGCATTAGACTTAGAACTTGAACTTGAAGAAGAAGGAGAAGAAAGAGGTGATGATGGAGGTGAAGGAGGAATCCGAGGATGATCCTCTTCCTCTTCACTTTTTCCCTTTGAATATTCACCCAAAAATGGTCTCTTTCGTTCCAAGTAATCCTCGTACAAAACTTTCACCATCTCCGACATAGCAAGGAAAGTTTTCTGAAAATCTTTCTCATCCTGAGAAAGCCCTTCTTTTGATGCCATCTTATCGTTGTGCGGAGCTCTTTTTCTCAATCCAATTAATAGATTCTCTGCAACAAGCTCACCTTCACCACGGTGTAGCTTTTCCCTGGTTAACATGAAAAACTCAAATCCAAACGTCAACTAGCTCTGATACCACTTGATCCGAAAAGATCTTTTAATGACTGTGGTTGAATTATTAATTGCATGTGTTTATTAACCATTCAGGAAACTTAATGAAAGAGGATGAAGATGAGAGAATATATCACATCCATAATACAAAAATACAGATCTGAGCTAAATCAATAAGAAAAACAAACCATAACAAGAGAAGTGATAACAGAGTTCAGCACAAAATTGCCTACGTCTCCGGGCCTTTGTCTCAGTGGGGGAGGCTTCTTTATTTCTGTTCAAAGCTAAAAAAGTACATCACAGTAGTGCCATTAGGCTACAATACTGATCTGGTCATGTTCTTCTAGATCTCTAGAACCCATCAGAAGAAACGACACGCAAAACGAATGACCGGAGCTCCCAGAAATGGCCCGCAAGCATTTTCTCCTCAATAGCTGATCCAGGTGGATATTGGTGGCCACCCACATATTCCACTTGGACCCCTGCCATTGCTTCTTTTAGTTGTTTAGTTTTCGCACAGTTTACTATTTTTAGCAGTTTTTCGGGTCCTGAACTTCTGGAGCTGTTTTGAGGCCTTAAACGATGTTTTTTGGGAAAACAGGGAGAAACATGGATTTTTGATTGATGTTTCTCACCCAAAAGTTGTATTCCTCGGATAGATATTTCTAACGAGGTATAGAATGCATCAAACGAATATCATATGCCAAAGTTACGTCCCTGAGAAGTTGATGTACCAACTTACCCAAACGGGGCCCATAGTCTTGGCGTTTCATCTCCTAGGGTTAGGTCTTTGGATGTTTAGGGTTTTCCATTGTTTCTCAATAATAATAGGCCTTCGGGCCTCATTGTAACATAGTTTAGAGGCCAGTAGCTGCCACATCTCTTCTAAGAGATAAGCTACCAACGCCCTAGCTAGATTATTTCCAATCTGTCTGTAAGCATATTTCAATCATTTGTTATTAATGAAATGAAGTCTTATTTCTGCTGCATCTCTGTGTTTATGTGTATTTCTATATTTCATTGTTGTCCTACATAAATCCGGATCAGTGGTATCAGAGCGGTCTGCTCATTCTTGATCCTTCTTTACATGTCCCCAACGAGATCGAGGTATAAGGAGTTGGGGCTCGATCTGGTTGAACCTTTGCAAGATCAGCCTCGCAAACCCCGACGACCGCCCATGGGGGAAGAAAAGAAATATGAGGGAGTAGGAGATCCTATCAAAATTTTTCTTGAGGAGGCCCTCGAGAAACAAAGGAATGCAATGATGGACAACTTTGCCCAGATTCTTCAACGGATTCCGACTGCGGCGCATCAACATCTAGAAGCCAATTTGGAGGCACCACTCCTTTTAAGGTACAAGTAAACTTTGACATTCCCATATTTGATATCCAAATAGATGCATATTCCGTATATAGATGGTTGAATCTGTTAGAAGGATATTTCTCGGTTTATGACTTTTCCGATCAAAAAAAATTATTTTCGCACTCCTCAAAGCTTCCCCCCATGTCAAGGATTGGTGGGAAACCTACTCGGAGCAAGAGGGAGAGGGAGAACCCTCTTTATTCTCGACCACACCCACTTGGAATTATTTTCGAGACGCCATCAAGGAACAATATTATCCCATGGGGAGCTATGAGGACAAATACATACAATGGACTACGTTGTGGCAGCAAAGGGACCAAGATGTGCATGAGATGATGAATCTATTTCATACCCTACGCACAAAGTTGGGTATCAAATATTCAAAGTAAAGTACCACATTTCTCTGCACAGATACATTCAAGAGGAAATGTAGTTCCTCGACATCTCCTCGCTTGGTGTGGCATACCGATATGCTGCCAAGATTGAGCAGAAGTTCAAACAAAAGAAGCGAGACTTTGGGTTTGCAAATCAAAATCAAGGGAAAGGTACTCCCAAACCGCAAAACAAAGGACCAAGCCAAGGCAGGGCAGCCCAGGAAAACCCGCCAAAGACACAAGAAAATAACAACATCACAAAGCCAAAAAAGGATACGGGGAAGTGGTGTGAGTTCCATAAGAGCTCCACTCACAACACAAGTGAGTGTCGGTCCAAGCAGTCACTGGTAGCCGAATTGAAGGCTTTTGAATCAGATGCATGCTCTGACTCTGAATCATAACCTAACAAGGGGAATGATAGGGGGAAGTAGATTATCAATGAGGATCCCAACACCACCGTTTCCACCACAAATATCCAGAAGGAGGAACCAGAAGATCCAGAGGAGGCAGAGCATCTCTTCCATTCCAAGATGTGGGTAAAGGATTCCCCGTTGCAGTTCATTGTCAACAGTGGGAGCTAGAAGAACCTCATCTCGGTAGAGGTCATGAAACGACTTGGCTTTCTGACCAAAACACACCCACAACCATACACCATCGGGTGTTTGCACCAAGGAAGGGACCTCCGCGTCAGTCAACAATGTCGCCTTCCCTACAACATCAAGCCCTTCATGGATGAGGTATTATGTGACATTGCTCCTCTTGATGTTTCTGATGTATTATTAGGCCAACCATACTTGTGGAAGTGACATGTTGTGTATGAGTCCAGGCCTCGTGATGTTATTATCACTTTGGGCAATAAGATGTACAGGATACCAGAGATAGCACCGCCTACCACCATCTCTTTGGTTACTGCAAAACAATATAGTAAGCTCATTTCCAAAACTAGGAAATTTGTTTTCCTGATGATCTGCCCTCAGGGAAAGAGGAAGATTGTGGCCATGACCTCTAGACAGGGCCCTGCTGCACGAAAACAACATATGGATAAGGTCGTGGAGGAGTACGAGGACATCTTCACCTCCCCCGCAGGGGTGCCTCTGCACTACCAGGTCAAGCACCCCATCGATCTGACCCCAGGTGCGCCACTGCCCAATGGACCCATCTACCGATGCTCTTTCCTGGAGAATGATGAAATCAAGAGGCAGATTCAGGAGCTGTTGTAGAAAGGTCACATCCGGTCGAGTTCGTCACCCTGTGGGAGCCCGATCATATTGGTGTAGAAGAAGGATGGGACTTGCAGACTCTGCATTGACTATCGGGCACTGAACAAGATCATTGTCTGGAATAGGTACCTAATCCCATAGATTGATAATCTGGACCAACTCAAGGGGGGAAAATATTTCAGCAAGATCGACTTGAAGTCTGGGTATCACCAGGTACCAATCGAACCCTCTGATGTGTGGAAGACTACATTCATATCCAAGGAGGGCCTTTTTGAATGGTTGGTCATGCCTTTCGGGTTGACGAATGCCCCTGCAACCTTCATGAGGCTAATGGAAGAAATCCTACGGCCATTCACCAACTCATTTGTAGTGGTGTACTTGGATGACATTATGATCTTCATCCAGACTTGGGAAGAGCACCTCCACCACATTCGACAGGTCCTCGAAACACTGTGGAAACACAAGTTGTGTGCCAATTTGGAGAAATGCACTTTTGGCATAACCCAGGTTCAGTATCTGGGATACATTATTGATGAGCGGGGGGTGCATGTGGATCCAACAAATATCCAAGTCATTCGAGATTGGCCAGCCCCAACCACCCTAACAGATCTCCGCAGCTTTTTAGGTCTTGCCAATTTCTACCACAAGTTTGTCTTGGGATTCTCTCATATCACTTGGCCCTTGAGTCAAGTCACCAAGGGAGGAGCTAAAGAAAAATTATTTTGGTCTGAATCTCAATAGAAGGCATTCGGGGAGTTGAAGCATCACCTCTACTCTGCACTAATGCTCACATTACCAGACTTGCAAAACCATTTGAGATCGAGACAGATGCCTCTGACTATGCTATTGGGACAGTCCTTACTCAACATGGGAATCTAGTGGCATATCACAGTGAGACACTTTCTGACACAGTCCGGAAGTATCCCACTTATGAAAAAAAAATGTATTCCATTGTGCAGGCTTGTCTGCAATCGAAGCATTACATTTTGGGAAAGGAAACGGTCATCCACACAGACCACCGACCCCTGCAGTTCATAAAGACACAAGGGAAGTTGCAGAACTATCACCATTAGAAGTGGTCCACATACCTACAACAGTTTCATTTGAACATTAAGTACAAAAAAGGTAGCACCAATAATGTTGCAGACTGCCTCAGTCGACCACCCATCGTGGCGCTAATCACTGTACTCAACTCTTGTGAGAACGAGACTTCTGATTGGTTGCTTCTCTACACAAGTGGTCCAGAATTCAGCCACACATACAATACACTCTTGGAGGGTAAGAAAGTTCCCAATTTTCACCTCCAGGATGCCTTGCTTTGTCACCTGGGACACCTTTGTGTTCCTTCAAGCGAGCGTGCCAAGATGATTTGGTAGGCACACTATAGTCGGGTCGTTGGGAATTTCGGGGTAGATAAAACCGCGGCATTACTGCAAAAGTATTTCTATTGGCTGAACCTTCGAAAAGATGTCAGGAAGTACATCAAGTCCTGCACTACTTGCGCCATTTCCAAACTGACCATTAAGAAGCAAGGCCTCTATACTCCGCTTCCTACCCCCAGTCGACCTTGGGAATCCATCTCTATGGATTACATGTCGGGCCTTCCTTCTACTAAGCATGGAAATGCTTGTGCTTTTGTGGTCGTCGACCGATTCTCGAAGATGTCCATTATGCTGGCCTGCAAGAAGAATATCACAGCAGAAGCCACTGCTTAACTCTTCTTTGAACGAGTGTGGGTATAATTTTGGATCCCACTGTCTATCATCTCAGATCGGGACAATAGGTTCCTTAGTACATTTTGGTCCAGCCTCTGGTCGATGTTGGACACCAAGCTCACCAAGTCCACAGCTTTCCATCCGCAAACTGATGGCCAGATAGAGGTCGTTAACCGGATGATTGTACACATTATGCACATGTACAATTCAAAGCATCCATGCACATGGGATGAGAGCCTCCCCTATGTACAACACAACTACAACCGGGCTCTCCATAGCTCAACCAACCATAGCCCCTTTCAAGTGGACTTGGGATTCCAGTCACTATGTCCCATTGACATAGCCATGGCATTTGTGGCTACTCAGGAAGATTCAGCTCATGTCCAGTCTGAAGCAGATAAGGCAAACAAATTCATTGAGCACATTCAACACATACGCCAACAGGTTCATGACATCTTGGACAGAGCCAATGCTAAGTACAAGCAACGACATGATCAACATTGGGTGCCACACAACTTCCAGGTGGGCGACAAAGTGTGGCTGCATTTGCAAAAGGAGCGCCTCATTGGACCCCACCACAAGATTCATCCGCTCTGATATGGGTCGTACACCCTCATTAAGGCTATAGGGGAAAATGCCTTTGAGCTCAGTATTCCACCATTCCTTGTTCTGCACCCAGTGTTCAATGTGGACCGCCTTTGGCCCTACTTTCCATCTCTACTAGACACATCCGACATGGTAGAACAAATCACACCAATAGAGTTAAATCTAGACTGCATGGAACAAGCCAGAACTGATCATATCATGGATACACAGATCAAGCACACCCGAAAACAAAGGATACCACTATATCGAGTTGTCAAAGTAGGCCAACTCCTTCACCAAGGCAAATGGCTCACCAGGGACCAAGTTTAGCAGAAGTTTCCTCATCTCATGGATGAACTCAACACAATGGGGAAAATTGCTTCCTAAGGGGGGAGGAATGATCCAGGTAGATATTGGTGGCCACCCGCCTATTCCACTTGGACCCCCACCATTGCTTCTTTCATTAATTTAGTTTCCGCACAGTTTACTATTTTTAGCAGTTTTTCGGGTCCTGAACTTCTGGAACCGTTTTGAGGCCTTAAATGACGTTTTTTGGGAAAACAGGGAGAGACCTGGTTTTTTGATTGGTATTTCTCACCCAAAAGTTGTAGTCCTCAAATAGATCTTTCTAACAAGGTATAGAACGCGTCAAACATAGATCGTATGCCAAAGTTACGTCCCCGGGAAGTTGATGTACCAACTTACCCAAACGAGGCCCATAGTCTTGGCGTTTCATCTCCTAGGGTTAGTTCTTTGGATTTTTAGGGTTTTCCATTGTTTCTCAATAATAATAGGCCTTCGAGCCTCATTGTAACATAGTTCAGAGGCCAGTAGCCGTCACATCTCTTCTCAGAGATAAGCTACCAACGCCCTAGCTAGTTTATTTCCATTCTATATGTAAGCATATTTTAGTCATTTGTTATTAATGAAATGAAGTCTTATTTCCACTATATCTATGTGTTTATGTGTATTTCTGTATTTCATTGTGTTCCTACATAAATCCAGATCAATAGCTCCTCTGCATAAAAATGGCTTTGGCTTGGCTTCCCTTCAGCATAACTCTTCTATGACTATCCTTCATGGCCTCAAACAAGCCTGGCTTTTATATATCTGAAGTTGGTTATCCATCCCCAACTTCCTCCCAAAATTTGGGCTCAAATCCCCCTTCAAATGGCCCAAAATCCCAAAAAAATCCATTTTCTGGGCTAAATATCAGTCAGAAATCCCAAAAATCATTAATATATGGTTGAAAAACCACTTTTTGTTTAATTGTTGGGCTTTTCCTCCTTGACTGGTGTGCACTCCCTCTTTGTGGTCATATGACTGCATAAAACCATGGGTTGGGGCTAAGCCCCAGCCCCCTTCTGCCCACATAGTAATGTATTACCTTTTAAATAAATTTAAATGTGTTTCATTAAAGAAGAAACATATGTGGTGCGTTGGTAATAGGGACTTTACCAAGATTTGGGTTGGTCCAAGAGGTCATGGGATCAACCCCCATGGACTCCAAATAAACTTTTTCCACCAACCATTAACCAATATCATGGTGCCACGTGGCACCCAACAATTTGCCAAACAAATACTACTTGTCAACTACTGGGTGGATCCCTATCACTAACCAGTCACCTTCTACCAGGCTGCCACATGTCAGTTCTGCCACTACCACATGTCACCTCCAGAGAGTGCCACATCACTTTTTCACTATTGACTTTTTTTTTTTACTTTTTTAGTTGTTTGGGAAAATGGTCAGAGTGCGATAACTCTCACATACAATGCCCATTTGATAAAGTGAATATATGGCCGGAATCAGTGCGACGAACCGGTCACAATGAAATTAGTTTCTTCCAATTATGAGAACTTTAATTTTTGGGACTTTTTTAGCCATGTCAGACTCCTGGATCCGATTCTGGATCAATTAATCTACTTGATCCAACAGTCTTGATTCCCCATGATCTGATGACTCAGATCTCATCGGCATTTCATGTATCAGGATTTCATGTGTCATGAGGTCGAAATATTTTCCACCTTCATCCTCCCTATTCCCGAAATGTCGATTTCTTCCTGGACAATTGACGGTCTAGATCTCTCTTAGATCGATGGTTGTGATCCAATCGTGAATTCGAGTTTCATGAATTCTCACGAACTCACCCTTTGACCATTTCAAGTTACAAGTCAGTGAAAGGTTGATCTCTCTCCACGCATCCTTTCCGATGGACGGTTCTGACGAATTCAGGCTTTTGCATATCGCAATTTCCACACTCCTATGCAACTCCAAAGGGTTTTAAGCCTTGTGCATGTTCTCTAGATCTGACGGTCATGAGGGTTCTCCTTTCCTCCCAAACATATCCTATGGCTCCAACACTTTTGGTGTGGAGTTCTCTCTCTCTCTGTGGCCATATACCACACCGGCTGCAGTTTTATAATACCGCTACACCTCTTGAGCTTTGTAACATGGTCAAGTAGCCCGTTGACACTCAGAAACATTCTGAGGTCTGAAAAATATCTATGCTATAGTCTTCAATATCTTCCATATCGTTGAATCAATATCTATCTCCTTCAATATAGTTATATGCTGGCTATTCCTCCATACACAATTTCTTCTCAAAACCTCGGTCCAAAGACAACTTATCCATCCAATCCAGGCTCAACATTGAAACTATGCTTTGATACCATATTGTAATGTTCCTTGGTCATCAACCCACTGGCCAGACAATGCTACTGTGCACAACAACATCATTCTCATACTTAATTAATAACATGCATTTAAATCAAATTAAACACATTTAACTTAGAGTAAGCACAAGATTACTGCTAACATAAATAATCCCTGGAATTAACAATAATTCATATGCACAACATAATACATGATACATATAAGCATCACATGCATGAAAAACATAATATTAAGCATAAGCTAATACTTATCTTTGAAACCATCGTAATTCCACCAACTGCGTGTAGACCTTCCATGAACCTCCCAGCCTTAGACCATGCTGCTCATCACTCTCAGCAGTAGGTCACCCCCGAGCTGGGACTAAGCTCCACTGGATAAGGAATCCTAGTCTAGGTAAGGTTTACAAGAAGAATACACATAAAATAAGGAGGATTCTCTCCCAGGAACCACTTATTCCCATTGCCCATATACTCTCCTTCCCCACATGCCTGTCCCACCCCAGGAGTATACACCTTCTCTGTCACCTAAACAATCTTTCAGCTGCTAACCTCCCTTACCTTGGGCTTCAGCAATAGACTGGACCGGAAATCTCCGAGCTCTGTGGTAGCTACAGGGTTCCTTCCAAGAGCTCTCTCCTTCCTCCACACACTCTCTCACCTAGAGAGAGTCGGTCACAGGCTTGGTAAAACCTGTCTCTTCAACAACAATCACCTCCGTCACCTGAAGAGAGGTTACACACAAGTCATACAATTGGTTTCCTTAATCACATTCCTGTACAAAGAAGAAAAACAACAAGGCTAAAAAATGAACATACAATAGTAGCAAACCACACCCAACCAAGAACTGCGTGGACGGTACAGTAAACTGGGACAACAAACACGAGTTTCCCAAACAGATGACAGACATATGCTTTAGTGTAACAAGGCTCAACAATTACGAGACACTTTGTGTTTCCCCAACCAACAATAAAGGACAGATTCATGGCTCTGGTTTTAGAGATGCGTAAGGTGTACATAGATTCCACACAAAGACTCCCACGGTTTAGGTAAAGGATTCAACATAAAACACCCAACAGAGGTCGATCGGGAACACCCGCCCGTTCAGATGAAAGATGGAGAATGGACTCCCTGAATCAGGTGATGGATGGAGGAATTGGAAGGTCGAACCCTAGATTCAGGTGATGTTTGGAGGAATTCCCACCCAACTCCCATGCAATAGTCGATGGAATGGAAAGTGAACCCCCAACATGACTCATTTCCTGGGTTAAATTGCATGCGCTTGCATCGACACATGTCACCCATGAAGCTGCATGCATTCCATCAGCATGCGTTCCTCCCAAGGAACTTAGGACAAAACATAGATTTCACATGGATTTTGGAATAATATTAAAATATTATTCCCGAGGACTTAAGCCCCTAGGCTCAATACTTAGCCTCTCTTTCCAACCTTCCAACCCCCAATCCCTTACCCAGGCTTTGTGGAAGCTTAGTCCCCCATCACTCATTCATCGTGGTCGGTCCACACGCAGAGATGTTTATCTTTATTAATAATGTGCATAGTTACATGTACAAAATCAGGCTCTTGGCCTTCAACACTTAGGCTCCCTGGCCTAATAACTCATAACCCCATCATCTTATATAAACTTAGCTCACTAGCCTATAAATAATAATTACAATTCATAATGGAATCGGGGCAAGTCCTTGGGGTATTACACCTATTAAGGGAATGATTAAGCTCAAAGAATGGATGAGATGGTGGTTGTAATACTTCCTGTAAGAATGGGTTGATGGAACCCCTAACAATTACAATTGTTTCTTAAATAAAAACACTAAACCATGTATGTATAACTCCTCATAAGAGGAATGATGTAAGTTTGTAAGGTCAATATAATTGACCTATAGTGAATGGAAAATACAGTTGGGATATACTGGTTAAGCAAGGAAAAAGGAGTTCTTTGAACTAACGATAATTCTCATAAAAGAGGTGAAATAACATGAACATATGAACTAGTTTATGAGCTCACGACTATAAAAAAATGTCTTCATGTATACTGATATGAGTACTTGTTATGCATGGAAATGAAATATGTGAATTTATTGTAATGCATATGGTGATGAGTAAGCATGCATGTAACATGAAAATAGACATATTATAACCTATGGTGAGTTGTAAGGTATGGTCTTCTAATGGAAATTTTAGTTAAGGATGATTTGGTATTAGGAGGAAAACTAACAACATGAATTAAATGTTGATAATTCTATTGATTATTTCCTTATGAAGAGGATGTGGCAATGATTAATGAAAGGGTAATATAAAGTCTAGAAAAGGAAGTGGTGGAGGATTTCTAGATGACTAATGGGTCAGAGTGACATCCATAAATAGATGATGACCATATAGGTATGGCTTAGTATGCTTAAGAAAAAATCAAAGGAAAAAATTAGGAAAGGATTTCCTTGATAAGGTTCTATTGACCAAGAATGGTTTGAAGCATGAAAGGAAGTTGAATTTGGGCATTTTACTATAGTGGGTAATGTAGTAAATTACCTAGCTGCATTTTTTGAATATTAAATGTGTTAGTAGTAGAAGGGAAATAGTGTTATCTTGTTGGTTGTTTCCATGTAAAGAGAGAAACATAATTACAAATAGGCCTGTGAGACTTGTCAAGTGATTGACTGTAAGCTCTCATTGGAGAATGTTGATATTAATATTGACTAAAAGAAAATGATTGGTATAGAAATGTGCAAACGATGCACATGTATGATGTATGAGTATGTGTAGGATAAAGACATGGTAAGATTTCCTAAATAAGTGAAATGTGAGGCAAGATTTGTACTTACCTACTTTGGAAATTCCATGGATGCATGGTTGACCCTATGTAGAAGGGTATGAACTATTTTTTTAAATAATAGCTTGAAGGGGTGTACTCCTTTATTCAAAGGAGTTGTATAAAGAGTAGATGAGAAAGGATGCTCTAGTGTTATGAGTAGAAGGAAGAATGATTAGGCCTTTTGGAACTGTATGTAAATTATTGTGAGAAATCATGAATTGAATGACTTTAATAAATATGCATGTGAAATTGTAAAGTGTTCCAATGGTAGGCACCCACAGTATGCTGATGCATGTAGCTAAGTGCATAAAAGAACAATAGAATAAGGTTCGTTTGTGAATGCATAATATGAATTTATGATAAGAATGCATGCTTGAGTTCCTCATGTAATATTGGGTAAAACATTGAAATGATGAAGCTAAGGCTAACTCATAGATTGAGATCATTTTACATGATGATGGAAATGAAACAATAGAGTTACATGATAAAAGGTTCCATGTGGAGGAACTGTGGGAGAACTCGGTTAATGGGACAAAGCCATAACATTAAACGACTGCTTAAAAGAAGGAAGTAGGCTACAAAGTCTTTTCGCATAAGAATCCTAGATTACATTTTAAAACAAAATGCATGAATGGGGAGTTGACATGTGACAAAACCTTGACAACCCTTATTCTATTTGGTGAATGTGTATAATGCACTGACTCATAATTAAATTATGAGATAATTTTGGATGTTGTAGTATATGTTACATACAGGAAAAGTCAAGATAATATTGTTTGAAAATGCTCAAGGAATAGAGAAGGCATATCCCAAAATGGATATATTGCATAAGAAACAAATGAGAAAAAGGGAGGAACACTTTCCTTTCTTTAAAACTCTGAATTAAGAGATAGAGTTGTATTATTTAAAAGAATAGATGTGGAAACAAAGGAAAATAAGTGTATGAATATGTTAAATGAATAACCATGGTTAAACCATGTTATGAAAATAAAACAATTCTATGGGAACAAATCAATTAGGATAAAAGTTCCAATTTTTATAGAGAAGTTGAAAAAGGGGAGAATCCCTTGTCCCTTTTCTCTAGGATAAGAAAGTTGATATACAATTATGTGTGAAGGTTTTCAACATGAAAATGTTGACAATTGTATGATTGTAGAAACAACTGAAATAATTAATGGTGTTATGAGTAGAAGGAAGAATGATTAGGCCTTTGGGAATTGTATGTAATTGATTGTGAGCAATCATGAACTGAACGCCTTTAATAAATATGCATGTGAAATTGTAAAGTGTGCCAATGGTAGGCACCCACAATATGCTAATGCATGTAGCTAAGTGTATAAAAGAACAATAGAATAAGGTACATTTGTGAATGTATAATATGAATGCATGATAAGAATGCATGATTATGTTCCTTATGGAATATTGGGAAAAACATCGAAATGATGAAGCTACGGCTAACTCATAGATTGAGATCATTTTAGATGGTGATGGAAATGCAACACTAGATTTGCATGATAAAAGGTTCCATGTGGAGGAATTGTGGGAAAACTTTGTTAATGGGACAAATCTATAACATTAAATGACCATTGAAAAGTAGTAAACAGGATACAAAGCATGTTCACATAAGAATCTTGGATTACATTTAAAAAAACAATGCATGAATTGGGAATTGACATGTGACAGAACCTTGACAACCCTGATTCTAATTGGTGAATGTGCGGAATGCACTGACTCATAATTAAATTATGACATAATTTTGGATGTTGTAGTATCTGTTACATACAGGAAAAGTCAATATAATCTTGATTGAAAATGTTCAAGGAATATAGAAGGCATATCCCAAAAGGGATAGATTGCATAAGAAACAAATGAGAAAAAGGGAAGAACACTTTCCTCACTTTAAAACTCTGAATTAAGAGATAGAGTCGTATGCTTTAAAAGAACAATTGTGAAAACAAAGGAAAATAAATTTATGAATATGTTAAATGAATAAACTTGGTTAAGCCATGCTATGACAAGACAAAAATGCTATGGGAACATATCAGTTAGGCTGAAAGTTCCAATTTTTACACAAAAGTTGAAAAAGGGGAGAATCCCTTGTCCTCTTTCTTCCTAAATTTTTTATATTTCTCTAGGATAATAAAGTTGATATATTGTTATGTGTGAAGGTTTTCAACATGAAAATGTTGACAGTTGTATTATTGTAGAAACATCTAAAATAATTAATGTTGTTTACCCTCATGAAAACATTGAGGACAATGTGAAAAATTGTATATGGATATGTTGAGACATGTCTAAAATTGTTTTTTGATTTAAATTCTATGGCACACACATTTTAATTTAATATGAAAACTGATATGTGATTGTGAAGGGGGATATACCTGTTATATCTAGGAGAAGATAAAAGTTGTTGGGAAGCACAACTGCCAATGATGGGAAACCTCAAGCAGAGGATGAATACAAGAAGGCTCTTGTTGAAAGAATTAATGAATGGACTTTGGAAGTACTTTGAAGCACCACTAAGAAGGTAAAATCATAAGGTTGTTGGTATTCAGGTAGGTATAAATTTATCATGCTTTGTGGCATGAGGTTGAAGAGGGATTTGGTAAGGTTCCTCTTGATATAATATATACTTTACTAATCAAATTCTAATTTTGGTTGAATGATGTATTTAATTAATACCCAAGAAGGGTAATATTCAAGTCAGAATAAGATACATGACATACATATAAACCTCTGGAAGTCAAGGATAACTAAAATCCTTGCATGAAATTCATGAAAACATGTATCTAGAATGCATTGACCAATCAGGAATGACTGGAAACAAGAGTGATCATTAGAAACACATTGGTTGAATGAATTAAGAAAGGTGCATGTTCACAAAGAGTGGGAATGGATGGGACTTCCTTTATGGATAGAGGACCTTCGAATATTCCAACATAGTTTTGAAATGACAAGAGAAGAATTGGGTGGCCATGAATATTAGCACCTTGGTTATGAATAAAGAAATAATGTGTGAATGAATTCATCTGCAATTTTAATTTCATATAATATGTGCCAATTTGAGCTCATGATCAACTCAATGTTGGAAACACATTTATGCTACAATAATGAATATGATTAAATGAGCCATATGGTGGGAGGATGGATAAGTTCTAAATCCCCATAGAAAAGTACCCAACATGAAACATCGTAATATGGAAATAATGTAAGGCTACATTATGTGTAAAATGTGGCCATGGATAATTAACACATTGGTTAAATTAATTGTGATGTTTGATTGCATCTTGAAGATCTTAGTATGTTAAATATATTTCATATGTAAGGAATGCCAACTCATTTTACGTTGTATTAGTAAATAGATTTACAAGGATGACTTAATTGTTTTTTTTTGTAAGTAAGATTTGTATAAAAAGCCTTCAAAAAGAAGAAATTATAGTATCCCCATGTGTTCCGAACTATAGGAACTGAACTTCCCCATAGGAAAACCGGTTCAGCCAGCCGGTTAAAATAAATCCCATTGTCTTAAGGTACCAGTCTTAAAAATTACAAAGACTTAAACATTAGAATTCCAGTCCCCTGTGGTAGACCGAATCGTCTTGTCAACAAACCTTGAAGTAAAAACCACATACAAAATATGACCATAGACCCTGTTGGCACCAGGAAGAAATAAAAAGAAGGATGATAGTGGGAAAGAAAGCATGCATAAGGCAAAGCGATAGTTGGAAAGAAACATAACATGCGCACATGCAAGAAAGCCTACACAAGAAAAGTGACAGCTGGAGGAAGAACAACACACGCGTATGGGAGGAAGACCTAATGTCGGTAGGGTTAGGGTTTTGGTAATGCTTTGTAAATGACTGAAGAGCTCAAAATGTATAAATATAGATACGTAAGTATCATGTAGGGGTTGGACTATTTCAAAGATCGAAGAATTGTAGAGGTTTGACTGTTTCATGTTGAAATTTTGTGTATTAGCTCGGGATGTTATTATACAATGTTAACTGTACGAATTATATTTTTAAACTGTTTAGATCAGGGGGAGGAAAAGGGTAGATTCTGGGTATTATATCGTAGGTTGAGGAGCCTAGTGTGATCTAGTTCGCCCCATATAAATCTCAACCATAAAAGGGGAATTGTAAGCGCCAAGAGCCAAATATTTGTGGATGTAGCCCAGGAGGGGGTGAACCACAATAAATGAATGTGTGATATGATGAATGTATGCATCCATTTACTTTCTTTCCACCATTTATTTATATGCTTAATAAATGAGAGAATAATTTGGCATGGAACACGAATGCACTACTTAGGAAGTAGTTGTGTAATGGAAGTGTGTACCCATGAGGAATAGGTGTATTACCATTATAGTTAGTAGTGCATGGCTCTGGTTAAAAAACCCCTATCTCATACTCAATCCTAGGCTGTAAACACTTGAGTCTTACAACCACCCATTTAAAGCTATATCAGGTGAGACTGTGCAGTGCATTCATTATACCGTGTTTCCTTTTGGTTTACCAGAAGGGCCGATAGTTTTAGTATTTATTGGTAACCTGAAAGATATTAACCTTGGGTCAACAACAAAGATAGTAGGAGAGGACAGCTAATAATACCAAAAAATGGTTCCATTGTCGTGTTAAGAGGAACAAGAGAGGACTGAGTAGATGAGAAAGAATGCATCAGAAAAGAATGAGTGAAACCATAATACCACTGAGACATTAGAATGGAATGTTGAGACTGTGGAACCCCACGAAAGAAGAAATCGAAGGATGGATGAGAACCAAAGAGCTAGAGTTTGACCAAAAAGACAATAGAAACCCTAGCATCACACCTCACAAATATATGGATAGATACGTGTTTATGGATTTACACAAAGTCTTTTTCTATGATTTTCCCCACCTACTGCAGGAGTAGATACTACAGTTGAAAGATAACCACACGATGAATCGAATCCGACAGCTAGATTGAACCCTAGTACAGGTTGAGCAATTACAACAGGTGAACAATAAATTCACCTGCGTAGTTGATTTTTGGCTTGATAGTATTCTGGTAGGCTTCATCAAAGAGTTTGCAGTTGACACAACAAAGTCATACAGTGCAACCGAGCAAGAATTTCTACACAGAACATGAGGAAGGTACATTTGATCACTGTATACTTCTAGTAAAATATTTCTATATAACAAAGGTGTAATGACAATGGAATCAGATAGCCAGACTTCCCTGCATGCATGGGGGATGGGGGAAGCACTGACAAAGAGAGGATAAATGGAAGAAGGTGAGGATAAAGGAAAGAAGGAGGAGGAACTCTTGGACCTGATCTTGATGGATGATGACCAACTTAAGTGGATCTTGGCGTCATCAGGAATGACGCGTAGCGGAGTACCCTACCAATATAAGGTGAATACCAAGAAGAGAGCCATAGCCACAAGGGAGGGCTTGGAAAGAGATGAGGAAGAGGTAGAGCATCTTTGGGCTGTGAAGAAGATTGAGGAAATCCTGTATGCAACATATGAGAGGAAAACAAGAGGCCCAAGAATAGGAGGAGAAGATAGCCATCCTTTCCATATTAATGTTAGTGTGGAACCCATAAACCCATGTGCGACCAATACACCAAAGAGAACACCACCGTTTAGACAATCGAAGTTCAGAGGAAGTCCAACAACAAGAAGTAAATCTATCGTAGGATCAACAATTGGAGGAGCCAGTTCAGGTAGTACTAGTCAAGTATCTACACTGCGCGATGGAGGTAGTAGTTTAGTATTTAAAATGGCAGGACACAATCCCACTATCAGATTACCAGAATTTCGAGGAGAAGTAGCTGAATATCCTGAGAAGCATTTGTTCATTTGTGCAAATATCTAGGAGGAAAAACATATCACTGATGAAGATACCAAACTCGCGTAGCTAGCGATCACGCTAAGAGACCACGCACTAGACTAGTACATGAGCCTAGACACAAACAGTGCCCCTGGGATGACGAGGACATTGGAAGACATTAAGAAGCTATTGATTAATGAGTTCCAGAATCCAAGCTCAGAGGATCAGCACATGAATGAGATGATCAAGATAAGACAGAAACCAGGAGAGTATGTATGGGAGATTGACCAGATATTGAAGCGACTAAAGAGGAAGTTAAAATACCTTATGACTGAGATGCAGCATCGACACCTATTTGTCAACTCACTACTCCCACATCTAAAATATCCCTTACGACAACAAAAGTTTCAGACGCAGGTAGAGGCTCTACAGGTAGCCTTGTAGTTGGAAGAGAACCAGTACCATCAGATGGAGCCTTCTATTGAAGAATTGAAGGAGGATTTGAAGAATCTAAAAATTTAGTTGAACCAAAATAATAACAAGGACAAATGAGAAGTCATTTGGTGAACCACATGCAAGACATAAGGACACCACAAGAACAAATTTCCAACATTTGCGCAGTATATGGAAACTGACATGCCAAACCCGCTACCATAGGGAGGATTATGGTGCAAAATATGCAAGAAACTGGGTCATGAACCTTATCACTGCACGATGATGCAGAAGTACCAAAGAGTTCCAAATAATTCTTATTGCACCTTTTGTAAGTCGGTAGGCCACGACGAAAAATATTGCAGAACTATGGAGCTGATGCGGGAAAGAACATCAGACGCATATACGGTACAGGACGAAATGATGACTGGGCAAGCAATGCCATAGTTCAATCAAGCCCTAGCTCTATACAACATTGTGTAGCAACAATACAATACTACACAACAACCATATAATAATGCATAGTCGCAGTACAACCTGATGCAACCCTAGTCCAATACCGCGCAATATAATCAGGCACCATAGTACAACGCACCGAGAGGGGACCGATCAGGCTATCGAGGAGGAGAATGAGACAAAGGAGGTTTCAGACGTGGCAAAGGACTAGTCACATGTCACAACTATCAACAACTGGGACATTATGCACGGGAATGCCCACTATCGCTAGCGACTTGTAGGTATTGTCGCATATTCGATCACGAGACAGAGGAATGTCCGACACTATTAGTAAAGATACAGGAAAAGAGGAACCAGAACAATCAAAATGTTCAATGGATTTCAATCGAAGCAAGGGAGGACAGACAAAACATCAATATAGTCACTCATGGAGGAACGAAAATAGGAAACAATGCAGTCCAACAGGAACCCGCACATAACCAATGGGTAAAGAAGAACACTGAACCAAGAAAGCAGTTCGACACACCCAAAGAAAAGGAGACTTTTAAGGAAGCTAGACAAGAATTTCAGAAGATGGACACAACGTTGACTTCCACTACGCAACCATTTAATGAAGCCCCGGAATATCAAATGTCACCATCATTGGATCATACCAATGTAATTCCACCTAAGGAACAAGTAAGTACTATCAAAGACATTTTTCAATCATGCATAAAAGTGTTAAGTGATCCTTCATTTGTGAAAATATTACAAAACATCCTAGAGAAATGTAGCAATGAGACAAAACGAAATCTAGAACCGAAAACTATCAATCATCTACACACAAGATGAAGAACAAGTAGGGAATTTAGAATGAATGCTAACATTGGGGATTTCAATATGGGAGACATCATACTAGATCTAGGATCCGAAGTGAATGTGCTACCCAAGAAAACCTCACAATGCATGGGAGAGCCAACATTGGGATACTCAAATGTCCAATTAAAACTAGCAAACCAACATAGGGTCCTACCAATAGGGAGATTTAAAGGAGTAACAATAGAACTTGATGGAGTGAGCACTAAATTAGACTTTAAAGTCATCGAAATAGTAGATGGCACAACACTGTACCTGACACTACTCAGTCTGGACTGGGTGTTTGAAAAACATGCCATAATTAACTTGAAGACAAGAAAAATGACATTTGAATCCGGATACTACAGGGTCATAGTAACATTGGATTGATTAGAAGGGGAGAGGTTTGTAGAACCCACTTGCTTGGACTTAGAGGAGATCGACCAATTGTATGGAATAGTTGCGCGTGAGGAGGATTACGTAAACCCAACTGCAGATGGGGTACTCAGTTGGTGTAGCATTACTTCATACGCAATAGATTCAGACACTAGGTTAGAAAAATGGCAGTAGAGACTACACGAAGTATCCACGAGAAGGTGTGCAAGAATCGACCGCACAGTACAGTGGATGGGCATAGAAATCAAAGAAACACCTAGTTTCCACAGACTAAATGATTTGGAAACATTTTTGACAGAGTATGAAGACGGAGTATTAGAGAAACAAAGGCTACTAGCACTAGATTTATCACTCAAGGCCACACCCGCAAGATGGTGGGGCACACACAAGGAGACTATCACAAACTGGTACCAATGTAAGTGGTTACTACACATAAGGTTCGACGCAGAACAAAAAAACAACAAAAAACGGAAATATACAGGACTAGGGACACCAAGAAAACACTTGGAGAAGTGAGAAATGCTATGGAGAATGACACCACCAGAGGAATGGCCTCACCACTTCATTCACACTTTAGAGGGCATACCAACTAAGTGGTATATAGATCAGTAATTGTGCAAAGGAACTACAACATGGATGACATGGCAACAAAACTTTACCATCACTTTCTCATTCGATCATGAGAACCCCAACATAGATGCCGCACTAAAGTGGATCAGAGGAATCATATTTATTGAAGAACCAAAAATAGAACTTATTACCGAAGAGAAACAACAGAATAAGCAGAAAGTCGAGGAACTAATGTCATGTTACCATGTAAAAGAGGAAGCACCAGATGAAGATGAACCGCGCAACATTCATATTGAATAACTAGAAGGCGAAAGAGATGTAAAGGGACCAGCCATCAAATCTGAATTTATTTCCACACTAATCAAGGTAAATAAAGTTAACATCGAAACAACTGAACATCCCAAAATGGCCAACATTGGAGACTACTGGGATGAGCCAACAATAGAAATCATCACAGAATTGTTGCGCGAGCATAGTGACTTATTTCCTTCAACATTTATAGAGATGAAGGGTATAACAGGAGAACTGGGAGAGATGAAGATACCCCTCAGACCCGAAGCTATACTGATTAGACAACAACCATATAGGCTGAATCCCATATATAAACATAAAGTCAAAGAGGAGATAGACTAGATGCTCGAAGCCATCATAATCGAACCAGTCGAGGAATCATAATGGATAAGACCAATGGTCGTATAGGAAAAGAAACAAGGAAGAGGGATTATGATATGCGTTGACTTGAGGAAGTTGAATGATGCATGCCTAAATGATCCATTCCCTACAACGTTCACGGATGAAGTTTTAGAAAATGTTGGAGGACACAAAGCTTACTCATTCACTGATGGGTTCTCAGGCTACCATCAGATTAAGATAGCACCAGAGGACAGATACAAGACCACGTTCACGATGGAATGGGGATCTTACCAATATACAGTCATGCCATTTGGACTGAAGAATGCACCAAAAATATTCTCTAGAGTGGTTATCGCAACATTTAAAGAATGCATCCATCAGTTTCTCAAAGTATACCTGGATGACTGGATAGTATATAGTCTGTTGAAAAACCATGTGGAAATTTTACGCTTTGATGCTAGAACGATGCAGACAGTGTCAGATATCACTAAAAATAAATAAATGTATATTTGGAACAACGTTTGGGATACTATTGGGTCATATAGTATGAAAACAAGGGTTATTGGTCGATCTAGCAAAGATCGTAGTCAACGTCAATTTACCAGCACCAAAAACAGTCCATCAGTTACGAGCGACATTAGGACACACATGATACTATAGGAAATTCATCAAAGGATATGCACATATCACAACACCAATGGTAAAGCTGTTAAGGAAGGATACAAAGTACCAATGGAACAAAGAGTGTCAACATGGTCTGGATACTCTGAACGAAAATATGGTCATTGCACCAATATTAGTATTTCCATATTGGGGAAAGACATTCCATGTGCATGTAGATGCATCAATGATAGCACTTGGATCTATCTTAGCACATCCAGGAGAAGGAGACTTGGATCTCCTGATAGAATTCGCAAACAGAAAACTATCAGACTCAGAACATAATTATAACACGACGGAAAGAGAAGGCCTAGATATGGTTTACACACTGTAGAAGTTTAGACACTACCTATGGGGAAAACATTTTAAGATGTTTACAGATCACTCAACCCTAAAATACCTAGTCAACAAGCCAATGTTGGGGGGGAGAATCTGTTGATGGCTATTGTAATTTTGATAATTTGACTTCGAATACATAATCAAACTAGGAAAACTGAATGCAAGACCTGACCACCTATCACGGGTCACAAATGGAGAAGAATCCATGAACTTAGAAGACAACTTTTCAGATGCCCAATTGTTCTCAGTACAGATTTTTGATGACTACTTTGTAGATATTATCCAGTACTTGAGCACAGGTACCGCACCACAAGAATATACCACTGCACAGAAGAAGAATCTGGTAGTTTGCGCAGCCGACTATCAACTGATCGCAGGACATCTATATAAAATGGACGCATATAGTATTTTACGAAGGTACGTGTTAGAGCACGAACGACTAAGAATTTTAGAAGAATCCCATGAGGGATTAGTAGGAGGGCACTATGCAGGAGAAACTACCATGCAGAAGGTACTCCATGTAGGATTATGGTCGCCAATGATTCACAGAGACTCGAAAGAATACTGTCAGAGATGTGATGTCTGTCAAAGGGTAGGCAAACCCAAAAGAAGGGATGAGATGTCGTTACGAATGCAAGTGACATTATAGGAATTTGATAAATGGGAAATATACTTTGTGGGACCAATTAACCCACCATCCAAAAGAACAAGGGCAATATACATCATCACCACGACGAAATACCTAACAAGCTAGGCGGAAGCCGCACCAGGAAAATACTGCAGCGCAAAGACAACTGCACACTTCTTATTTGAACAAGTAATTACTAGGTTTGGGTTCCCAATATTTTTTATGAGCGACCAAGGCATGAACTTCACAAATAGAACCATCTGCACAATGCTCGAAGAGTTTGAAGTTCACCACCAAAAAAGTACAATGTATCATCCACAGTAGAATGGCATAGTAGAAGCCTTTAACCAAATTCTAGAGAACGCACTGGAAAAGATATGTAATGTCAATAGAGACGACTAGGACCTCAAGGTACCAACAGTATTATGGGTGTATAGGACAACCTGCAAAAATTTGACAGGGCACACACCATTCAAACTAGTCTATGACTAAGAAGCAGTAGTGCCATTAGAACTTTTAATGCCCATTTTATGCATAGAAACCATCACACAAATGACAGAATGACGTGCAATACAGGAAATACTGAATCAACTATTAGAAATGGAGGAAGACTGAATCTTGGCAGGATTCCATCAACAAGTGTAGAAGGCCAGAGACAAAGCATGGAATGATCGACATATCAAGAAGAATATTTTCAAGGAAGGAGATCTAGTATTTCTCTATGACAACAAATCATTCCAGCACCCAAGAAAGCTGAGAATGCATTGCTTAGGACCATGCAAGGTAAAATGTGTAATAGACGGTGGAGTTGTAAAGTTAAGAGATTTAGCAAGCACAGACCTTAGAGGAATGATCAACGAGAGTCAACTGAATTTGTACAAGGACAGTCAACCACCCATCGCACAATAACAACAACAACAAAAAAAGCATGAAGCATGCCAGATATAGAAAAGATACATGACGCTCGAAACATGAATGCAACAAAGGAAAGAGAAACGGTTACATGCTAAAGAAAAATGAGCAGGAAATGAAAAGTTGGAAAAATCAGTATGACAGGACAACACTAAGCAGAATTAAGGCATGGCAAGGACTAATGGAACATCACATTAAACATGCCAACTAGAAACGACAAAGTAAGCATAATGGAAAGTACAAAACTGCCACATATGCATTGAACCCACAGTTATAGTGCATTAATTGCATCATGGAGGAAGCATCCTTGATAAGCTCCGTGCACTACTACATATGGGTGGATTATTGCATGAAAATTTTCCATGCTTCCACTAGTTTTCCATTTTTTTTTTAAATAGGGCGGGATTTTCATGGATATTGCCACAAAATTTCGTTGGAATATAGACAAAAATATTAATTTATCCTAGTCGGTATTTTCATCGCTATAGTGACGAACGTTCATGGCAATAGAGGCAAAAAAATTTCCGATCTCATTGGTCGGTGTTAACGGCTAGTTGACTATTTTATCTATATATATGTGACTTTAAGAGACTTTGAGACACAATTGCTATAGTTGCGACACTGTTCTTGGCTTTTGTTTGAGCTGTTTATTTTTTTTATCACCCATTGGTTGAACAAATCCAATTATCAATCTACATAGCTCGGATTTTGAACTTGCAAGGTTAGTATGTTATTTTTTATTGATGTACTCATTTAACTTGTAATTTTTTTTTCAAATGTCCAAATTGCATTTAGCTTGTCTTTTCCTTGATAATATATTATAATATGTGTAGTACCATATTTCATGTCTTTGGTTTTTGGATCTAGTT
>ML783017.1:193923-232127 GCA_009831015.1 Picea engelmannii
TATTATTTAAAGCATACCAATGTTGCCCATATTCCTAATTGGAGGCCTTGATCTTGGTCATTAAGCACATAAGGTTCATTTAAATCCTAATTCCCTTTTCTCCTTCCCTTGATGATGGTACAAGACTAAACTCCCATATGTGAAGTGAAAAAATACTAATGGTGTCCAAATCCCACCTCAAGGCAAAATATCCCTTAAACATTATCTACATGATCATTCAATGGTTAGTTCTTAGACCTTTAGGCCAAACGTGTCTTAAATAATATCTACATGGTTATTTGAGGCCTAGTTCATGGGACTTGAATTTGAGAACTTTCATTGTGAGCTTAATGTTCTTGTTTTCTTCCCCTAGACATGGTACAAGACTTGAGAACCGTTCTTATTATGAAAAAACTATTAATGGCACCAAAGATCCCACAGTGAGGCTAAATATTTTTACATGTGTCTTGTGTTGTTTTTTGACAACTTCATCATGAAGATTAATCCTAAGAAGATTTAAATAGGACCTAAAAACCTTATGTTCTTTCCCTAACCATGGACAAGACCTAAGTTCCATACATGGTGTAAAAAAATTGTGAATGACACCCATATCCCACCCAAGCACCATAGTCTATTAAATAGGATAGATGTGCTGGTTTAAGGCCTTGGTAAAGGCCAACGAGCCTGTTATCACACGGTTTGTAGATGCAAGAAAGGCTAAAGGATAGTAGGTCAAACTAGTGAAACATGAACCTTCTACACCAAATGTCACCACAATGGGGAGGATCTTTCTATTTATGGAGGCTAGGCCCAGGGGAGATGTCACTGGTAGCCTGGGGTTTTGAAAAGGCCAAGGTTAATAGTACAAAGACAAATTCCCCCCTCACAGATTACCACCAATCAGATAGTCCCATCTAAACAACCAATAATAGAGTATAACCAAAGAAAAGAGAAGCACCTGCTTGAGACAACACAACAAGGAGACTAATACGTGCAATCTTGGTTAGTACTTCATAAATCAATGAATATCTGATATGGCTATGGCTAGGATCTCTTCTTCTTGTTCAATGGCTAAAAGTTTTTCTATCAGGGGACATGAGACAACAACCTACTTGTGTGTTTGTACCCTAGGGTTTTGATTCAACAATATTTATAAATAGATGCAAGATATTAAACTACCACCATTCAATCAAAAAGTTTTTCAAAACAATAGTTACAAATCATCAAGAAAATAATCATGCAAACCCTAGTTGTAACACCTTGCTTCAAGAAAAACACCATAGAATGCCAAAAATCTCTTCCTTCAAAAAGTGTGCCTTCCTCAAATCAACCAATAACCCAAATGGGGCACAAATTTCAGACCTCACCAAGTGGTGAGTGAAAGATGATGATAAAATGAGAGTCAAAACCCTCAATGTACAGTGTATCAATGATCTAATTTTACCTTTTAGGTCATGAAAAGGCCGACAAGGCCATAATGTCAAAATCATACTATTTTTACATTAAATTTTCATTTTAAAACCCTAATTGAGAAAAAGGTGAGACGTCACCCCTTCTAAGGGAGACGTTAGCCCCTTTTTTAGGGAAAATGTAGCAATAAAGAGCAGAACGTTAACCCTCTTTGGGCCTCTTCATCATGCCACATGTACAAACTATCCTATCAAACTACCACACACTCAAGATGACATCATGAGACCATAGGTGACGTCCTGGGCCATCCAGGGAAAACGTTTCACTGGAAGCGGGTCAACCCCCCTAGGCCAGGCTCTGCCAAGGTGCCTCTGATGGATCATCCTCTTCTTCTCTAGTGAAAAACCCTTATCAACCACCGTCCTGTCTCTGCCCCCTAATGGGGTTTGAGCATCCATCTGGTGGGCTCTTCATCCCCATGGAGGTTGGAACTGATCATCTCCCCATGTGTACCGATCCCAATGGTACCTGTCTGTCAGGCATGGTCCTGCACATCAAAATCTATGCCCTCCATGGGCTCATCAGTCACAGGGATAATAGCAATGTCAATCACATTTCATCATCAATATTATTAAACATATGCAAAAAACCCCTAATATATCAGTCAGTAACTCAAAGACATTACAAAAACCTAATATACAAGATTGGAGAAAAAGACAAGACGTCCTATTGGGCTAGTATCCACAAGAAAAGGAAATTTTCCAGGAGGATTTCATCCAAGCCATGTAAGTGAGGTAATGTGGCTAGGGGATGTCTAGACATGTGGGTGCAGTGAGAGCCAAGGATGCATAATGTTATCTGTGGGTGCCTTTGTAGAAGGCGAGTTGTACCTATCATGGATGCATTTTTCCATGCCCGTTCTTGCCTTTATTCCTTTTTATCTTTATTCTTTTATTTTCTTTTTCTTCTTCTTTTTCTTTTTATTCAAGAGCTAACCAGAGGACACTGCCTTGGCATGGTGACCAGAGCTGACAGTGTTACCCACAAGTACTTTCACAGAGATGAGAAGGCTGGCTCATGATGAGACCCCCTTTCCCTTGGCCATGCAAGCAAAGATCACTGCCCTAGCATGGTAACTATATGGTAGAAATGTCATAGTGTTAGGTACCCATGGACCTAATAGGATAGCTCGTGATGAGACCCCCTATCCTCTGACTAGGTCTTGTTTTGTTATTTTCTGGGTCCCTCTTGTTTCTTGAGGAGAGGCATTTTATTGCCTTCTCAGGGATCCCTGGGCTAAGCATTTCGAGGTTTTATTTCTAGGCTTTTGTCTTTTACAAGCTTCTTTTACCTTCTAGGCCTTTAGCCCCTTCTTCCCATGAGATAAGGTGTAATCCTACAAACAGGTCAACTCAATGCCCAAACAAGGGGAATGGGATAGATGAGTGGGGGATAATATGAAACAATGATGCTATGATAGGAGGAGACGATGACTTTTCATAAATTTCCCCAGTGGAAAACCAAGACCTATGGGCAGAAGCTTGCTAGGGCACCCTGTCAATCTCCCCAAGCATGGTCAAGTGGGCTAATGTAAGATCCAAGTAGTTTTTAGAGATAAAAAGAATCATATGCATATATTTAAAGGTTTCAATGATCAAAAGTGACACATACCATGATACCTGGACCAATTACCTCGTGGAGAAAGAACCTCTTCTGATACAAGACCAAGTTGATGGTGATGGATGTTGTTGCTGCTGACAAGACAAAGATGATGGAGGAAGTAAAGGATGGGCCCTCTGGGCCATGCTCAGGTCAATCCTGCTCTTGGTACTCCATGTCTAGGACCTATGGACCTCGAGACATGATCTCCTAGTTATCCCTAAAAAACAGGGATAACATCTGGCTCCAACTCGGGTACATGTGCTCACCGTAGAGCACATGAGAACCTCAACATATTTGGCATAACCTGTAGAGCTTCTCATAGGGACATCAGTAATAAAAATGGGGCGGTAATTCCACCCCAACATACATATAGATACATAAATAAAGCAATCATAAATGTGGATATAAAGTGAAGTACTTACCTGTAATTACCTATTGGCTGGATGTTGGTGTAGTCAAACAACTAGTGAAGCCAATCCAACAACATCCCACGGTACCTTCCTTTGTGGTTCATCATAAACCAAAATAGTGATAAGTGAAGCACAAAAATAACATGGGTTAGAACATGTATCAGATCATCGAGAATCACAAAGTCTAACTCATGGAGGCGGGTGGGAGGGATAAAATTATGACAAGTCAATCTTGGAGGAAAGTACTCAAACCACTTCAGGAAGGGGTCATGAAAAGTCCAAGGTTCAAAAAACTGACTCAAAGGGTCGAGAAACTGGCTACCTAGGACGTTCTCATAATCTGAGGTCTAGGAAGGGATTGACAAAGATGTATTAGATGACTGGAAAATCCTCAAGGGAAGATTGAAAATCTGAGATGATAGACTAAAATCTGTAGTTTTCAACCAAACCTTAGATTCTCAGGTTTGCTTCAGAGGAAACTCAAAGTAGAAGCTACAATTCCAAACTACACCTTTAATGAAATAACAGGGTAAAGTAATAACAGGTGGCTCGAGAAAAAGGTCACAAGAATCCTTCTTTAGGCAAACAATGTTCTTACTCCCATAAAAAAATGAGCACATTGGTGGTTGATAATCTTCTACATTGAATGAATCTAGGTGCTTGAAGGAATACTCTTCAAAACACTCAAGGTAAGACCGAAAATCATTAGGAAAACATGGTACTAGGTCAACCTTGGGCATTTGGGGAGCATCGGTAAATATATCATCTCCCTGTTTCCATGGGTCAAAATCAAAGATAATCTGTCATGATAATGTAAAGGCAACATTTGGGAATGATTCTCAATATCATGAATGGGATCCATACCAAAACTGATTACATCCCATTTACTGTTGGAAGATTGATTGTTGTCATTGATGTCAACCCTAGTCATGGGTTTTGGACCGCAAGATTGATAAAGGTATTTGGACATGAAGGAAAATGCACATGCATATAAAACACCCATTAATGGAAAGTATACATCATGTTGTTTCCAGTGGTATGTGGCACATCACATGGATCCTCATGGTTGAGGAGAAATGAATTTTTGAATATGACAAAGTGAATTGAAAAAGGAAGTACATGTAGGCCCTGCAAATAAGTAAAGAAAATAATTACAAAATAAGAAAGTGTCAGGCTGAAACTAATGTTAAAAGGAAGTGACATAAATGGTTTAAATAAATATCATTATACATTAATTTGATACAAGTCGAATTTCAGAGGGAAGAAGAAGTAAAAGAAGGACGGATTTCAAGGGAGGATGAAGTCTTTTGGTGATGTGTTCTAAGGTATGTTATTTTCAGGTCATCTTACCATTTTTGCTATAATTTTTTTTCTAGAACGATTCATATGGTGAAATATCTATGGTATTGAGAAGACATATCAAGGTACCTCTGGTAAAAATTTCAGCTCTTTATTCGCTATACTTATGGAGATACACTCTGTGGAATATAGGGTTTGTGACCAGTCTTGAAACTAGTCAATAAACAGGTGTTCTGAGTAAAACCATCATAAATTTTTCATACAGACTCCAAATGAAGTGGGACCACTTCCATTGGAAATAGTACGGACTATAGTTTCTTGTGTGAGAGTTTCATAATCCGATGTTAAATATTGAGTGCAGGGCATGCTGTACACGGTGGGTCTTCTAAACAGACCAGAATTGAATAAAGTCTACCATTCTTTCTATAACCTCTTTTCGGGGAGGATTCAAGGAGTGAAAATTAGAGGAGTTTCAGAGAATACATTGAGTAACATTATCTACAGGATCAGAGTACTCCAAGAATTGAATAATTGCAGGAATTGAATAATTGCAGAAATTGAAGAAGTCTCATAAAGCATTATTAGGTTCTATGTGATGATTGGTTGATGGTGATGATTTAATGTAAAGTTTTATTATCTCTCATATATTTTTGGGTGGAAGGAATGGGCAAGGATAGAGAGTTCAAATATCTCTTGATATTGGAGTATTGTATCTTCCTCTTGGAGGTTTATCCCTCCCTTTACATTTGGAAGCTGTAGCTACCTTTGGAAGTCATTACTTCCCTTGAACAAAAACTATTGATTATTTCTCATATATTGTGCATGGTGTATTGTGGTGTATTGGTGTAACTCTTATACTATTGTTCATTGCTCATTGGATATAATTGAATGGTTTAAGTATAAGTTGTTTTTTTTTTTCAATTGTACTTGATACTGATTCACCCCCCTCTCAGTATCAACATTTACGTCTTCCAACATGTATGAACTCATCAATATCAACTATGTCAGTATCAGTATCATAGCATGGAGGATTGAAAACACTCATATGCTCATCCATCTCCTCCTCTAAATAACGAGGTAGAAAATTATCAAAAATTTGGGGAGGAGGATAACTTACTATTTCTTCTTGTGCAGGAGTTTCTAGGACTTTGGTGTTTCCAACATGCGTTATTGTTTCATCCTCATGGATTGCCCCTTTTCCTTCAAGAGTACAACAAGGAATATTTACTTCATTCGGGGATTCCATTTCTCCTTCACTCTCTAAATCAAGGAACAAAGTATCATCAAAATCCTAAAAAGGGAAGAAACTAACCTCATCGTCTTGTTGTTGTGTAGGTGAAAAAAGCTTGTGGATTGCTTCATCAGGAGGAGGAGCACATGTTGAGTTGTTATTGTCTTGTTCATGTTTCATCTCCTCTGCTGCATTTTCAATGATTCCTTGCTCTTGGAAAACCTCATCAAGAGATTTCCTCTTAGTTTTATGTTGGTGAATAACTTGTTTCCCTTCTTCTTTAAAATCAGCAGTAGAAGTTTCAAGGGAAACCAACATCTCCAAATTGAGAGTACCTGAGGTATCTTCATAATCATTTATTTCGCTTCCTAGGGAAAAAATGCTTTTTTATTCTGGACAAGAAGATTTTTTCCTCAATTTGTAAGGCCATGTCACTAGCTTCATGGAGTGTCTTTGGATTCTTTTTACTCAGGAGAAACCCCAAATGCACCAAGATTGCATTGGTAAAGAGATACACAAGGTCCTTGTCCTCAGGGTAATGGCCCCTAGGAAGTTGGTACAACAAACCTGTTGATACTGAGAGGGGGGAGAATCAATATCAAGTACAATTTAAAAACCTTTTTCAACTTATACTTAAACCATTCAATTACATCCAATGAACAATGAACAATAGTATAAGAGTTACACCAATACACCACAATACACCATGCACAATATATGAGAAATAATCAATACTTTTTGTTCAAGGGATGTAATGACTTCCAAAGGTATCTACAGCTTCCAAATGTAAAGGGAGGGATAAACCTCCAAGAGGAATATACAATCCTCCAATATCAAGAGAGAGTTGAACTCACCATCCTTTCCCCTTCCTTCCACCCAAGAAAATATGAGAGATAATAAAACTTTACATTAAATCATCACCATCAACCAATCATCACATATAACCCGATAATGCTTCCTGAGATTTCTTCAATTTCTGCAATTCTTCAATTCTTGTAGTGCTCTGATCCTATAGATAATATTGCTCAATCTATTCTCTAAAACTCCTCCAGTTTTCACTCCTTGAATCCTCCCCAAAAAGAGGTTATAGAAAGAATGGTAGACTTTATTCAATTCTGGTCTAGTTAGAAGACGCAACTTGAACAACATGCTACTCTCTCAATATTTAACATCCATTTCTAAAACTGGTACAAAAGAAACTAAAGTCCGTACTATTTCCAATGGAAGTGGTCCCACTTCATTTGGATTCTATATGAAGAAGTTATGATTGTTGTATCCGGAACACCTGTTTATTGAATAGCTTCAGGATTGGTCACAAACCCTATCTTCCACATAGTGTATCTCCATAATTATAGTGAATCAAGAGTTGAAATTTTTAACATAGGTACTATGATATGTCTTCTCAATACCATAGAAATTTCACCATCTGAATATTTTTAGAAAAAAAGTTATAGAAAAAATGGTAATATGACCTGAAAAATAACATACCTCAAAACACATCACCAAAAGACTTCATCCTCCTTTGAAATCTGGCCTTCTTTTCTTCTTATTTCCTTTGAAATTTGACTTGTATCAATTGAATGTATAATGATGTTTATTTATACCATTTATGTCACTTCCTTTTAACATTAGGGCCGACCTGACACTTTCTTATTTTGTAATTCTTTTCTTTAATTATCTTCAGGGCCTACATGTACTTCCTTCTTCAATTCACTTTCTCATCTTCAAAAATTCATTTCTCCTCAACCATGAGGATCCAGGTGACGTGCCACATACCACTGGAAACAACATGATGTATACTATCCATTCATGGGTGTTGTATATGTATGTGCATTTTCCTTCATGTCCAAATACCTTTATCAATCTTGCGGTCCAAAAACCATGACTAGGGTTGACATCAATGAAAACAACCAATATTTCAACAAAACCCTCAAATCTATTTCGGAAGTTCCAAACAGTCTCATTTTTAGTTTGTTTTGCGTATTGGAGTATTTTTAGCAATGTTTGGATCTCTTCCAATTTTATGGCCCATTCTTTGAGAAAGACTTCTTCTAGCTGGTTCATGGAGGTGATGATAGGATTAGGAACATCATCACATCATTTTTTATCATTCACATGAAGAGTGGTAGGAAAATTTTTCATCATTGCATCTTAGGCATCATCGTCGACAAGATGGAGTCCAAAATAAGAATAAAAATCATTCATATGAAAGTCAACACTTTCCCCATCGCTACCAATGAATATAGGGAGCCATCTTCCTTCTATCGGGGGCATTTGTCGTGGGTATCCTGGGATTTTTCTCATGTCTAAAGGCTTGTAATTCCCAGGATCCCATTGTGAAGTCATTGTTGGCTTCGTCATCAGTGGAGTCGCCGGATATTTTTCTTGAAACTATCAAAGAAATAGGGAGAACACCCTAGTTGAGTCACTAAGTAATCTTGTAAGATAAGGCTCTGAGGCAAGGCTTACCGAAAATATTTTTCGTCTGAGGAGAATTGACTCAGTGTTCCCTGACAACGACGCCAAAATGATATTGCATGGTTTGTAGATGCAAGAAAGGATAAAGGATAGTAGGTCAAATTGGCGAAACAAGAACCTTCCCCACCCAATGTCACCACAATGGGGAGCCTCTTTCTATTTAGGGAGGCTAGGACCAGGGGAGACGTCCCCGGTAACCTGGGGTTTTGAAAGGGCCAAGGTTAATAATACAAAGAAAAATTTCCCCCTCACAGATTACTGCCAATCGGATAGTCCCGTCTAAATAGCCAATAATAGAGTATAACCAAAGAAAAGAGAAGCACCTGCTTGAGACAACACAACAAGGAGACTAATATGTGCAATCTTGGTTAGTACTTCATAAATCAATGACTAGCTGATATTCAATGTAAGCAATTTGACAATAAATATTGACGAAATAATTGTTTGCAAAAGGGCAATGATAAATATGTCACTTGTCAATAAATACTGGAATGATATAACATTCAATGTAACACGTCAACACTCAATCCAATAAATGCGCTTAGCTACCATTCAATTGCTTATAAAATGAAAAGTTGTTGCATTAAGATGAAATAACCAAGGGTGACGTCAGCATTCTAGGGTTAGTGTACTTAGGGTCTCAGTTCAAAATAGGTTTGAGAGTGTTTGGATCCAATTCTACTTCAACACTGGAGGTCCTAGATCAGTGCCTTAGGGTTAATGGAGTCATACGTGAAGAACGAAAAAGTTGAAGGAGATGCGATTTTAAAGTACTAGAGGGATAAGTTTTGAAGTGTTGCTAAAGCAGAGCTCCAAAATCATAACCCTAGGAGAGAGAGGCTCACTCTGGTTTTGCTAAATCAAGGCCTCATGCTCTCTCCTCCTTCCCGACAAATAGCTAGCTCAATGAAAAGCAAAGTCAAGACAAGAGGGTTTAAAGAGGGAGAGTGTTGCTAAGGCAAGGCTCTTTCATCAAACCCTAAAAGAAAAGGACCCTAGGTGTAGATAATCTAGGCCTAGGACATCCTCTTCCTCTTAAAGTCAAAAGGCATGACTAGCTTAAGGGAAGAAGAAAAAGGAGTGTAGCTATGGCTAGGTTCTCTTCTTCTTCTTCAATGGCTAAAAGTTTTTCTATTAGGAGACATGAGACAATGAGCTACTTGTGTGTTTGTCCCCTAGGGTTTTGGTTCAAAAATATTTATAAATAGATGCAAGAAATTAAACTACCACCATTCAATCAGGAAGTTTTGCAGAAAAATAGTTACAAATCATCAAGAAAATAATCATGCAAACCCTAGTTGTAACACCTTCCTTCAAGAAAAACCCCATAGAATGCCAAAAATATCTTCCTTCAAAAAGTGTGCCTTCCTCAAATCAACCAATAACCCAAATGGGGCACAAATTTCAGACCTCACCAAGTGGCGAGTGAAAGATGATGATAAAATGAGAGTCAAAACCCTCAATATATAGTGTATCAATGATCTAATTTTACCTTTTAGGTCATGAAAAGGCCGACAAGGCCATAATGTCAAAATCATAGTGTTTTTACATTAAATTTTCATTTTAAAACCCTAATTGAGCAAAAGGTGATCCGTCACCCCTTCCAAGGGAGATGTTAGCCCCTTTTTTAGGGAAAATGTAGCAATAAAGAGCAAAATGTTAACCCTCTTTGGGACTCTTCATCATGCCACATGTGCCAACTGTCCCGTCAAACTACCACACATTCAAGATGACATCATGAGCCCATAGGTGACGTCCTGGGCTATCTAGGGCAAACGTTTCATTGGAAGTGGGTCAATCCCCCTAGGTTGGGATTTGCCAAGGTGCCTCTGATGGAACATCCTCTTCTTCTGCGGTGAAAAACCCTGATCAACAACCGTCCTATCTCTGCCCCCTGATGGGGTTTGAGAATCCATCTGGTGGGCTCTTCATCCCCATGGAGGTCCGAACTGATCATCTCCCCATGTGTACCGGTCCAAATGGTACCTGTCCGTCGGGAATGGTCTTGCACATCAAAAGCTATGCCCTCCATGGGCTCATCAGTCACAGGGATTATAGAAATGTCAATCACATTTCATCATAAATATTATTAAACATATGCAAAAAACCCCTAATATATCAGTCAGTAGCTTAAATACATTACAAAAACCTACAATACAAGATTGGAGAAAAAGACAAGACGTTCTATTGGGCTAGTATAAAACAATAAAAGGAAAGTTTCCAGGAGGATTTCATCCAAGCCATGTAAGTGAGGTGATGTGGCTAGGGGATGTCTAGACATGTGGGTGCAGTGAGAGACAAGGGTGCATAATGTTATCTGTGGGTGCCTTTGTAGAAGGCGATATGTACCTGTCATGGATGCATTTTTCTGTTCCCATTCTTGCCTTTATTCTTTTTTAGCTTTATTCTTTTATTTTCTTTTTCTTCTTCTTTTTATTTTTATTCAAGAGATAACCAAAGGACACTACCTTGGCATGGTGACCAGAGCTGACAGTGTTACCCACAATTACTTTCACAGAGATGAGAAGGATGACTCATGATGAGACCCCCTTTCCCTTAGCCATGCAACCAAAGATCACTGCCCTAACATGGTAACCAAATGGTGGCAATGCAATACTATTAGGTACCCATGGACCTAATAGGTTGGCTTGTGATGAGACCTGCTATCCTCTGACTAGGTCTTGTTTTGTTATTTTCTGGGTCCCTCTTGTTTCTTGTTGAGAGGCATTTTACTGCCTTCTCAGGGATCCTTGGGAGAAGCATCTCGAGGTTTTATTTCTAGGATTTTGTCTTTTACCATCTTCTTTTACCTTCTGGGCCTTTAGCCCCTTCCTCAAATGTGATAAGGTGCAATCCTACAAACAGGTCAACCCAATGCCTGAACAAGGGGAATGGGACAGATGAGTGGGAGATAAGATGAAAAAATGGTGCTATGATAGGAGCAGATGATGACTTTTCAGAAATCCCCCCAGTGGAAAACCAAGACCTATGGGCACAGGCTTGCTAGGGCACCCTGTCAATCTCCCCAAGCATGGTCAAGTGGGCTAATGTACGATCCAAGTAGTTGTTAGAGATAAAAGGAATCAGATGCATATATTTAAAGGTTTAAATGATCAAAAGTGACACATACCATGATACCTGGACCAATTACCTCATGGAGAAAGAACCTCTTCTCATACTAGACCAAGCCAATGGTGATGGATGTTGTTGCTGCTGACAAGATAAAGTTGATGGAAGAAGTAAAGGATGGGCCCTCCGGGCCATGCTCAGGTCAATTCTTCTCTTGATACTCCATGTCTAGGACCTATGGGCCTCTAGACATGATCTCCTACTTATCCCTAAAAAATGGGGATAACATCTGGCTCCAACTCGGGTACATGTGCTCACCGTAGAGTGCATGAGAACCTCAACATCTCTGGCATAACCTACAAACCTGCTCAATTTTGATAGGGACATCAGTAACAAAAATGGGGTGGTAATTCCACCTTAACGTACATATAGATGCATAAATAAAGTAATCATAAATGGGAATATAAAGTGAAGTACTTACCTGTACTTACCTGTTGGCTGGATGTTGGTGTAGTCAAACAACCAGTGAAGCCAATCCAACAAAATCCCACGGTACCTGCCTTTGTGCTTCATCATAAACCAAAATAGTGATAAGTGAAGCACAAAAATAACATGGGTTAGAACATGTATCAGATCATTGAGAATCACAAAGTCTAACTCATGGAGGCGGGTGGGAGGGATAAAATTATGACAAGTCAATCTTGGAGGAAAGTACTCAACCCACTTTAGGAAGGGGTCAGGAAAAGTCCAAGGTTCAGAACAATGACCCAAAGGGTCGACAAACTGGCTACCTAGGACGTTCTCATACTCTGAGGTCTAGGAAGGGATTGACAAAGATGTATTAGATGACTGGCAAATCTTGAAGGGAAGATTGAAAATCTGAGATGATAGACTGAAATCTGTAGTTTTCAACCAAACCTTGGATTCTCAGGTTTGCTTCATAGGAAATTCAAAGCAGAAGCTACAATTCCCAACTACACCTTTAATGAAATAGTAGGGTAAAATAATAATAGGTGGCTAGAGAAAAAGGTCACATGAATCCTTCTTTAGGCAAACAATGTTCTTACTCCCATAAAAAACCGAGCACAGTGGTGGTTTATAATCTTCTACATAGAATGAATCGAAGTGCTCGGAGGAATACTCTTCAAAAATCTCAAGGTAAGACCAAAAATCATTAGGAAAACATGGTACTAGGTCAACCTTGGGCATTTGGGGAGCATCGATAAATATATCATCTCCCTGTTTCCAAAGGTCAAAATAAAAGATAATCTGTCGTGATAACTGTAAAGGCAATAGTTGGGAATGATTCTCAATATAATAAATGGGGTCCATACAAAAATTGATTACATCCCATTTACGTCTTCCAACATGTATGAACTCATCAATATCAACTATGTCAGTATCAATATCATAGCATGGAGGATTGAAAACACTCATATGCTCACCCATCTCCTCCTCTAAATCACGAGGTAGAAAATTGTCAAAATTTTGGGGAGGAGGATAACTTACTATTTCTTATTGTGTATGAGTTTCGAGGACTTTGGTGTTTCCAGCATGCGTTATTGTTTCATCCTTATGGATTTCCCCTTTGTCTTCAAGAGTACAACAAGGAATATTTACTTCGTTTGGGGATTCCATTTCTCCTTCACTCTCTGAATCAAGGAACAAAGTATCATCAAAATCCTAAAAAGGGAAGAAACTAACCTCATCGTCGTGTTGTTGTGTAGGTGAAAAAAGCTTGTGGACTGCTTCATCAGGAGGAGGAGCACATGTTGATTGTTTATTGTCTTGTTCATGTTTCAGCTCCTCTGCTGTGTTTTCAATGATCCCTTGCTCTTGGAAAAGCTCATTAAGAGATTTTCTCTTAGTTTTATGTTGGTCAATAACTTGTTTCCCTTCTTCTTTAAAATCAATAGTAGAAGTTTCAAGGGAAACCAACTTCTCCAAATTGCGAGTACCTGAGGTATCTTCATAATCATTTATTTCGCTTCCTAGGGAAAAAACATTTTTTATTCTGGACAAGAAGATGTTTTCCTCAATTTGTAAGGTCGTGTTACCAACTTCATGGAGTGTATTTGGATTCTTTTTACTCAGGAGAAACCCCAAATGCACCAAGAGTGCATTGGTAAAGAGATACACAAGGTCCTTGTCCTCGGGGTAATGGCCCCTAGGAAGTTGGTACAACAAACCTATTGATACTGAGAGGGGGGTGAATCAATATCAAGTACAATTTAAAAAAAAAATTCAACTTATACTTAAACCATTCAATTATATCCAATGAGAAATGAACAATAGTATAAGATTTACACCAATACACCACAATACACCATGCACAATATATGAGAAATAATCAATAGTTTTTGTTCAAGGGAAGTAATGACTTCCAAAGGTAACTACAACTTCCAAATGTAAAGGGAGGGATAAACCTCCAAGAGGAAGATACAATACTCCAATATCAAGAGAGAGTTGAACTCTCCATCCTTGCCCCTTCCTTCCACTCAAGAATATATGAGAGATAATAAAACTTTACATTAAATCATCACCATCAACCAATCATCACATAGAACCTGATAATGCTTCCTGACATTTCTTCAATTTCTGCAATTCTTCAATTCTTGGAGTACTCTGATCTTGTAGATAATATTACTCAATGTATTCTCTGAAACTCCTCCAATTTTCACTCCTTGAATCCTCCCCAAAAAGAGGTTATAGAAAGAATGGCAGACTTTATTCAATTCTGGCCTATTCATAACATCCCACTTGTACAGCATGCCCCACACGCAATATTTAACATCCAATTCTGAAACTCACACAAACGGAACTACAGTCCATACTCTTTCTAATGGAAGTGGTCCCACTTCATTTTGATTCTTTATGAAGAAGTTATGATTGTTTTACCCTTAACACCTGTTTATTGACTAGCTTCAGGACTGGTCACAAACCCTATGTTCCACAGAGTGTATATCCATAATTATAGAGAATCAAGAGCTGAAATTTTTACCACAGGTAACTTGATATGTCTTCTCAATACCATAGCGATTTCACCATATGAATCATTCTAGAAAACAATTTATAGAAAAAATGGTAAGTTGACCTGAAAATAACATACCTTAGAACGCATCACCAAAAGACTTCATCCTCCCTTGAAATCCGACCTTCTTGTCTTCTTATTTCCTCTGAAATTCGACTTGTATCAAATGAATGTATAATGATGTTTATTTATACCAATTATGTCACTTCCTTTTAACATTAGGTTCGACCTGACACTTTCTTATTTTGTAATTCTTTTCTTTAATTATCTTCAGTGCTTACATGTACTTCCATCTTCAATTCACTTTGTCATCTTCAAAAATTCATTTCTCCTCAACCATGAGGATCCAAGTGATGTGCCACATACCACCAGAAACAACATGATGTATACTATCCATTCATGGGTGTTGTATATGCATGTGCATTGTCCTTCATGTCCAAATACCTTTATCAATCTTGTGGTCCAAACCCCATGACTAGGGTTGAAATCAATGAAAACAACCAATCTTCCAACAAAACCCTCAAATCTATTTCGGAAGTTCCAAACAGTCTCATTTTTATCTTGTTTTGTGCACTGGATTATTTTAGCAATGTTTGGATCTCTTCCAATTTTATGCCCCATTCTTTGAGAAAGACTTCTTCTAGCTGGTTCATGGAGGTGATGCTAGCATGGGGAAGATCATCATACCATTTTTTAGCATTCCCATGAAGAGTGGTGGGAAAAATTTTCATCACTGCATCTTCGACATCATCATCGACAAGATGGAGTCCAAAATAAGAATAAAAATCATTCATATGAAAGTCAACACTTTCTCCATCGCTATCAATGAATCTAGGGAGCCATCTTCCTTCTATCGGGGGCATTTGTCGTGGGTATCTCGGGATTTTTCTCATGTCTAAAGGCTTGTAATTCCTGGGATCCCATTGTGAAGTCATTGTTGGCTTCATCATCAGTGGATTCACTAGATATTTTTCTTGAAACTATCAAATAAATAGGGAAAAGACCCTAGTGGAGTCGCTAGGTAAGCTTGTAAGATAAGGCTCTGAGGCAAGGCATACCGAAAAGAGTTTTCGTTTGAGGATAATTGACTCAGTGTTCCCCGACAATGGCGCCAAAATGTTATTGCATGGTTTGTAGATGCAAGAAAGGCTAAAGGATAGTAGTTTAAACTGGCGAAACAAGAACCTTCCCCACCCAATGTCACCACAATGGGGAGGATCTTTCTATTTAGGGAGTCTAGGCCCAGGGGAGACGTCCCCAGTAACTTGGTATAGAAGAGGTGAAAGAAGGGGAGAAAATCATTTGGGAAACTATAAAAGTGGAGGGAAATTTTGGAAGTGGGAATTGATCTAAAAAAAATGTTCCAACTATGCGATGATAACCCCCTGTGGGTTGTCAAGAATCCAAAATATCTCATGACCAAGCCCTTTCGCCCATTGGGCTATGGAGTCATAGTAAGAATATACAAACTAAAAATAAAATAAAATTATGTACAATGAGAATGAGAGAGTCTTAGGAGAAGAAATCTTTCAAATGTTTATCATTCACATGAAACATTAATATATTTCCCTTCATGTCTTGGAGCATATAAGAGTTAAAACCCAATATTTCCCTTCATGTCTTGGAGCATATAAGAGTTAAAACATATGGTTTGATCCAGAGTGCTTCAAACTTTGTATGCATGGACGACTTCTCCCCAACCTTGTTCCAAAGTAACATTAGTTATCCCCTTTGGAATTTATTCACAGTTGTGCTCTCATCAAAATATATTTTGATGCTTTGCTGCCTCTGATAGGTTCGATTCAGGGCTTTGGTTCATTCCTCTTCCAACTTCAACAACTCGTTGATTCTCCTTTGGATGGGTGAATTGTCTTCTATATATTTGGTATTTAACCACAAAGATAAATGCATTGAGCTCGATACTAATCATAATTTTTTCTTCCTTTCCATAAAAAAATAGATATGGAGACATCCTGGTGCTATCCTTCGGGTTCGCTCTGCTCTCCCATAACACATTTGTCAACTTCAGGTGCCAATTCCTTTGGTTCTTGTCAATGGTTTTCTTCAGTATTTGCACAAGTGTTTTGTTTGTGGATTCAACAAGGCCATAACCCTATGGATAATAATTAAATGATTGACCCATAGCGATTCCATATTCTCCACAAAACTCAATAAAATTTGACCCAATGAAAATCAATCCCAAGAAATTTCTCGACGCACTAGGAAACCAATTCCTTGTAAAAAAACTTTTGGAACACAAATTGTGTGCACAATTTCATATGTCCAAATTACTTTCTTATGAGAAGAAGGGGATGCATAATAAGAGTATGCTCTAGACCACTGAAAATTCTGATCTTCTCGTCCAAAAATGTTTAGGGTATCTCCACAGAACTATTGTTGAGTTGTTGCTGCCATAAGTTGACAAGAGCGTTTTTTTTTTATCTAGATAATCTTAAAAAAGGGATCTTGAGAGATAATATAAAATCTTCCACAAATCATGCTTTAATGTGGTTTAATGAGGAAGTTCCTTGAGCCCTTCACCTATTATTATAAATATTTACAGGACCTGTAGAATGAGTTATTAGGATTTAAACCATATTGAATGTTTATTGGGAAAAGAGCGAAGGTGGCGGGGACGAACGTGAGCGAAATAAGATTTGAGATTTTTGTGAACTCGCCAACACGAGAACCCACGAACCCTCTATTACAGAAGGTTGAGAATCACCTAAGTGTTGTGATGCGGTCAAACAGACTCATCGTAGGAGTAATTAGATACTTGGAAGCTCGGGGAGTCCGAGGGTAAAAATGTGGATCACAGATCTTTTGGATGAAAAATGTGTATCACAGAACATGGGATGTGAGAGTTCGACCTCTCCAACTCAGGAACCCGCAATTGTAAAAATAGATAAGTATGGGATAATGTGGTGGTCAGGAAGACTCTATATGTGAGAATGTGGATTGGAGATAAGAATTCACAAGTCCTCCAACCCAGGAAACCGTCGTTCTAAAAAATGACTAAGTATAGAACTAGAAAGGGAGAATATAAGAAAAAAATGGAGAGGGGGAAAGAGTAAGTATAGAAGACAGAAAAGAAGGGGAGAAAAGAAGTTGGGAAAATAGAAAATGGGAGGGAAATTTTGGAAGCGGGAATTGATCTCAACACCTTCATATTCCTTTCTTAACTTCAATCCTATTATTATAGGTGTTGGATTCGCCTTTGAATTTATCATATTGAATCTTTTCAAGATTTCATTCGCATACTTAGATTGTGAGATGAATATACCAATTTTGGAATCGTGAACTTTTGTTCCCAAAAAAATCTCATAAGCCCTAAATCAATCATTTCAAATTCATTCTTCATGACATACTTAAATTCTTCGATGCCAAAATCACTTGTAAATATTAAATCATATGCATATAAGAAAACAATTAACATGTCATCTTGCTTATTTTATTTGATGTACAATGTTGGTTCACATTCACTTCTTTGAAATTGATTCTGAGTGAGATAAGAATCTATTCGACTGTACCAAGGTATAGGATATTTTTTTAACCCATACAATGTTTTCTTCAATCTGTACACTTTTTTCTCTTGTCCTGGAACCTCATAGCCTTGTGGTTGTTCGGCATATACTTTTTATTCTAGGCGTCCATTCAAAAATGTTGACTTTACATCCATTTGATAAACCAACCACTTGTACTTCATGACAATGGATAACATAGTTCTTACTATGTCCATGCATGCAATTGGTGAAAATGTTTCATTGAAATCAATTCCAGTTTGTTTTGTAAAACCTCTTGCAACTAACCTTGCCTTATGCTTCTGAACATTTCCATATGCATCTTGTTTGGTTCTATAAATCCACTTGAAACTTATCAAATCCTTATCTTCAGGTACATCTACCAATTTACATGTCAGATTGTTCTTTATGCATCTGATTTCTTCATCCATGGCTTGAGCCCATGCATCATCTTTGAAAACTTCTTCAAAAGTTAATGGATCATTTATTTGTGAAAAAAGAGCAAAAACTGAAAATGAATTTGTTGTGTCCTCATTATAGATGTCGCTTAAACTTCTTGTATCCCTTGGTAATAAACTTGCTAATGTTGGATTTGGGCATGTAGAACTACTTGGAATGCTTGTTGATGTTTGTTGCAGTCTAGGTGTAGACTATGCACATGTTGTTCTTACTGGAATATTATGTGCTATGATTTGTGTTGTAGTGCCAGAGATAGAAGGCATTGCACATTGTCATGTGTTTGGTTCTTGAACCACTTCATCTTTTGTTTCATCATGCTCCATTGCATTAATAAGTTTGATTGTATTTGTTATGCTTCCATCCCATGCTTCATTCTCCATGAACTGAGCATCGTGGTTGATTATGAATTTCCTTGCAATATGATCATACATCTTGTATCCTTTTTTTTCTTCAGAATACCCAACAAATATACATTTATGTCCTTTTTTTGTCCAACTTCTTTCTCAGCTCATCTAGAACATGTGCGTATACGACACAACAAAAAACTTATAAGTGCACCACATTATGCTTTAATCCTATCCAAGCTTCTTGAGGAACTTTGTTATTTACACTCTTTGTCGAATATTTGTTCAAGATGTATACTACAGTGGCTACTCCTTCATCCCAATACTCATTTGAGAAATGTTTGGCTACCAACATAGCCTGTGCCATCTCCATGATGGTTCTGTTCTTTCTATCTGTGGCACCATTCTGCTGTGGTATATACCGCACGGTGAATTTCTTGTAGATAAAATGAACTTTACAAAAGTTTTGAAACTCTCTTGAGATGTATTCTCCTCCTCTATCAGTTATTAGACACTTACTGAAATAACTACTCTGCTTCTCCACAAGTGATTTAAACTTTTGAAAACAACCCAATGCGTCATATTTATGCTTTAGAAAATAAATCCATGTCTTTCTTGAGAAATAATCAATAAATTTCATAAAATAAGTACTTCCTCTTATAGATGGAGTTTGCATTGATCCACAAATGTGTGAATGTACTATCTCGAGTGGAATTTTTTCTTTGTAAGACTTGCCAACTGGAAATTATTCTCTATGTTGCTTGCCAAATATGCAACATTCACTTATTCTTTCTGGTTTTTCTATTAATGGTAAACCTTTTACCATATATTTTGCGTGTAGCAACTTTAAGCCTCGAAAGTTCAAGTGTCCAAATCTGAAATTCCATAGACAGGAATCATCCTTTATTTCGAATTGGAAAGTTTCATGTATCTATGTGCTACTTTCTCCTTTCTTGATATGGTGCACACTATTTTCTTCATTGGAACTGCACACACTTTATGTTGTAAATGCAATATCTAACTGCGCGTCTTTTTCTTTAACAATAGCTTGTGTAGTTTTTATTTTCATGGTTGGTTTCAGTGTCAATGGGACCATTCTGTTACTTTTCATCTCAATTTTTGCAATAAGCTGATTGCTTGGATATTTGTTCATAATCACCCAATGATTATCTTCCATGTAGATTCTGTATCCTTTCTGTAACAAATGTCCCGTGTTCATCAAATTATGCTTCAAACCAGAAAAATAATAAACATCATCATAAAATATTTTCCCCTTGCTTAGTTAAGATGCTTATACTTCCTTTGCCTAAGAAAGTGACTTGGATATTTGTTCCAAGTGTAACCTTGGTTTGGACCGACTCAGCCAAACTAGAAAACAATTATATGTTTCATGTCATGTGGTTACTACATCATGAATCTAAATACCATATGTCATAGTGACTTGCTTGAGCAACATTGAATTCAACTAGTGAGAATATAGGCATTGGCTCAACACACACCATAAACATAGGATTGGTTTGGTTATTTGCATTGATTCATTGATCTTATCCTTGCTTGTTTTTATTATACTGTCTCTTTCTACACATGCATAATGTCCATACTTTTTATAGTAATCACACTGAATATTTGATTTTTCAGTTCTCTAACCACTTGACTGACTAGTATTTGGGTTTTGACCTCTTCCACGAGTGTTTATGGGACCGCTACTATGCTCACCTCTGACAGAACTTCTTCCTCTGCCTCTAAAGTTAGATTTCCCCCTTCCTCTTCCACATCTTATAGATGCATGCGTGAAAAATGTATTCTCTATTGACATAATTGACCTATTCAATATGTGTTCATGATTAATGAGGGAAGCTTCGAGTTCATCTAAACTAAACTAACTCAGGTCTTTGCTCTCTTCCAGAGTCACAACTAAGGTATCAAATTTATGAGGAAGACTCCTAAGCACCTTCTCAACAAATTTTATGTATTCTATGGTTTTACCATGAGACTTAATCTGATTTATCACGCCAATAACATGGGTATAAAAGGAATCTGCTGAATCTGAATCTTTCATTGACAGATTTTCAAAATATCTTCTAAGAATTTGTAGTTTAGAAGTCTTGACTTTTTCCATACCTTGATAAGATGCTTGTAATATGTCTCATGCCTCCTTTGCTTGCTTTGTTGATGCAACTCTTGGGAGTATGCTCTCATGCATGGATTTATGTATGTAAAACATTGTATTTCCATCCTTCTTTCATTGATCTTTCTAGACATCCTTCTTAGATTGTGTGAGTGCATTATAATATGTCTAATATGTTGGTTCCACATAACCATTCTCGACTATCTTCCATACATATTGACCTCAAAACAGTGCTTTCATGGTTAAGGACCACATCTCATAGTTATTTCCTATAAAACTGGGAGGTTGCAGATTTGAAGTAGAATCCATGTTTCACTTTTCAACTAATCATTGTAACCTAGTCTAAAATACCGCGCACCACAAAAATATGTCATTGAACACTTAGGACTTACCGTGCGAGTGCGATGAAAAACCTACTAAAATCTCTACGCACTATGATAAAATACTTAAAGTAACAATTTCTTCACTATGTGCTAATCTTTAACACATAAATTCATAAACACAACAAAAGCTCAAAATTACACATAAATTGATCAACAACCAAACTTCTTGATGTATATATTAAATCTCGATGCGCTACACAATAGTGTGACGAGCCTTGGCTAAAACAACTTCTAAACAACTTCTTCTACTAACTTCAGAGACACGGAGTTTGTGCTCAGACTTCTTCGACTCCTGTTGTTCTCTTTTTCAAAGACTCTATTCTTTCTACCTCTCTGCATGTGTATGTGTCTAACTAGAGACTCAGACTTATATGGACAACGACTAAGACTTCATGTAGAAGTAAAACAGACTCAACATTAAATACATAATAAATTCGAGTGACTCTTCATCTACTTAACTAGACTCAAGAAAGATAAGATAGGCTCCATTACTTTAACTCCCCTGCCGACTGATAAAACTGATCTTGCTTAAACATAAAAGTAAGCTAATGAAGAGAAGTTGCAAACTCACATAATGAAAAATCTTCTCACTAACGGAATGACCCACAAATAGGCCGAGAGGGTCAGAGATTGGTAATTACTATTTCCAACAAAAACTACATGCTATCTAAAACATTTTAACACCATATAACATAAAATCTAAAACCAAAAAACCTAATTTATATTTGGGTAAGCACCTTTCAACCTTCGTACTATACTTGACTTGAGAATAAACTTAATCATACTAAGCTCCTTCAGCCTTCCCACCAAACCATACTTGGGAATAAATGTAATTATACTAAGTAATTTCACATTTCAATGTAATTAACCCTCACAGATGTGCCCAATTCAAAGAAGCGCAACAGATGATAATGAATACCAGAATGTCAAATCATAATCTGAACGAGGGATTCTTCCATTCTCTCAAAAGGATTTTTGTTCTCTCCTTCACTCAGCTCAAGCTCAAACAACATAATTATGGTAACCTCAAAACGAAAACTCAAAGCTCGTTTGGGATAATACACGTAAACATCACTCGGCCGTTATCACCTCATCTTACTATTCACAAGCCGCAGTTTACTCCGACGTTTCCAATTTACCATAGAATCCCCGGGGCTTTATTAGCCACTATGGTTTCGTTCAGTCCCCCTTATATTTCTCTTACAAGACATTTTTTTTTAAAAACCACATACTTCTGGAATATACCATGATATACTTTAGTCCTATGTTTTGTAGGGTATATATTAATAAAAACAGGATTCCACTTCCACGTTAATTAAGTACAACCCGTAATAGACAAATATAATGTTATCATGGGACGTCAGAGAACAACTCGGTGCATAACAAAACCCTTCGACCAAAAAGAAATACGCATGGCAATATTATTTTCCTTCAGGCCAAAGCACTTCATATCACCAAGAAGACATGATGACTATTTTTTTTAGCCAAAAAAATGGTTTCACTATTATTCTTTATTTGAATCAAATGAAACTTTCAGATTACATAAAAGTGACTTCCATGAATAAGAATATTTTTTTATCTATAACAAATTTTAACAGATTTTATTTGTGAGATTCTTTGACTACTGTGTAACTTAGACATATTGAAACCTGCATGCTGTCACTATATAAAACCTTCTTATAGGATGATGACTATAACTTAAGAAACCAACATCAATACTATGATACAGCAGAAAATACCCCGGTTTTAACCTAAACGCATGCTTACTGACATCCCGGCCATCTTCGAAACCGTAAAAAAAAATATCACAGAAAAAGAAAACACAAAGGTGTAACCCTAAAATCATTTACCACTGGATATTTTCTCCAAAGGTCTGCATGCTATATATTAAAAGAGAGGTCACAGTTTCCATTCCCTTGCACTAACAACTGTGCTACATTGACCTTCCAGATTAAGATAATAAATTCCAAAACACACCCTAAAAACCTGAAAAGCTCGAGCTAGGGTGTTAAGGCCAATAACAAAGCTTCAAACGCAAGCCAAGGTTTTGAGGCTAATATTTACACTAAAACGTAAACATGGCAGAAACTAGGGTTTTAAAGCAAACTCATATGGAGAAGCCAAATGAAAAATACGAGAAATTTGCTCCCTGCCACTTCCTGGTTACCATTTAAAAAAAGCCTCTACAATTGTTGCATAAGTAATTGGTTCCAGAAATTGAATTGCGTTTAACATGTTTCTGAATAGTTTCTTCATCATGATGGCTCTTCATTTCACTATATAATAGCAGATGGCTCTTCATTTCACTATCATGCTGAACAGTCTATCTGTTTGATCTGGATCTTACTTAGAATCCGTAAAAAAATAAGCATCACAACTAAATAATTTCACATTTGATTAATCACCAAATGACTTATTCATACTTCTTCTTAAATCTTCCAAGATAATCGATGGTGACCCGGTTACAACTGCTTCTGCCACAACAATTGTTGCAACTTGGCATTACTGAACATGCACTTTCGATCCCAACTTCCTTGCAATAATTTCCAAGTTCCATGGATATGAACCTACCTTCATCAAATGTTCTCAAACACTTGATTGACCTGCCAATGTTCAAATCTCTAAGCATATCATCCTTTCTACAGACCCACCTTTTTAACCTGGACACACTGTTCCACCTCGAATATTGCATTCGAAAAACCTTGACCAATTCCGGCCAAGCTGACCCAAGTGAACCTTTGCCACTCACCTCCATGGAATTTACAATGGACGCTCCACCTTAACATGAACATTCCTTTGACCCAATCAATTCTAAGCCTTCACTCCAAGCCCATTTACAATGGTGTTCACCAAGCCTTTTATAGGCTTCATTACATGTAATCCATGGACACAATACCACTGGATACCCAAAAAACATGGACCCTAAAGACCACATGCTCTGACCTAAAAAAATAGATTTAACTCTTTAACTCTTTCAGAGAGTCAAGGCTAACCCAACATACATACCCCCCACATATTCAATCTACCTAAATCTATGTCCATACTTTTTCATAAGTGACCCAATAAACCATGGGTACCCCCCACATATTCAATCTACCTAAATCTATGTCTATACTTTTTCATAGGTGACCCAATAAACCATGGGTGCTCATGCCCATTTACATGCAATCAATTATTTTTACAACTCCAAAGTAAATACATTTCATCACCGCTCTTGTTGTTTCCTTGTTATACGAGCAAATCCCACATCTTGAGCTTCCATAGCTCAAAGCTATTCTTTCCGCTCAATTTCTCCACCTCAAACTTAGAACTCTTGAACTTTCTCCATTAGCACCAAAAAATGACACTTTCTCCATTAGCACCAAAAAAAGTCCATACCAGTGCTTATAAAAACAAGTTTTGTTAATACCAAAGAATATTGGTATTTCAAGGTTGAACCCCAAAATATTTAACTAAAAGGTTTAAAACAAAATAAATATTTAATTAAAACCTTTTACCACACAAAGTCCACTTTAAAAGAATCCACCCATTTATTTTAAACATCCTTCATCCATTAATAAATTTTACCAATGTGAATCTCATGCACAACAAGTGTTGCATGGCATCTTAGTCTCTGCGAAGCTGGAATGGGAAGAATGGGAATAAATGCACTACTATGGCAGGACCAAGGGAGAAATAGAAGTCCGAAATAACAGAGACATGTGGGAAAGAGCTTGAAGTACAAGTGGTATCCATGCAGAGGATGACTCGTGGCAGTGTGTCACACGCCAACCATAAGACATTGGGCTGGTAGATGACCCCCAAAGAACCTCACGAATTAGTTAATCATAATAATGTATTAATATGTGCTTGATATGTGAACGAGACAGTTTTTTCCTCGAGTGTAGTTTTTTCCTCGAGTGTGTATAGTTCAAACATGGGACTTAGAAAATTTATGTCTCAATGACTTGAAATAAAGGTTCCTGGAAAAAAGGATCAGGAATCATAGACATTAAACATCCAAATATAACAAACACAATTTCTTGACATCCAACATAGTTGAAGAAAAAAAAATTAACATTCTGAAAGCAACCCACATAAATTGTTTATGAATTAGTTTTCTTTGAAATTTATCAAAAATTAATAATGTTTGTTACATATTTATGGAAATTTAAATGCACTTGTCATATAGACTGGGATTGGGGCCCCCGCGGACCATAAAATAAATAAGTGCAATAAATAGGACTGTAGAAAGAAGAAGTGCACAATGGTACATAGGAAGTCTTGAAAATAAGAAATTGGAAGCTATGAGTCTTTGGTTAGAGATCTCTATTTAAAGATGTAGAATAATTGGATTGATAAAGAAAGCAAGATGTGATCAGTATAGACTTACTATGAAGATGATGTTTTTTTGTTGCTCTCGTCGACGACCACTGGAATCGTTCCAACTGGTTGTTTCCCTTCGTCGGTGAGCTTGTTCATTCTCAGTTGGAGCCATTCTTCAATGTAGCTTTGCATGGAGGCCACGTTGATTTCATCCCAAATTTCTATGTCGAAAAGCTCGTTTTCTAATTTCCTTAGATCCATAGAAATACTATGTAGAGCATGTTCAATTTCTTCATTGTGTGCTAAATAATACACTAGCCAGTTCTCGATGTCATCTTCACCATATTGAAGGATGTCGTAAAACTTTTCTAAAGACAACCCCTTTAAAATATCAAGTTGTTCATCGAAGGCTTGCTTGGTTATGGACAAGGATTTCAGGATTAAGTTTGGGTCTTGAACTTCATTGGTACTTCCGGCTAAGTCTATTTGGGTCAGGTTTATGAATAATTCTTCTTTCTCTGATATGGCTTGTTCACATGATTCGACAATGAGTTGTAGGTTAAATTAAATTTTTCTTTCCAACATTCTTTTAATTGTTTGATCTGCTTTGTGGAGGGAATATCCTCTTGTATTATTTTCAGATCAGAGTTGTTGATGGCATGGTTGGAAAAAGGGATCACCGTCTATTGATAGAAACTTTCTTCATTTTTTAAATTCGTCTGCAACTATTCATGCAAATCATTTTCCCTCGTTCCAAAGGAAGCTATATTTTGTGATGTTTCCCAGGCTTTAGTAATTAGATGCATTATTTTATTGATATTCTTCTCTACATAGGCTCTACAGGATGTGAGGAGGCTGAAGGATCCTTTCAACTTGGCCGCAAGGGTAGCAGGAATGGTTTTCTCTAAAGGATTGGAAAACATTGGGGTAGCAATGAAAGCCTCCTCCAATTCCTTGATTCAGTCGTTTAGTCTGGCATTCTTCGCTTCAATTCCTCCAATGGAATCATCAAGAGCATCAACGGTTGCATGGTGAAATTGGGAGATTTGGGATGGTTGTATTTCCCTAAAGTTAATCTATGAACGATATTTTCCTTTCTTATTTGTTACATCTCTCTTTTCAATAATTAAATTTTTAGATTGGCTGTAAAAAACAATGCTCTGGAATACGAAGGATTCAATTTCGTCAAAAATGTCGGTCTCAGCTATTTCCATTGTGTAACTATGGTGCATCGCATCCACGGGTGGATCAACTTTGCAGAGCACAACATCCACAGAAGTTTCAAGTTGCATGTTCTCACTTTCAATTTTAGGCTCTTTCGCCTACCCTACAATTTTTTTTCTCTTCTTCGTCAAGGGAAGCTTGTGAGAACTATCAATTTTTACATGTGGAGGTTTCTTATCTCCTCCTCTATTTGAATATTTATGGGTTTCTTTCTTACTGGGGTGGGTCATTGAAGCAATGCTCTGTGATGTCGTTCTCTTGGGAGTGCTGGCCGGGGACTTCACACTCTTCTCACCAGAGTGTTTTCCCTGTTGTCTGTACAATTCAGTTGCTCTTTGCAATGTCTCTACATCGCAATCATTAGAAGAAGGAGTGTTGTCATCACTGTCTCTGTTTTCAGTCAGGTGTCTATGGATAAAAGAGATGCTAAAGCCAACTAATAGTAAATTTTCTCGAAAAATCCCATTAGGGTCGAACCCTTTTAGCCTTTCAGCATACTTTAGGCTAAAGTTCTTGAAATGGCCTGTGAATTTGTCAATCTTGTTGACGTTTATGAACACGAAGTCCCCGTCTTTCCAAGGCAGAGGAATGAACTGTTTTTTTCTCTTGCCATGGAAAAAATGCAACAAGTGGTTGTATTTTCTTGTTATTTTTGTACAAAACTTCTTGTCCATGATGTGACATGGAAGGAAATAAGGATTTTCCTTGGAGACAAAGATCATTATTACACTGTAATTTTTCTTTTGCTTAAGTGTCCCCTTCCTGTGGAAAAACTTGGTTTCCTGGCCAGACATCCGGGGAGAATCCTTTCCTAACAATAAATCTTTGAAAACTGAGACAAAGTCATTAAAAACCTCATAAAAACAAAGGGAGGCCTTGTGCCTCCACAAGGCCTGGTATGAGAATGTTATTGGGTCAAATTCATAGTTGATTTTTTTAGACAAAGACAGTTTTGGAAATGGACAACAATGCACTATTGAGAAAATCAAGTAGGATGACATATCAAATTTATTCTCTTCCTTGAATTGTGACAATTGGGAACAAATTTCAATGGAAATTAGCTTCCCCCAATCAAAAATGAATTGTTCCTTTATTGTGAAGTAAAAAATATAAATAACTATATGGGAAATGATTGTCATGGATTCATGTCCTGTTATTCTTGTAAACAACCAAGAAATTTCCTCGAATGTATTTCTAAAGGAACTGGCCTACAAATTTGTTAAATCTTCAGGAACTGTTGTCGGGTCTTCGAGGAACTCGGGTAAGAGGTCCAACCCATTATCATGTTTTTCTAGGAACTTCTTGTAGTCTTGTCCTCTGAAAGCCAATGTTGGCTCTAGAAATTTTAACATCTTGCGGAAGACCTGAGGTGACAAAGAAACAGGAGAATGGTCGTGCACTGGAATAATTCTTTGGCTTGAAATATATTTTTCAACGCACCAAGAGACCACCTCCTTACAGTAAAAAACCTTAGGGATGCAGCCTGCATGAGTGATTCTAGAGGTCCAAATCACTTTGTTTTTGGTGGAAATGGATGAATAGTAAGAGTATGCCCTGGACCACTGGAAGTTTTGGTTCTCACATTCGAAGATATTCACTGTCTCTCCACAAAACTGTAGTTGAATTTCTTCCATAAGTTTATGAGAACGTTGGTTTTCTCGAGACGATGTTTGAAATGAAGAGTTGGAAGGGATAATATAACCTTGCACAAATCTTGGTCCAATGCATGTGAATGGGATATCTCCTCGAGTATTTTTCTCATTAATGACAATTTCAATGGTTGTTGCATGATGTGTTGTTAGCATTAAAGACTAGTAATTGCATACCTAGAAGTGTGAACATGGAAGGTACGATAATGATGAATTAAGGGTTGGAGATTTAGTGAACTGGCCAACACGACAACTCGTGTTTGAGATGAATAATCAGAAGGGATAATATAAATCTCCACATATCTTGGTTTAGTGTGTATTAATGGGAGATATCCTCAAGCGTTTTGCTCATTAATGACAATGTTGATGGTTACTTCATGGTGATTTGTTAGCATGAAAGGTTCCTAATTTCATATTAAGAAATAAGTACGAAGTTCACAGGGACGGGAAAGGGCAATTAAGGAGTGTCTAATTATCGAAAGCGGTCAAGCGGGCTTCAAAATAGGGTTACAAGGTACAATAGTTAGAGGCAAGGGCCCGAAGGTCAAATTGTATGTCTCAAAAAATTTTGAGTGCAAAATGCATAACACAGAAGAGGGGATGATGGGTTAGTCCAGAGGGAAATTCGTATATCACAAAACTTTGAGTACTGTTTGTAGGACATAGAACAATGGAAGCACAATTGTGAGCCCACCTGTCTGGGAACCTGCAATCGAAAAAGTGCATTAAGTACGGAATAGGTAAATGGCAGGCCAGACTCGTTTTCTCTAATATATTGAAATTTGTAATAGATATCCCATTACCTGGCAATATATTGTTTGCATGTCTCTGGGAAAGTTTTGTGGAAATAGTTAATGTGATTGTCTCGTCGAGCCTTTTTCTTTTTAATGATGGTGTGTATGGTTGTTGCATGATGAACAGCTAACATTAAACCTTGGTCATTGCATACTTTGAAAGAAGTGTGAAGGTGGCGGGCATAGAAAACAGTGACCAAGAATTGGAGATTTCGTGAACCCGACAACTTGAGGATTCGTGAAAGAGATTCTATGAAATGGGAAAGTATAAAAAGAAATCGAACGAGCTTCATAATTAGGGTGACAATGGTTCCCCAGGAGACGTGACTTCCCAAGGGTCAAATTGTATTTCTGGAAACTTGAGTGAAAAATGTGTACCACGGAAGAGGGGATAATGTGAGAGTCTGATGATCAATTTGTAGATGGAAAAAGCGTGGGAGATCTCCTTGAGCCTTTTTCTCATTAATGAAATGTTTAAGGTTCATGCATGATGAAGTGTTAGCATTAAATCTTCTCAATTTTATATCCAGAAAGAAGTAGGAAGGTGGCAGGGACAGGGAACAACAATTAAGGAATGGCTAATTATCGAAAGCGATTGGTGGAACTTCAAAATAGGGCAACAAGATACAACTAGCAGAGGTGAGGGCCCGAGGGTCAAATTGTATATCTCAGGAGTGTTGACCACAAAATGCATAACATGAAAGAGGGCACGATGGTGCATTCCTGTGGAGAAATTGTATATCGTGGAACTCCGAGTACTGATTTCTAGTCGAGGAACATTGAAAACACAATCTTGAGCCCGCCAGTCCGGGAACCCATAATCGAAAAAGTGTCTAAGTATGGAACATCGAAATGGTAGGCTGGACTCGATACACAGTAAATGTACCACGTCATGAACATACAACCAACTTGAGGCTAAGTATTGAAAGGAACGACGAACTATCGGGCTCATGAAGGGGCATTCCAATGAACAAATTGTATATCGTGGAACTATAGGAACTGTTTGCAAGTCGCCGAAGATTCGAAACACGATTTTGAGCCTGTCAGTCCGGGAACCCGCAATCGAAAAAGTGTCTAAGTATGGAATATGGAAATGGTAGCCTGGACATGTTTTCGCTAATATATTGAAATTTGTAATAACTTTCCCATTACCTAGCAAGATCTTCTCTGCATGTTTCTGGACAAGTTATGTAGGGATAGTTAGTCCTCCATGATTTTTCTTATTAATGACGATATTTACAGTTGCTGCATGATGAAGTATTAAAATTAAACCTTTTTTGTTGCATATTTGGAAAGAAGTACGAGGATGGACGAAACAAGAAACAATGACTAGGAATTGGAGATTTCGTGAACCCGCCAACCCGAGGATCCAAAATAGGATGACAAGGTGTCCCCAGAAGATGTGAGTCCCTGACGGTCAAATTGTATCGCTCGAAACATTTGAATGCATAATGTGTAACACGAAAGAGGGGACAATGTGGGAGTCTGGTAGTCAATTTGTATATCACGGAGGTTTGGGTGCTATTTGTAGGTCATGGAACAATGGAAGTTAATCTAGAGGTTGGAATAATTAATGTCCATTGGGAAGGGCTCGATTATGGTGGGGATGGAGGAGAGCCATAAATGGTTTGAAATTTTTTATGAATTTGGGTAAAGTGAAGCTTGTGAGTTGGAGGAGCCCAGGATGGAATTGTAGATTAGGGAATTTTTTGGGTGTAAGATGTATATCATAGAACAGGTGGAAAAAATTGGCTAAGTATAGAAAGGAACGTCGGTCGTTCCAAGTACTGTAAATGGCGGTTTAATGCGTGTTAATGGGAGATGTCCTCTAGGTTTTTTTGCTTGTTAACGCCAATTGTTTCGTACTAGTTTGTTCTGTTTCCACAAGTAAAACCATAGTTAATGTACATTGGGAAGGGCGTGAACTTAGTGGAGATGGAAGGTGGCGAAAAATGCTTTGAATCTTTTGTGAACCCTGGTAGAGTGAATCTTGTGAGTTCGAGGAGTCTGCGGCAGAATTGTAGATCACAAAAGTTTTGAGTGCAAGATGTATACCACGGAACAAGAAGCAACAGAGTTTGAAAGCGTTAGCCCTGAAAACCGTGACCATAAAATTGGATAAGTATGGAAAGGAACAGTGGTCGATGGGACGCGTCATGTGAAGATATAGATGGAGATGAATATCTATCATCATGCCAACCCAGGAACCCATGAACATAGAAAGGAGGCTAAGTATATAACCAAAAAGAGATAATAGATGGGAAGAAGAAAAGGGAAAAAGGGCCAAGTATCTGATAGAACAACATCTATTGTTCATTTATTAATTCCAATATTTTTGAACCCCTGGTGAGTTCTCACTAGTAAAAGCATAAATTGCAGATCATGGAAGTTTTTTGTGTGCAATATGTATATGATGAAACAGGGGACATAAGTGTTGGATACCACAAACACGGGACCCAGTGGTCTGATAATTGGATAATTATTGAAAGGGATTGTGATCAGTCGGGCTCATGGTGTGAAGATATAGATAAAGATGATCATCTACCAATCCATGAATCTGGGAAGTTGTGATCATATAAATGAGGCTAAATATATAACCACAAAGGGATAATAGAGGGGAATAAAACAAGGAAAATTTAAAGAGAAAGTGTTTGTGTTTATTCCAATAGTATTCATATTAATATATATTAACAGATTATTTCTGGTCCAAATATAAAGCATCTTCCAATTTGCAAGATGTTGTTCGGTTTGCAAATTTCATTTTTGATATGGCATAACATTTTTTATATGCATGAATATTATCAAATATAATAAGTTGTAATATATGCAGAATATTGAACAGGAACATGACGTCAACACCTGAGTTTCCTTGTTGAAATAGAGTCATTAATTCATTCTATTTACGGGACCCCGGAGAATGAAAGCAGGACAGGTCCTCCCATTTATTTCTTAAGTATAGGGCGGGTGCCACATAAGTATGGCCTATCACAAATTATTCTTCCATGTAAAATGTAAGGAGCAAAGAGAGTATCCTATATCTAAATCGAAGTGTTGGGTAACAAAAATAAAATCTTGTTGTCCATGTTTAACAAGACACACACAAAAAAGTAAAAAATAAAATAAAAAAACAATACGAGAGATTGGAAAACAACATACAAAAACCTCAAATATTCTATATTCATAAATTGGGATACAAAATACAACTGAGATTATTTCCCAAAATAGTTGTCTTGAAAAATTTCAACAAATATTCTCTACAGTGTTTTATAGATTTCAACTTGATCATCAAATGCTTTCTTGGTAAAAAACAATGAGTAGAATATCAATTTCGGGTCTTGGACTTCATTGGTGGTGCCAACTAGATCTATCCCAACTTTTTGAATAGCTTGTCTCTTCTAGATATGGCCTTCCCGCATTGGTTGTTTATTCAACATTCCATACTTTGCTAAGTGTTAATTTCCTTCTATCATCAAAAATTTGGGGTTTAAGGTGCCTTCCTTGTAATGTTCCTAGTCATCAACATTCGAGACAACTTAGAGATGTGATTTAGACCCAATTCAAAGACGAGGGAGTGGTTTTCTGTGACGTCTTCTTTGGTGGGAAAAAATATTGTTAAGAAACAAAAGTTGAGAACAAAAAAATTCAAGTATCTTGTGATTGTTATTCTCCCTTTATTCGATCATCTATTTGGTTGAAAGGCCTGCCTAAAGATCTGTATGTTGAATTTATTTGTTTTATTGTTGTAAATTGGAAGGGACATCCAAGTCACCTAGAAAATGCTCCTCTGTTGAAGTACATAGCTTCTTCCAACAACACAAATCTAGCAAGTGTATCAAATGATACAGATCACATCAGAATATATCTTTCGTCATAGGGGTCGTAGACATCGCAGACTACAAAATGGTTTGAAATATTCGAAAGTGACGCCAAATATTACCCCATGCTTGAATATACTCAAAAGGAAATTGTAAAATTGGATCCTCATGAATGTGAGAAACTCTATGCGCGTTTAACATTCTAAAATTACATAACCTTTTATTCCAAAGTTGTAACAGATTTGACAGACAACCAATTTTTATGTCAAAGATTATTGAGTGACCTATGGATGTAGTAACAAAATCGACATACAATCAAATTTAGATCACTATTGATGCTAATTTAAAGTGTAATAAGTCATGATTTGAGGCTCCAGGTAGTTTCAACTTCAGGCATCCACACTAGCCGTGACTCTAGGTTCGAGATAGCTTCGTCTTCAAACATCAAAACTGATGGTGGAAATGGGAATAGTGCTATTGAATGCAGTGCATAAATGTGGTTAACAAGAAGGGTTGTCATTGTCAAAGAACTTATACTGCAAGATTGTCAGACCTGTAAATAACATCGACTTTAGTGTTTCTTTGTCATGACAACTACAATGTTGCTCTGAGTCCATAAATCTTTGGATGTTGGGTGTCCTGTGCGATAATGACCTTGACATTAGGTACATGTCATACATCTATTATCTGACATTGCAGTGTTAATGAAATTTCCATAGTGGACGACGACTCGATTGCATTGGAACAAGCAATATTAATTGTGTGATTAATTAACATCCTTGAAGGACGTGAATCCCAAACACCGCCTCAAACTTTTTGAACAACTGTTTCTTAAAAAAATACATTTATCTATATTTTAAGAAATAAGAAATTGTATTTTCTATGTCTAACATTATGTTTCACACATAAGCCCTTTTAAATTAACCGAAATTAATATATAGTCAACTCAGATTCCCGGAAACGATCAAATTCCCTAGAGCCAGAGCTAGTTTATTTCCATCATGTTAGTTGGGATAGAAGGATCCACCACCAGGACAAAGAAAGAAGGTAGAAATAAAAGAAGTTATGCAAACACAATCTGGTGATGGGAGAACTCTATGACCAGGAAGGCACTATGTTCTTATCGATCTGTGATCCTGATGAACAAATCAAGAGGAACTTGTGGCAAGGCCATGGCAATTTATTTGATCTAGACAAGGCAATACTTAAATCATCGATCAATTCCTTTTTTTTTGTTCAAATATCATATCCACTGCAATAGAATAAATGCATTCTCCTTATTCAAAGAAAGGGAACAACATGAATATTGATATTGGGTGGAAACAACTCTGGAATACACTACTACATCAAGGTTTCTTCTAAAGAATGAAAAAAAATGATTACATGAAGGTGGTAGTAAAAGGTGATTTTCAGAAACCAAATCATTACCTAAACACGCCAAAATTCTTGCAGAAGGTGGTAGTATAAAGTAATCCTCAGAAAGTGTTGCAAATTCCATAATCCAAAATTCCTTCCCACTAAATTTTCCCAGTTACATTTCGATGCAGACATTATAAAATTTTCAGAGTGTGGTTCCCTGGTTATATACCCACCTTCAAGTAAGAGGAGAATATTCGTGCAAAGAGGGGCAAGCTCTTCGACCCAAATGAAATCATACGCATAGTAAATAGTGAAAAAAATGTGCAGTAGAGATAGAAAGTTGATTGTATGTGGAGTCTGTTACTACATTCAGAGGATGGTGAACAAAATTTGATAAAGAATCCGACTTTCTGTCAATTCTGTTACCACACCCAGAAGCCGCTCAACAAAATTTGAAATAGAAACTTTTGTAATTTTAGGTTGTTGATTCAACCAACCATACAGTTTCTAACATTCATGACGATCCAAATTTATAACCATTTTGAGTATATTCGTGAATGGAGTAATAATTGGCGTCATTTCCAAATATTCTAGACCATTTTTCAAGCCATGATATGTGCAACTCCTCTGACAAAAGATAAATTATTGTGTGGTCTGTAGAATTTGATACATTTTCTAAATATGTGTTGTTGGAAGAAGATATATACTTCAATGAAGGAGCATTTTGTAGGTGACCTGAAAGTCCCTCCCAATTTCCAGTAACAAAACAAATAATTTCAACACACAAATCTTAGGCAGGCCTTTCAACCAACCAAAGCATCGAATACAGGGAGAATACCAATCACAAGATACTTGATTATTTTTTTTGTCTGAGTTTCTGTTGGATAACAAAGTTTTTTTTCGCTCAAAGTTGACGTCACATAAAACCATTCCCTTGTATTTTAATTGGGCCTAAATGGCATCTCTAACTTGTCTGACATGTCGATGACCAGGAACATTACAGTGAAGGCACCTTAAATTCCAAGTCTTCGATGATAGAGAGAAATGGGAATAATTATTTAAAATGAACGTTGGAGGATGATAGTATAATCTTCTGTAAATATTGGTTTAATTCATTTTAATGGCATATGCCCTCGATATTTTTCGCTAATTAGTGACAATATTTTTGAACATGTGTGATGAATAGTCACTAATAACACGAGTTAACATTCCCATATGGAAGCATATTCTCAAATATGGAAACCTGTAATATATGCACAGTATTAAAGAGGCACATGAAGTCAAGACCTTTGTGGATGGAAACGTGGTAGTACAATATTGCATTGTTACTATGATGATGCCTCAAAAAAACTAAAATAACCAACACTTTTTTCCAATTCAAGATGGACACAAAAAACATTATCAGATCCCATAATATTCGCTTGTTAATGTGTTTTAATGGGAGATGTCCTCGAGCTTTCCTCTTATTAATGCCACTAGTTTCGAACCTGTCTAGTGATTTTTCACTAGTAAAAACATAATTAATGTCCATTGGGAAGCATGGAAGGTGGCGGGGATGGAGGGGAGCGAAAAAATTATTTTAAACTTTTGTGAACTCGAGAGTTCATGAACCTACGAAACTTTGAATAGTCTACAAGTATGGAAAGTCGGGTCGGTCAAACAGAGTCATTGCAGGTAGATTCAGGCTTTCAAGTTCGAGGATTCTGAGGTTGAATTGTGAATCACCAAAGTTTTCGGTGCATGATGTATAGCCCGCACACGGGGCACCGGAGTTCGATAACGCCTATCCCCAAACCTGTGTTCATAAATTTGGCTAAGTATGCAAACGAACGACAGTCAATTGGACTCGTGATGTGAAGATATAGATGGAGATGACCATTTGTTAGTTCTCCACCTTGGAAACCCACGAGTACAGAAACACGACCAAGTATAGAACCAAAAACGCATAATAGAGGGGAAGAACAAAAGGGGAAAATGTGCAAGTTTAGAAGAGGAAAAAGAAAGGGAGACAAGAACTTTATCCCTCACAAAACAACACTTAGTATCATAAATATGAAGGCATAGAAACACATTAACTATGGGAAAAACATTATCAACTATGAAATATAGTTGGATCTTGACAAAATCTAGTTCGAGTCAAAAAAGATGTTGCTTATATCTATTGCAAAGTTTTGCATATTATTTTATCTTAATAGTATTTTTTGGTAGCCCAGCTGTAAAACCATGCTCCAATTTGTGTTTTCCAAGTGGAGATGTGTTTGTGAAGAAACAAGTACGAAGAGGATTAATTGTAGCTGCAAGACCTCAACTCTGCAAGGTTGAATCAAACATCAATAAGAAACATCCAACGAACCAAGGAGCAAGCATCAACTATTCAACCAAGAATGTTGATGAAGAACAATATTATCCAAATTTACTGCAGACAAGACTATATAAAAAAAACAGAGGAATATATTGTAACACACTTGTTAAGCAAACATTTCATGTTGTGAGGCCTAACAGGTAAACATGTAAAACTATAAGGACCATGCAAAGGCCTCCCACTATGAAAACATTTAAGGAAGCTGTAGTTTTGCATGGTTGGCATTCTACATCTGCAATTGGAACACATCCATAACACCCACCAACATATAAAAAAGGAAATTGAATTTTCTCTTCACATAAGAACATGTTTTGTAAGATGACTTTGACTCAGACATCTCCAACATTTAAATTTTTCACTTACAAACTGGAAATAGAAAATAGAAAATTACAAACACGAATGTAAATCTAGCAATGAAACCCACCCATCAATGGGGAATGACAAAAACAACAACAACAATATGTAAACAAGAATCCAGTCAACAAGCAAGAAGCAAGAAGCAACCAGTGAACCAGTAATGCAACCAAAGAACAATATTTCCCATATTCACTATAGACAACATTGCAAAAGAAACCAGTCAACAAGCAATGAGCAAGCAACAACCAATGAACTAGTAATGCCACCAAAGAACAATATCTCCCATATTCACTGTAGACAACATTGCAGAAGAAATAATAAAGGATGAAAAATGTATTGCAACAGGCCTGTCAAGCAATGCAGGAACGCAACCGAAAAATCGAGACCCACCGGTGAATGGAGAAGGATAGAAGCACAACTCCTGTCCTACAAAATGCAACAATAGGTCCAACTGCAGATGCAGGACCCCAACCTTGAAAACTTAAAGCAAACAAGAGAAAGAAACAAATAACAAACCAGTGAACAAGCACCAAAAGACCCAACTGCAGTCGCAGGACCTCAACTCTACAAAGTTGAATCAAACAACAATAAGTAACATCCACCGAACCAAGGAGAAAGCACCAACCAACCAACCAGGAATGCTAGTGAAGAACAATATTGGCCAAATGCACTGCACACAAAATTGTATCATAAAATTCGGAGGAAAATGTATCGTAACACATATGTTAAGAACCAAATATCAATATAGCATATAAAAACCTTAGACAAAGTACTCAATGCCTTGAAAAAGAGATAATTTCAGATAATAAGCCTCTTTGTGGGGAAACCTCCTTTTACCCCACTTAAATGTTCAAGTACAAGATGATTCAAAATGAAAATGTCTCCTTGGTATATATAGGAGACTAGGAGGTATAATTACAACTAATGGCCTAAAG
>ML783017.1:249601-270510 GCA_009831015.1 Picea engelmannii
ATATATAAATAATATAAAAACAAAACAAAACAACATAAAAAAATAAAATAATTAAACTACATTATCACTACATGATTATCGCGCTCATATTTTTGAACTCGCACGAATAGTTGCATGCACGCACACATGCAAAGTGGAGGGTAGCAGGGGAGAAGGAGGGAAAGGAGCATGGGAGAAGGAGGGAGAGGTGCACAGAGGAGGGAGAGGAGAACAAAGAAGGAGGGATAGGCACACGGAGAAGGAGGACACATGGGAGGAGGGCGTAGCAGAAGAGGGCACAAGGTTTTGAGAGCACACCAGAGGAGGTCACACGGCTGGAGGAGGACACATGATTTTGAGGGTGCACCAGAGGAGGGAACACGTAGAGGATGGTGCACAGGATGAGGGCATAGAGGATAAATATGGTTTGACTTCTTCCTCCAAAAAATAGCCTTGGTTTTTCAAGTTGAACTTGGAGTTGTTTTAATAGTGCTTAGTGGTATTGGATGTGCAAAAAAAGTATAATATTTGATGTTCCATGATTAACCTAATCCTCCTTGTTGATGATTAACCTAATCCTCATTTTCCATTATATGCATACATTATAGATAGAGGTGAAAAAAAATGGATGATAGGATCACAAAAGGTATTATGGTTGGCTATGGTTCAAATGCAATTATTTATAGATTGTATAGCCCAATAGAACATTAAATGATTATAAGTTGAGATTATTTTTTATGAAGTTGCAATGTTAGTGAAGCATCTTGATAGCGACTGCAAAGGTAGGAGAAGAATTAAGCTTTTGGATGTCCCCTCAATGAAGATAATTGAGGAATATACCGAGGGAACTTCAAATCAATATAATCCTTCATTTTGGGAGAGTGTAGAAGTGAAAAAAACCTAACAAATAATTGTCGCCACTAAGAATATCAACAAGAATCCAAAAAATATTAGAGACACTATGGAGTTATGCAAGCAATGTTGAAGTGATCGAACCCCGAACAATAAAAATTGTTCTTAAAGGAAAAAACATGGTAGAATGGAAACAAGCTATGGATGAACATTATGAGCCATTAGTGAAGAATCAAACTTGGGCACATGTTCCTCTACCAATAGGTAAGAAAGAAACTAGTACTAAGTGGGTTTTCAAGCAAAACAATTCAAGTTATGAAGTTGAGAAATATAAAGCTCAATTGATGGTGAAAGTGTACACACAAATTTAGGGCACGGACAACCCAAAGAATTTTATACCAATAGTGAAGATGGCATCCATTATAGAAATCTCAGCAATTGCAATAATGATGCATATGCATATCCATMAACATGATGTTGAGACAACATTCATTAATGGTATCTTGTAGGAAGATATATGTATGGAACAACTTGAGGGTTATGTACAACAAGGCAACAAGCATATGGTGTGCATGTTGCAAAAGTAATTGCATAGACTTAAGAAATCATATAGGGCATGACATTGACACATTGATGCACATGTAATGAATGAGGGTTTCCAACATTATACTACATATCTAAATATTTATGTCTATCATAATTTCAAGTCTTTTATCATATTGGTATTCTCCATAGATTATGCATTTGTATGAGCAAGGAGTTGTCTTTGTTAAATTTTTTCAAATCAAAACTGTTGTAGAATTTGACATGGTGGATCATGGAGAGATCCATTAATCCTACTTGGTTATTAAAGTAGTAAGATATTTTAGCAATAGGAATTTTAATTTGAGTCAAAGGATATACATTGAACATATCCTTTAGATATTAAGGATGAGTTATTTTTAAAATGTGAAGACTAAAATGGAAATTGCTCAAACATTTTCACAAGATATGGGTCCAAGTACTCAAGTTGATGAGGAAGCTATGAGAAATATTCCTTATTGGAGTGTGGTAGGCATCCTTATGTATGAAACAATATGCATGCAACTTCATATTCCTTATCAAGTGCTAAAGAAAAACATGTAGTAGCAAATCATGGAAGCAAGGAATTGATGTGGCTAAGAAAATTACAAAAATATGTTAGGTTAGAGCAACCAAATCCTAAAATTTTAATATGTGATCACCAAATTTTCATTGAAATGGCTAAGAATACTAGGTTTCATGCAATAATAAAGAGAATTTAAGTGCAATACCATTATGTTTGTGAGAAATTGGAGAAGCATAAACTTTATTCTTGAGTTTTGTGAAACAAGATAGTTGATCACTATCATACTGACAAAGGTACATATTGATATGAAATGAGAATTCTTGTAGAGTATGAGGATAGGCATGCATAGCTTTACTAATCCCTGAGATGTTTCAATTTTGAGGAAAAACCCTTAATTCTAGATCATCCCACGTTGTTAATGACAAGTTAATCACCTCATACTTTCAACATTTATGCAAGTTTTTCCACAAAATATCCAATAAACATATGACATTTTTGAGATTGGTTAGGGATCATTAATTTCAACAACTACTATTAAAGGTCAACATAAGCCTTAGCACTAATTTCTAGTGATCAAATTTGAAGATTCCATTTCCCTTCAAGACCTTCCCTTCAAGACCCCTTCAACACTTCATACAATGGAATTCAATTATCTCCCTTTCAATTTGGAAGCAATGAACATTTCACATCTTTGCAAGGATCATCCATGTTTTATGCTTTTCAATATACATAATTGTTTCATTCAAAAATCATCTAACAATGAACTATTGTTTTATGGTAAAGGTCGCCTCATACACTAAATACACTTATACATAAAATGTCATCAAATAACTCACCTTGCTTCAAAATTTGATCAATGTCTGTAGTGATGCAGAACAATGCCAATAAGCATAGATGAGACATGAGACAATACTTGGATGCTCAAGATTAATATTTATATCACATCACCTTTCCATATACCAATCCCACAACACTTACCATGGAGCTTCTCGGAGATAAAATATCCCCTTGTGTAACCTACCATGGTATTTTCTCATGGAGAAGAAGTAACCCACCATTTCCTTATCAAGTGCTAAAGTAGAACATGTAGTAGCAAATCATGAAAGCAAGGAATTGATGTGGCTAAGAAATTTGCAAACATATGTTAGGTTAGAGAAATTGAATCCTACAATTTTAAGATGTGATCACCAAAGATTCATTGAAATGGCTAAGAAACTAGGCTTCATGCAAGAATAAAGAGCATTTAAGTGCAGTACCATTATGTTTGTGATCAATTTGAGAAGCCTACATTTTAGTTTGAGTTTTTTGAAACAAGATAGTTGATCACTATCGTAATGAAAAAGGTACATATTGAGATGGATTGAGAAGTCTTGTAGAGTATGAGGATAGACATGCATAACTTTACTAATCCCTGAGATGTTTCAATTTTGAGGAAAAGCCCTTAATTATAGATCATCCCACATTGTTAATGACAAGTTAATCACCTCATACTTTCAACATTTATACAAGTTTTTCCACATATCTAATTGCAATTCATTGTGGCATTATTCTTAAACAGACCTATACTAAAAGACAAATTCAAAAATGATAGGTAGGGACTGATATCATTGTTTCAAATTTAGAAGATCATGAAGACAACCCTCCACTTGGAAATTTGATGTATTGTATGCGGTAGAAACATCATTTTTATGCTTTGTTGATGCATAGACTTTAAATTAAATTAGAACTGGAACTAATATGCTTGCATGTGATTCATACTTTGACATATGTAAATTCATTGGACTGACAATCATTGATTCAAATCCATAAATTTTCAGAATTAGATGAATATATATTGTTTCTTAGTAAGGTTGGTATCAATCTATTTCTTGACATACAATCTTGACATGTTTTTCATTTGATTAGTTGGCATTACAATTACTTGAACTTATATCACTGGTGAGGAATCATTTGATGAATAAGCTCACGCTGACTGGTTGATGAAGTGATATGTGATTGAGATACTTCACAATTATCATTTTGATCATATCAAAAGGGAATCACTTAAAGTGCATGTACTATTATTGTAGATTGATCACAACCACTCAGGATAGATTGATCTCTTGAGCATTTCATGCATTACACATTTAAGAGAATATCTTGTTCCCATTTTCCTTTCACCCAACTTGTCACTAAACCACATATTGAATTTTTTTTTGATGAGTTTATGTGAAAGAATCATCACTTGACTGAAGCATCGTTTGGTTATCTAAATATTTAGATAGACCTCAGGATATCCTATCCTGAGGTCAATCTTATCAGGATTGTAACATTTTCTAGACTCCATAGCCCCTTCCTAAGGCACTGTTTTTCTACTAGTATTTACTTGCATTTGTCATATCTAATCCATAAGCTAACTGTTTGATTGTCTCTGGGACATTTTGTGAATAACTCATTTTGCCTTGCCTCTAGGAAATATACATTATAGATCATTTACATCTAAGGCATTGATCAACACTGTGAATGACTGAAGTCATAGGGAATCCTCCCTTGAGCTTGAGCACAAACTCACTTGGCCTAAATAGAGAGAACCTGACCCGTAGTGACACCAATTTACAAATCTTCTCTTTAGGACTGATATAAAACAATTTATAAAACTACTAACACATTCCTATATTCGGCATCTTCTCATTGCACATTTTGACCTTAGAGATAAAAATAACATTTGGAAATTAAATTGTGATCTCATGGTTGGCATCTATTTTTTATTGGTTATGACAAATTGACCTTTCATCATTCCACATTTGATTTTGGGAATAACATAACACCATAGGATCAAATTCTTGGAAAGAGTTGTAGTGTTGTGATTTCTATGTTGTTACATATTGGGAATGATATTTTGATCTCTTTGACACACTAAAAATTTCAAAACACAACACTATACCTCTTTCCAAAAGATTGATGTTATCTTGTTATGTTGTTTCCAAAATCAAATATGGAGTAATGAAATGTCAAAATATAGGACCGAGTTAATCAATTTTCTGAAGTATATAATTACAATATCAGCCCCAAATTCTAATCCTAAATTATTTTTTTATGATGAGGAGTGGATGACCTAAGTCTAGGGGTAGTCCTACACTAGTTTAAGGGATAGTTAGGCCAAATATATGATGACAAGGGGCTGCTACACTACTATTGGGACAGTCAAAGTATGGAAGGCCGTGAGGTCTTGGAGCATACCTAAAGGGTGGCCTAAGGGTCAATGTTTGGTAGTATAGTAGCTAAGGTTTAGAGGGATGCTCTTTAGGGTATCTTATATATGTAATAGGGATAGTTTACTTCTATTATAAACAGTCTCAAAAGACCAGGCCAAGAGATGTTATTGTGGTAGGATAGGGGGCTAGAAGTGTTAGTGTTGGATAGGAGAACTTGATTATGACCAAGCATCACTAAATTCCTTCTTTTCTTCTTATTGGACATGATTCATCAACTAAATTATCTAGTCATTAAATGATGTGACAACAACTATGTATTGTCCTTTATGTTGCAATCTAGTATTGGGAAACCATGAAGAGACAAATGAGTTGAAGAAACCCCCCTTAATAGGAATGAGTGTACAAAGATATAGATTTATTCTATTCTCTTCCCATGTTCCCATTTTTTCTTTGGAAGAACCAAAACCCTCGCTTAGTTTCTTCCTATTCCAACCTATATAGTGTCATCCTCCAATGTCAAACCTGTCCAACTTGGGTCTGAACCACTCACAAAGAAACATTATCCAATGATCAAACATGTTCCCAACTTGAATGAACCAACCAAATTGTGGAACCCATGAAACTTGTCGAAGCTATGACTAAACTTGAATGAACGAATTGATGTTGCTAACGACTAAATTTGGGAAGCTTCAAATTGATATCTGGTGCAACCTTTGGAAGGTAACCATGCATGAAATTCACAACCATTGTAATTCTTGTGAGTGATAGAGAGGCATGGAGACCAAAGTACAAAGGTCAACTATCAAACCCTAAAGGAAACACAAGGATAAACCATAAATCAAGCCCTCCTCGAACTTTCACACTCCTCTCTCTCTCACAAGGTTCAAACCCTAAAGGATATCCTTCTAACGTTTGTGCACTTCTCTTCAAAACCCTAGAGACAAGGAGACAAGACTCTCTTAACCATTGCACTAAAAGATTCCTTTCTAGCACAATTGGCATAGTTGAGAGAGTGAGCCCTAGAACATGAGCACCCTCCCACGTCATATCCATTTTTGATAGCTTAGGGTTTGTTGCGCGCAGGGTGATAGGGTTGTTCATGAGTGCTAGTGTAGCCTATAGTTTCAACATATGGAAACAGTCAATGGAATAGAACTAGATAGATATTGAAACAGATTATCTCTAATAGATAGATATTGAAACAGTCAATGTCACTTACACTTGGAACAATTGTCATAGGAGAGAACCTAAAATATAGAAGAAGGCATGGAATTCTTATCAAACTAGACATGTCAAAGGCATATGAAATAGAAGGTGAACCCGTGGTTGAAATTGATGTGAAGAGGATCTCCCCCTTACTTCATATGAAATAGAAGGTGAACACATGGTTTAAATGAGGGATAAATGAGCAAAACCTAGCAAAGGATAGCAAGTGAGCTAAATGAGGGTTAAATAAGAAAGGAATTAAAAAAAATAGACATTAGGTCTAGGTTCTAACATGTTCAATGCTCTTCCTTTTACTTCTAGGAATATTCTCTAAGAAAATGTATCCATGATGTTCAAGATGAATGAATTTTCCAAAATACCAAAGATGAATGACCATAAATCATACGAAGACCAAAGTACAAAGGTCATCTCTCAAACCCTAAAGGAAACACAAGAATAAACCCTAGCCCTCCCTAATGTGCATTTCTTTTATCCTACTAGAAAACCCTAGGTCAAACCCTAGAAGGCCTTCTCCTAAGATATGAGCACTACTCTCTCTTTTGTGCACTTATTCTCTTACCTCACCATGGCCTAGAGAAGAGGCACAAGTGTACCATATGCTAGAGTGAGCCTTAGGCTCCTCTTTATATATTGATCAAGAGGTGCCCTTTTGAGCCTACATTAAAATATAATTTAATTTTTCCCAGGGCGGACCTATAAAATTATATTATTTATTTAAGACATATTTTATTATTCATACATATCTGGAAGACTCTAAATAGAAGGGGGTGGGAAGACAACTTTATAATATCATGTGATCACTGGGTATTTGGAAGAAACAAAACATCTGAAGCTATGAAAGACAACTAGAAGGTTCTTCATATGCTACAACTGATCTAAGAGCAATTGGAAACTACAAGTCATCTGATCCTCAAAATACAACTGAAGGTTCTTAACATGCTACAACTGAGACTTGAGTATTTGGAAACTACAAGTCATTTGATCCTTAGAAGGAAACTGAAGAGTTCTTCACATACAACCAACCCTTAATAATTTCTCCACCAAACTTGTAGCATACTTGGTTTGTGACACAACACACAACCATTGGTTTGTCAAAATTCTATACCTACACAATAATAAAGGAGTCCTAAACCAGTCTTGTCAAAAGTTGAACAAAAACCATGATTTACCTTCTGAATTGTGTTGAACTTACTACCTATGATGATTATGTCATCCACATAAACAAATACAACCACCAAATAATAATTGTCTTTCTAACATAAAGACTGAATTAGAAGGGCTTCTTTTGACTCCAAATCTTGAGCCTATTTCAAACATTTAAAACTTATATCGTCTTACACACGACACACTCTATACCTTCTACTTAAAACCCCTAAGGATGATAAATAAGGAAGTAAAAGAAAAAAAAAATTACAATAAGGAAGTAGCTAAGTCTAAATGGGATCTAGAGAGGGGAAGAGTTCAAATTTAAAAAAAAATAAAATCACAAGCACGTAAAGTTGGGAGAAGTGGGAAAGGAGGAAGCAAAATCTGAGGGAAGGATGTAATAAAGGTAAATGTTCGAGCGGAGAATTTAGAGGGAAAACAATAATCAAGTAAAGGTATGCTTGACATATTAAATAACAGTGACACACAAACATAAACCTTGATAGCCATATATATACCTCAGGATATTCTATCATGAGGTCATATCATTCAAATTTATGAGTACATTTGACTCCATAGCCCTTACATACACATGTCTTCCTATAGTGTGTTTTTCCTGAGCATCTGTTCCACTCCCACAAACTACCAAGCCCACCTATCATCGAGTATTTTTGGGCTCCACGCAGAGAGTTGGTTGTGAACATCTCTCATTGGATACCGATCATTAAATCTATATTGTCTTGACATATCTATTGCACGAATACATGTCACTAAAAAAGTAGTAGGAAACCCTCCCTTGATCTATTGTAAGAATAAATAGACATAAACAGAGATAAATTGATCTATTGTGACACCTTCGGGGGGATCCCGTTCTATTCCTTAGTGCTCTTCTAGCTAGGCTACCTTGCCATATCCAACCTGCTAGTTTGTGCATTAACATTTTGGCATTAAACTCCCCCCCCTCTCGTTGTTCTTGCCATCAGTTTGTTGATTGATCAAATCATCAACATTAAAGAAGAGGCCATGTAGAGTTTTCCTTTTGTCAGAAAATTGTAAAAGCTTATGTTATTAAATGATTTTTAATTGTTAGGGCACAAGATTTTCTTCTTTGCATATAAGAAAATCATTTTATTTCCCTCTCTTTGATTGGACACACAAATATCACTTTGTTGTTGAGTTAAAATGGAAAGCACAAATGGAAAGCACTTTATTAATTAATGAGGAAGATGAAAAGTCAGAAAAGGAAAAAGAGTCTCAGAAAAGGGTGAGAGGAGTCAATATAATTAATGTCTTTCTAACAGTGAGTTAGTTATAGTTATCGTGAGAAATATCCTTACATTTCCCTTATCTTTTCAATGTTTATCTTTAGCTATACTATAATATGAATATCGTTGGCCTAACATATCCTTCTCCCTCGATAGAGTGTAGGTACAACCAAATATGTATCTATTAGACCTACCATCCAGCTTAGGCGATGAAATTTTGAGAGGGACAAGGGAAAACATATCCAAAACATGTAACAAGGAGAAATCAACTAGAGGTGAAAAGGTCAGAAGAAAGTTTGGTAGGTGCATGAAATTATTTCTTGTTGAAGGAGGATCATGCTCTTATGATGATGAGAGAATAGGTGACATTGAGGTTCCCTTGAGGTACAAACACCTACTGAAGCAGTGGGTACCCAAGGAACTGCCAGAGTTGGACACCAACTTCTATGTTAATGAGAGGATGTATCACATTGCTCCATCATCCATACATGGCCTTGGTTTATTCTCCATGGACGACATAAAGGTAAAATATGGAAGATTGGTTGAATTGTTTGAGTATGTTGGACCATGTTACACTTATGGAGTATGGTTGAGGCTAGTCCAATATATGCCTAGTATGTGAAGATACACACTCACCACAAATTATATACAGCTGAAAGACAATAATAAAAATAAAGGAGCGACTATGTATATTGATGGAAGGCCAAAGGCATTGGGGAATATTGCAGGGCTTATAAACAATACAAGGCCTAGGACGACAAGAAAGGAACCCAATTTCATTTTTGAGGAGCGTGAAGGTAATAGTATATTTGTATGTGCAGTGAGAACAATAATGGTAGGAGAAGAGTTGTTGGTCGATTACAATATGAATCGAGTCAACCTAGGAACTTATTCTTTTGCTACGGTACAAAACCCATTATACCCAAACTTAAAAAGGGATTACTTAATTTGTGAATGTTTCATTTGTGACGAAAAATTATTTTATTTCTGCATGTTCCATTTGCTAATTTTTGCTCGATGTTTCATTTCCAAATATTTGCTAATTTGTATGTGTGAATGTTTCATTTGATAATATTTGTCAATATTCCATTATTTCATATATTGTTTTTTCAATATTTCTTACACGTACTAACATTCTTCTTGAAATTTTGCCAGAGTGGTGATCGGGGAAAAGGCCCTGAGCATGGTAAAGGTGTTGATTGGCACAAAGGCCCCGTTCCTAGCACCACATCGACAAAAAATGATGAATATATAAACGATGAAGAGATATTTGATTCTAGATACCCCTTGTGGACAATAGAATTGTCCCTAAGAAAGGCCAATAGGGAATTCCAAGATTTGGTATTTGTTGGTTCGGAAACAGGAGGATTTCCTAAGGATAGATGAATTACACATTAAGATAGCAAATTATGGGGTAATTCATGTCATCTAACAATATCAATTTTTGGTTTTAAATTTTGTAATTTGATATATGAAATTAACACATATTTCTCATTGTATAATTTTGTGAGATCGATGAGAGGGGAAGGGGAAGGTCCTGGTAGCAGAAGCAGGACTGCAACAATGAACCCACATGGCCATGTAGCCAGGAGGCTATTTTCCACCCCAAGTGTGCTAGCTGAGACTGATTCTATACCTTCTAGGGGTGATGCCACACCCCCACAACACACGCCAGATCGTGAAGGTGGTGTACATGATCATGGAACTGATCACTCTTATGTTGATTGTTACCCTGGTGTTACACGTATCCAAAGAACAGGAACAATTGCGGTATCATTTTTGGTCGACCAGGACATGGTTCCTTTAAAAATAGTATAGCTACCAGGTATTTAATATATGTCTTTATCGATATTCCTGTTATATAATTGTTTAAACAATCACATATCAGTGAGATTTAAATTACTAATGATGACGATGTTTTACAGGAAATAATTTGTTCTACAATAGTTTGCATGACTATGCATTAGAAATTTTTGGGTCAACCATTCGACTACGATGGAATCAACAAAAATCCAAACTAAAAAGCCTTCTTATCTCCAGACTGGTTGGTGAGTTTGGTGATTCATTCAATAAGCCAGAAGTCCTAAAAAGGACCAGCAAGAATTTTAAACATGTTAGAGAGGCGTATAGGAATAAATTAGTACAGGACCCCAAGTGTGAATGCCCTTTGGTTGTCCCCGTGAGGGAGTGGAAAGAAATTATTCTCGATGCAAGAGAATTAGCAATGAAAGCACAAGGGAAGAAACCACCTGCCCCTAGAAGGTAAGAGGTGTTTTCGATTTACTATTATGGTCTTTTGTTTACTTTACGAGGAAAACAATCAATATCTAACATATTTCAAAATATTGCATAGACTCCAAGACACTTCCAAGGAAACAAAGGCAAGACAAGACAAACACGACCAACATAAACTGGGCCAAGGTGGTTACGGGAGATTGAAGGCATGAGTTGTAAGTGCCTAAACATTATAGTTTATCATCATCACAAAATATGTAATTCATTGCAGCTAGTGACTAATGATTTTGATATTTCTCAATGCAGGGGGATTTGTTCAATGACGAAGCCACAAAATAAGATCTAAAGGTCAAGTTCACGCAGGGTTTTGATGGCGTGGTGGTACGACGAAGAAGCTTGGGGAAATCACCATGTGTCTCTCTGGAGGACATGGTAAATAAAATGAAATTAAAAACTTGTCGATTAGTTTTTACTCATTGATTACTTGTAATGTAAAATATATTTTTTATTCATTTAAAATGTAAAATAATGTTTGTCTTTTCCACATTCATAGGAGAGTAAAAATTCTACCAATGCTCCTAATGTACTCAATGAACCACATCTCGACCCCCATATTGATTCAAGCATTGTTGTTGAAGGACCATTACATAGTGGTATGCACACATTTTTAATGTTTTTCATTTTTCAATGAGTATTAATATTTAGGGTATATTCTGTACTAAATACTTATATTGTTTCATATGGAAAAGCGTATAGATATCAATCAAGAGCGGAGATCAACAAGAGAAGAAATAATAATCCAGCCACCAACTACTGTTTCTACTGCACTGGATAATACATGTATAAAACATTGTAATTAAATATGTATTAATTAAATTTCCCTAGGAACAATGAATAACAATATCAATTGAATTTTTTTTGTTGTTGTAGCAGTGGATGTCCATGCGCATCGTCAACCTCCACACCGAAATACTAGAAGTTCATCATGGTGTGAGGTGTTGATTACTGATGATGCAACACTTCAAGAAGCCTCAATAATTGTGGGGGATCAATTAAATTATGATGATGACTTAATTTGTGCTTTCATGGAGACCAAGAAGAAGAACAAGAAAACCAAATGATTAGACATTTTATTATTAATATAAATCCAATATATTTTTGGTCCAATGTAATGTATTTTGTTTTCCTAAGTGTCATGAATGTTATTTGCTTTCATGTTTTTTGTTTTAGCACATGGCGATGAATTTTTTTTGCTTACATTTAATGTTACTATCATTTCTAATTATAATTGTAAAATATAGATAGATTGGGTATGGGGAAATGGGAGTGATGTGAGAGGGGGGGAGGGGCCAAAAGAGCTTCCACCTTCATGTGGTTGGTCTTGTTCAGTAGAGAATAATTTATTCTTGAAATGAAGAGAAGATCATTCAGGTATTTGTCTTTAGTCATTAATTTGTAGAGGTTGTTACATCTTTAATTACTATTCTGAAATATAATTAAGTCATGTGATGAATCGCAGGATGGAGCAGAGCAACATTGGAGGCACACCATCACTCAAACGTATGGATCTTATTAAGGACTAGTTTAAGGTGATTTTTGGTTGATTTATGACTATCATGATATTTCGTAATGAATGTGGAGATCAATGATTTTTTTTAGGAAATTTGAATTTAACAAGACAAAGTTATGTCGACTCCATGAGTGTTAAGGATGCATGGCAGTGGGCACAATCCCCAAGGTATGTCTCTCTAGCCAACATTTTTTATATCCTAAATCAATGTAGTACACACTGAATGCGGTGACCCTGAGGTTCATCATCCTCTTCATATTCTTCTTTCTCCTCCTAGGAGGTTCGAACCTCCTAACCTAACCTAGGCTACCCCTACATACCTCAGCCTACCCTAAACGTAACCTACATCCTAAGCCTATCAATCCTAGACTCTTAGTGGCCTAATGAAAGACATCTAGACCTAATCTCCAGAGCTCCCTAAAGCTACTAAAGCTATTAACTTGGCACTCAATTTAGGACTGACATAACTATTACAAAGACAGTCCCACCATTTTAATGCTATATATTCATTCACTCTGACATAGTCCCCCATTAATATATCATTTGATTTATTGCAATGTCTAGAACAACATACCATTGTACTTGTGTTTGGTTGTCTCCAAAATTACTCTGTATTTATCATCTAGGGCATTAACTGACTAAAGCCAATAACTTGGATCATGTTCCTTCTAACTAGATTTAGATACTAGGTTCCATATAAGTGATGTAGGAGCATCCACTCTTCATCAAACGAACCAGCGTGGAAGAGAGAAGAACAGTTGGACAGCACCAACGCATACATTTTTGAATTTCTTTGAAAGGACTGTTGCGTCGTCGGTTGAATGAATGCATTCATATGAAGCGCACTCGTATTGTAATATAGATAAGAAGACATTAAATAGTTTTAATGCAGTTAGATAGGAATTAACTGTAGATTAGACATTTTTAGCTTTCAAGAGGGAAAACGGAATATAGGCACCCTCCTTTTGTACATTGTATCATTCTCATTCAGATTATTCAACATTAGCATAGAATAAAGGGAAGAACAGAGCAGAGAGCTTGTGAAGAAACTCCATGTACAGATATTGAATTAATAGGAAAAGCTTGATTCAAATCCATGGATGTGTTTGTTGTTTGTGTGTTGTTGATATTATGCCTTTGCATGTTTGCTTCTTTTTATGCTTATCTTTTATATGTTGCGTATCTGATTGCATATCAGGTTCGTAACCTGAGGGAATGAGGGTATAAGTCCCAATTGCCTCACTGTTTGAACCAGGAGATTCCTGCATCGAGTGCAGTCGAATTCCTCCGCGTAGAGCGCGTTGAGGGGGTTCAACAATGAGCTCTTATTCTCATCGACCAGAGTTGAGCTGGGTTATTCGAACCGTGCAGGTGAGTGCAGGTCGAATTGAAGTCTCAGAGCCGAGTCTGAGAGAAGGAGGATGGGACCGTGTTAGCAGGTGCACAGGTCTAGACGGCTACAACACTTTGAGGGCTGTTGGAAGTCGAGTGCCGGAAGAGAGTGAAGAGTCTCTGAAGGAGTCAGAGAGAGACAAATCTCAGGAGGGATAATTCCTTGCAAGCATCTCAGGAATAGGTCTGGGAGATATTGAACCAAGGAAAAGCTTAGAAGACAGAGGATTCTCAAGAGGAAGAGAATCAACGGTTGGAAACCCCCGTGACATTTGTGAAACCCTAAGGACCGTTCGATCACTGAAGAGTAGCGTGGGAGATAACCCTTAAGCACAGGTGTGGAGAATCAAAGTCCAACAGACTTCGGGGTTTCGGTGGTCGGGGATTGGTAAGGTGAGAGTTCTACACTTCGAGAAATCACGAGCCGCGATTTCCCGAATCAATCGAAGTCGTTGATCGGAGAGGGGACACATGGCGCAGGATCCCTGAGGATCGGGGTTCGGCGTTCGATGTTCCCATAGGCAAGATTTCTAGCTCTTTGAAATCGCAATTGGCGATTTCTCGAATCGATCGAAGTCGTTGATCGGAGAAGGGACACGTGGCGCAAGATCCTGAGGAGTCGGAGTTCAGGGTTTTGCGAAGACTGTGGTCTTGTGCATCAAGAAACGCGACTTCCCGAATCGCGATTTTTCGATAGAACTAAGGGGAGACAGGTGTCAAGGCATAGGCCTCACCAGAGGTACTGACAGGTGGCGTGATATCGGGGTTTCGGCATTCGGGATTTCCCAATGCAAGAAATCATGACAGTTGAAAACGCGATCCCACGATTCCCGATCGCACGAGCGCAGGGGTGACATAGCTGAGGGGAACCTCTGAAGAAGGTGGAGGACAGGTGTCATCGGACTTCGGGGATTCGGTGTTTCAGGGTTTTCTACCAAAAAGAAATTTGCATCGCGGATTTGCGATCTACGAAATCCCGAAGTGACTGGTAGGTGGGATCACGATCGTTAGTGGAGTACAGGTGGAAGCACATCAGAGTTCGGGGTTCGGGGATTCATAGTGTAAGTGAATCATGACATTTCATGTGCTGATTTCCCGATAGGGAAAATATCCGATAGAGGGAAGTGTTGACCGTTGACCATCGGGGATCGGGGGTTTGCATTGTATGTGAATTGTGTTCGCGTGAACCGCGAACTCCCGAGTCGCGATATCCCGATTTCCGAAGGAGGGGTTATTGTCGAGGGGTTATTGTGGGTGACCCGTGACTCCCAAGGGGAGTTGGAAGAGCTCAGACTCTTCGGGCCCATGTGTGTGGAGAGGTCCTGGTGGGAGCGGATTGCTCGGTGAGGGGCGGGTTGCGTCAGAGTGGTATCAGAGCGGGAGTGTCTTTGTCTTTTTTGAAGCAGAGACAGAAGAGACATAATGCCGCCTAGGAGGGAAAGGCAGTCACCTGATCGTGAAGACAGGGATGCGCGAAGAAGGGGTAGGCTAGCAGGAAATCCAGCAGGGAATCCAGAGATGGAACGTCAGATACGAGATCTCAGGGCGAGACTTGAAGATATGGAAACCACCTAGAGACGTGGAGTGGGTACAGCGGAGTTCAGTGATCTTGAGGTTGAGGAGGAAGCTGGACATGACCAAGAAGAGGTCACGGCAGAAGATGTCTCGACAGAGAGGTTGATCAGAGCCATTTCGAGGATGAGCTCGAAAATGAAGATGGATATTCCCGTCTATGAGGGAAATCTAGACGTAGAGGAGTTGTTGGATTGGATCCGAGCACTCGACACCTACTTCGACTATGAAGACATCGAAGAGGACAAGAAGATAAGGCATTCCATCACGAAGTTGAAGGGACATGCAGCCTTATGGTGGGACGAGCTACAGGCAGATAGACGTTCCAAGGGAAAACAAAAGATCAAAAGATGGGATTGGATGATCGCCAAGATGAAGGCGAAGTTCATTCCGAGGGATAACCAGATCACTCTGTTCAGGCACATGCAGAACCTGAGGCAGAAGTTGATGACGGTGAAAGAGTACACCGAGGAGTTCTACAGGCTCAACATTCGAGCTAGTCATCGGGAGAGTGATGACGAAAAGATGGCAAGATACCTGAATGGTCTTAGGTATGACATTCAGGATGAATTGAGCATGGTTAACATCCGAACAGTCGAGGAAGCGTACCAGATGGCTTTGAAAGCTGAGGAGAAGCTGAGCCGCAAGCAGGGACAGCGAGGGCGAGGCAGAAGCCAACCTAGAGGCAAAACAGTTGCCCAAGAAAGAACTCAAAAGCCCAAGGAGGATTGGAAGAGGCCTCAGGGAAAAGCTGAAAGAGGTGGAACCTCACAGCAGAGGCAGCAAAATTTTGAGCCAAGGAGACAGCGACCGGATCAATAAGGAGATTACGCTGATGCAAATACATTTCCTCGTACTCGAGGTAGAGGAAGAGGCCGTGGAGGAGTCATCACATGTTTTACGTGTGGGAAAGATGGACATAAAGCAGTTGACTGTCCAGAGAGGAATATGGAAAGAGGAAACGCTCATGTTGCTGAGGCGCAGAGGCGTGAGGTTGAAGATGAAGACGCTGGAAGTGGGAAGTCACTGACAGTGCATAAGGTCCTTTTGAAACCCGAGAAAGAGGTGGAGGACACAGCTCAAAGATGTCGATTGTTCAGAATGACTTGCAAGACCAAGGGCTGGAAATGCAAGGTTATAGTGGATAGTGGGAGCACAGATAATCTCATTTCAACCGAGATGGTGGAGAAGCTGGAGCTGAAAATGAACAAGCACCTGAGTCCATACAAAGTGACGTGGCTCCAGAAAGGACACCAGGTATGTGTTACAAAACAATGCTTGGTGAATTTTAAAATGGGTGATTATAGGGATGAAATTCTGTGTGATGTTATAACCATAGATGTCTGTCATGTATTATTGGGAAGACCATGGAAGTTTGATAGAAATGTGGTTCATGATGGGAGAATGAACACATACACTTTGGAGAAGGATGGAAAAACACATACACTGCTTCCGGGGAAGGATAAAGAAGTGAAGCCGGAAGTGAGCGGTACCATACTTCTCATGAGTGGGAAAGAACTTCTCACAGAGTTGGAGAAGAATGAAGATCCACAATTATTTGTTGTCAGGAAGCCGAGAATTGTCCTGACAATCACAAGAGTGGATGATTTGTCGGACGAGATTCAGGAACTGCTTGAAGAGTTCACTGATATCATCGTGGACGAACTACCTCGTTCGTTGCCACCGATGAGGAGTGTGAGTCACCACATTGACCTCATACCAGGAGCAAGCTTACCGAATAAGGCAGCGTACAGGTTGACACCTCAGGAGAATGAGGAAGTCAAAAGGCAGGTACAGGATCTGTAGAACAAAGGATTGGTGAGGGAAAGTCTTAGTCCATGTGCTGTTCCGACAGTACTGAGCCCGAAAAAGGATGGAGGCTGGAGAATGTGTACAGACTCCAGGGCGATTAATAAGATTACCATCAGGTACAGGTTTCCACTGCCGAGAATGGATGACTTGATGGATTTCCTAAGTGGGGAAAATTACTTCTCCAAGATTGATCTCAAGAGCGGATACCATCAGATCCAGATGAGAGAGGGAGATGAGTGGAAGATGACATTCAAAACAAACGAGGGTTTGTACGAATGGCTGGTCATGCCATTTGGATTGACAAATGCGCCAAGCACATTTATGCGGCTGATGAATGAAGTCCTATGGGAATTCATTGGCAAGTTTGTGGTCGTATACCTAGACGACATACTGATTTTCAACAAGACGAAGGTTGAACACTTGAGGCATTTGGCCATTGTGATGAGAAGGTTACAACAGGAAAAACTGTTGATCAATTTAAAAAAATGCTCGTTCATGCAGACAGAACTCATATATCTGGGGTTTGTAATATCGGCGAATGAATTGAAGATGGATCCTGAGAAGGTTGAGGTGATCAGGAAGTGGCCATCGCCGAGGAATATTTTTGAGGTAAGGAGCTTCCATGGTTTGGCAAGATTCTACAGGAAGTTCATTCGAAACTTCAGTGGAATCAGTGCTGCAATGATGGACACTGTGAAAAAGCGGCATAAAATTTTTCAGTGGACAGCCGAGGCTGAAAGGAGCTTCAATTTGTTGAAGTGAAAGATAACCGAGTAGCCAGTATTAGTGTTGCCTGATTTTCAGAAGACCTTCCAGGTCAAGTGTGACGCTAGTGGATATGCTGTTGGAGGAGTTTTAAGTCAGGATGACAGACCTGTGGCATATTACAGCGAGAAGCTAGATGATTCGAAGTTGAAGTACTCTATCTATGACAAAGAATTCTATTCCATCATCCAGGCATTGAAGAAGTGGAGGCATTATCTCATACCCAAAGAATTTGTGTTGTACAGTGATAATCATGCACTACAATTCGTGAGTCAACAGGAGAAGCTAAATCAAAAGCATGCGAAGTGGGTGGAATATATGCAGAATTTCACATTTGTCATAAAACACATTTCGGGGACTGCAAACAAGGTGGCGGACGCCTTGAGTCGAAAATTTCTATTGTTGCAGGAATTCAGGGTAAAGACTTTGGGTTTTGAGAACCTGAAGGATATGTATGCAGGTGATGCTGATTTTGGGGAAGCTTATGAAGCAACCGAGAATCCGGTGCTCAGAGATAGGAGCCCGTGGATAGATTTCTTTATACAGGATGGATTTCTATTCAAGGGCAATCAATTGTGCATTCCAGATTGCTCTATGAGAGAGAATTTGGTACGAGAAAAGCACAACGGTGGACTAGCAGGTCATTTCGGGCATGACAAAACATTCGCCAAGCTGAGCGAGTCATATTTTTGGCTAGACATGCGTGTAGATGTGAAGAGATTTGTTGACAGGTGCAGGATATGTAAACATGCAAAGGGCCAGAAGCAGAATGCTGGGTTATATCAGTCGTTGCCTATACCCGAAAGGCCATGGGATGCCATTAGCATGGACTTTGTATTGGGTTTACCTAGAACACAACGAGGAGTTGATTCCATTTTTGTAGTGGTGGACAGGTTCTCGAAGATGGCGCATTTCATTCTGTGCCATAAGACGAGCGATGCGACGCACATCGCGAACTTATTTTTCAAAGAGATTGTTAGATTGCATGGGTTGCCGAGAAGCATAGTCTCGGATCGGGATACCAAGTTCATAGGTCATTTTTGGAGGACGCTATGGAAGAAGATGGGGACTGATTTAGCATTCAGTTCTGCTTACCATCCGCAGACCAATGGGCAGACAAAGGTGGTCAATAGAAGCTTGGGAGATCTGTTGAGGAGCCTAGTGGTGGAGCATCACACCAGTTGGGATCAGATCTTACCACAGGCAGAGTTTGCGTACAATGATTCTATGAATCAGAGTACAGGTAAGAGTCCATTTCAAATTTTATATGGAACACAGCCGAGAGGAGTGTCTGAGCTCAGGGAGCCAGAACAGGCTGAGACTAGCAGCGCCAGGGCTGAAGAATTTGCTGAAGCGATGCAAGAGCTTCATGCACAGGTGAAGCAGCGATTACAAAAATTGAATCAGGAATATAAGCGTAGAGCCGACCAGAGGAAAAGAAACTTTAGTTTGAAGTTAGAGACACGGTCCTAGTGCACTTGAGAAAAGAAAGATTCCCAAGGGGAACATACAACAAGCTCAAGATGAAGAAAATTGGGCCATGCCGAATCCTGAGGAAATTTGGCGAGAATGCATATGAGCTTAAGTTGCCAGAGGGCATCGGAATATCTCCGATTTTTAACATTTTGGATTTATATCCATACAGGGCTGATGAAACAGGCACTGGAACTGAGGAACCAGTGATCCAGTGGCAGAAACAATTACCGGTTGCATAGAAGCCGCAGATGGAGTGGATACTGGAGAAGCGAGCTGGAAAGAAAACCAGAAGGAAGCATTATTTTGAATACCTGGTAAAATGGACAAATCACCCAGTAGAGGATGCTAGCTGGGAAACAGAGGCAGTGATCCAGAAGCATGGGCACACCATGCAGCAGCTCATGGACAGGAGCCCATGAAATCTTTTGAGCTGAGGAGTATGATGCAGGAGCATCCACTCTTCATCAAACGAACCAGCGTGGAAGAGAGAAGAACAGCTGGACAACACCAGCGCATACATTTTTGAATTTCTTTGAAAGGACTGTTGCGTTGTCGATTGAATGAATGCATTCATATGAAGCGCAATCATATTGTAATATAGATAAGAAGACATTAAATAGTTTTAATGCAGTTAGATAGGAATTAACTATAGATTAGACAGTTTTAGCTTTCAAGAGGGAAAACGGAATATAGGCACCCTCCTTTTGTACATTGTATCATTCTCATTCAAATTATTCAGCATTAGCATAGAAGAAAGGGAAGAACAGAGCAGAGAGCTTGTGAAGAAACTCCATGTACAGATATTGAATTAATAGGAAAAGCTTGATTCAAATCCATGGATGTGTTTGTTGTCTGTGTGTTGTTGATATTATGCCTTTGCATGTTTGCTTCTTTTTATCCTTATCTTTTATATGTTGTGTATGTGATTGCATATTAGGTTCGTAACCTGAGGGAATGAGGGTATAAGTCCCAATTGAGTCACTGTTTGAACCAGGAGATTCCTGCATCGAGTGCAGTTGAATTCCTCCGCGTAGAGCGTGTTGAGGGGGTTCAACAACGAGCTCTTATTCTCATCGACCAGAGTTGAGCTGGGTTATTCGAACCATACAGGTGAGTGCAGGTCGAATTGAAGTCTCAGAGCCGAGTCTGAGAGAAGGAGGACGGGACCGTGTTAGTAGGTGCATAGGTCTAGACGGCTACAACACTTTGAGGGCTGTTGGAAGTCGAGCGCCGGAAGAGAGTGAGAAGTCTCTGAAGGAGTCAGAGAGAGACAAAGCTCAGGAGGGATAATTCCTTGCAAGCATCTCAGGAACAGGTCTGGGAGAGATTGAACCAAG
>ML783017.1:272061-294421 GCA_009831015.1 Picea engelmannii
CTATCAAGGCCTACTAACAAAACAATTTTACCCTACAAATCATTTATAGAAAAACATGAAAATTTCCATGGCCTTGCACTCTAGTTTCAACTCTTCCAGTAGTTGGTGGATGGGTAGTATTTGACCTCTAAGCCTATTGACAATGTGGATGCTCCATTTTTTGGTCCTCATTGAGTGAAATGTTTGTTATTGGGAGTGAACCCATTGAAGAATTGTAAATGTACTTGTGCCTATAGAATGCCAACCCTGGTGACTGCTAATGCTCCATCTTCTTTACATGCCATTGTAACTTCGAAATTTCAGCTTCTTGTTCTCTGGATTTTTCTCTTAGGCATTGAGTTTCCACATCTAACAAGAATTCCTTCGACTTAATAGTGCCCAAATACTCTGTAAGGGAGGTCTACTGCTATGAAATCTCCTCCACCCAATCCTCTAGATTCACCTTCCACAATTTGAGGCTTGATATTAAATCCCCTAGCATGGATTGAGACTCATCACAATGGTGCTTACATCTAGAAATGACAAGGTAAATTGGATCACTGGTATTGACCATTAGGGGGTTGACTCCAGTGCCAGCTCCCAAGTACATAATGAAAGTATGCTTTTGTAGCTTGCTATTCTGGGCTTATACCTATGTGAATGGCATATTTTTTTTTTTTTTAACCCCAACATTCATCTCTCTAGCGACTAACACGTTCATCGCTTGTATAGCCATTTGGTCACAAAGTATTTAACTTCATTGCTCTAGAGACTACCTGTTCATCCTTCATTTGATCTCTTTAGCTTCAGGGTTTGTCGATCTAGAGACTAATCTTCATTGTTCTACCGACTAACAGTGGTTTATTGACTAAGTTTGCTAGGGTTGTCTTGGTCTCTCTTGCAACTAATATTATTTTTTAGATCGACTAACATTCATCACTAGACCGACTAATTATGGTCACTAGAGTGACCAAGGTTATGTTTTCCTTAGACATGCTAGCAAGGCTTGCGACTAAAGTTGGTTGCTAGATCGACTAATCTTGGTCGATGGACCGACAAATGGTAACTTTTCCCTATTGTGAATAGGCTTATTTTCCTGGTCACTAGACCGACAAATATCCATGTGTGATCTCTATACCAATGAATTGATTTTGACGAAAAAAAAAGTCATCTTGGTTGCAACAAATACCCTATTCCAACGAATCTTCATCGCAAAAACGTTCAAATTTAGTAGTGTTTGTAGCTAAATTTGAAAAGTTATTTAGGAGGTCAAGATATGATATGATTTAAATGTGATGGTAGATATGTATGAGTTAATATGTTAAAAGAGATGAGACCAAGATCAATATGAAAGGAGAGGCCACAATTTTCAAATCTATAATGACATTATCTGAATGTGTAGAGGAGGCAAACCACAAAATGAGTGAAAGAGGTCGAAATCTAAACAATATCATATCTGATCTCAGTGTAGGAGTTGATCAGCCAATAAATTTCCTCATATATTTATCTATTTACCATGATGTGAATGAATCGATTATGGGTAGATCTTGGAAAGAGACCATAATCTACTATGTATGAAACCACAAACCTAGTATGAAATTCGAAATTAATCTTTCGTCCCATTTCATTCCAGATTATGTCATCGCCCTGATGTAGTAATTTGGATGCAACAACTTTTGGATGCAATACCTTTAAAAACAATAGGAAAATGAATTTTATCTATTATCCCAACTTTTATTTCAACCTGATATTTTGGATACCACAAAGTTGAATTGCAAGTAAATGAGCTCAAAAATTGTGAAACCCAAGCTAGTGCTTCTGATCCAAGGGATCAAGCATTGGATTTACACTATTACACTAGATCTTCTTTTCATGAAGAGTAAAAGAGGGGATTAACAACTAAACATTTGGCCACCATCCCAACAACTCCTTAGAAAGATCTCATATCACAGGCTCATGCAACAATCCCATTTTTTATTTTCTATAATTATCTTTATCTATATTTTATATACACATTTCATAATTATTTTCCATATTTATTGTAGATCTATCTTTTAGATCGACAATTATACATTTATTCCAGTTTCATTCTCAAATCTAGTTAGGGATGAAGAGATGTTGGAAGGGAATAACATAATTAATTATATTTTTTTAACTAATTATGAAGGCCCATAAGCCTTAAGGGTTAGAACCTAACCTCTCATACCATATGTCATGATCCAGTTTTACTAAAAATATGCAATCAAATAATTATCCATGTACTAGCATGATCTATAAAATAACCCTAAAATAATAATTCAAATAACCATTGAATCTTCATTGAAATTGTTATTGAGATGTGCATTGAGAGGAAGGAAGTCATCGGTGGTGATATTACATGTAACTAGGTGACTTGTGGAACGTATCCATCTTGATTATTGACTTGGAAGTTGCAACACAAAGTGAGGGATGACTCTCCACCCAAACGTATGACTCTCCACCCAATTGTAGACCTTGCTACTGAAACTTTAGTAATAGTTCACTTCGAGCCTTCAATTTATTACCATTCTAGTGAATCCTTATCCTTACCCTCTGTTTAGCTTCATGCCCCAGAGAGATGTTCAAGAGAAGTTGAAGCATAATCAACATTGGGTAGAGTTAGAATAGAGGAAATTTGTATGGTGGAATCAATAAGTTTTTCACATTAACTTTTGGCATGAACAACAAGGAACGAGTAGGGAAAAAGAGGATTGAAGTAAAACCAAGAAGTAAGGGAGAATTCAGGAGCCTATTGGAGCATATGTGGAGCATTTTCGAGATGGTAATTGAAGAACTATGTTGTCAGTTCCGAAGAGTGAACTCTTGAGTGGGTTTCACTACAATAGAAAGAATTTTCTACTGATTGATGGTGTTTTTCCTGGCAGTGATTTCCCTTGAGTTTTAAGAAAAGAGATTTCTAGTTAATTGAGCAAGAGAGACATGATAAATTAATGGGATTCTGGATGGAATAAAATAAACTAAGGGGTAAATTCCTTGGGTTGGGAAGGTCAAGAGTAAGAGATATGGAGGAAATTTGGGATAGTTGTGGAAGAATAATAGTGGGTTGTGAGGTATTTAGCTGTGAGTAAACTTTTTGAGGTACCCTTCTTTTGCAGATTCCTAGCCCCATCTTGGGGTGAATTGTTGTTTAGATATGGAACAACAATCCTATGGCTGGGTGGAATGTCATTCTCAAGCAGTTGGTTGCACAAGTAATTTAAAATATAAGTGTTTATCTATTTTTTGAGTTATTTCATGAATTTAATTGATCTGTGTATGCGGATGGTTTATTTGTTGTTGTGAGTGAGTTTATTAGTTGCATTCATTATTATTTAAAATGTTGTAGATGAATTTCATTATGGGTATTGAAATATCATCAAATATGTGTATAATCGTATATGGTAAGGTACAATAAATGAGTTAGCAATTGTTTTTTGTTTTTCATGTCTATTCAACGTAGTAATGCCCCTCGGTTAAGATGAGAGACTTTATAGTGACTTGAATGTTTCAATTTAAAACTGATACATGCAAGGGGAATCATATAGCATGGTGAGAATAATTTCCATGTTGTGTGCAACAAACCAGTAGATTTTTGTCACCTGAAAAAACACAAGCATGAGAAAAAATTAGAAGAATTGTTGACTGGGTGCATGACCATCCCAATTTTAGAAATGGATGATTAGTGCATATTGAAGAAAAAACTAGGTGGATTTCATTATTCCTAAAATAATTTAAGAAAAAAAGTAAAGATGCATGCATGAGATTTCTAAAGAAAGAACAAAATGTTTAATTATTTAATCAAGGAAATATTTATGAGGTTGAACATGCATGAATTGAAGATAGCAGTTAACTGATGATGTGGCTAATGGAATGGATTTTTGTATGGTCGATTTATCAAGACTTGTGTTCAATAAAGATGCAAATTACATGAGTAGATTTCATGCCTTTTTATAATGTCAATTTTATTTTTGTTCCATAATTAGATTAGTTTTTATCTTATAAATAAAGATATAGACCTCTTATTCAAGGGTCATTGATCTATGGAACTATTTCAAAATATTTTCTATCCTTAGAGGGATTTCAAGAGGATTGTAAGAAAACAACTATGTCAAGGATGAGTTCAAAATATCTTTGGAGTCAAGACATTTTGGTTTGTTGAATTTCTATGTATATATTCATCATTGTGGAGTATTATATGACTTATTAAATGTTGCAGGGATTTAGTAAGAATTTCAATACTTTTAAGCTATTTTATTTGGTGGAATGAATTGTTGGATAATTTGGTAAATTATTATTTGTTTTATTAGTTAATATTTTATTATTATTATTTGGGATATTGTGGAGTTATTTTTTAATGTCTCGCACTTAAATTTTATCTCTTTTTGTTGTTAATTAGTTTTCATTTCTTGCATGTTATGTGATGTATAATATATACTCTGTGGAATTATTTATTCGGGAATATTAAGTCTTAGATATTTTCATTGACTATTTCCATAGGTTATCCTAAGAACATACTTCCTCAAACCATTTCATTTATTTGTTTCCTACAATAGATAGACTTAAAAGATAAAACAATAAAAATAATGAAATGAAGTAACTTTTAAATCTGATGCAGGAGCATCTCCCGAGACAAGCGAGCCAGCGCAGAATGCAAGTGGATACCTGGGCACACGCCAACACAAGTTTTAAATTTTCCCTTGAAGATTGATGCGCCAAATATAAATGAGATCATTTAATGAAGGCGCCTTGGTAAAATGTAATCAGACATTGAGCACCCCGCTCTCGTCTGAAGTAGACAGAGGCATTTATAGTAGTAAATGTAAGTAGGTGGAATTTAATATTAGATTAGACAATTTAGAAGAAAAGAGGGAAAAACGGATATAGACACCCTCATTATGCATTGTAAAATAATTTGGGATAGTTAGAAGAATGCAGGCATAGTTGAAGCAGGAAGAGCATAGAAGAGAAGTAGAGAACGGTAGAAGAACACCCATGTACAGATCTTGAATTAATAGAAGAAATTGATTCAGATTCATGGCTTTTGTGTTATTCTTTGTGTATGTGTGTTGAATGCTATGCTCATGAGTGTTTGTTTTTCCTGTTATACATTTTCTTTGATATGCTATGTATATGATTTCATGTGTTGAGATTGAAGTCTGAGAGGAAGTGGAATGAGTTTCAATTGTTTCTCTATCTGAGCAAGGATTCCTGCAAGTAGTGCAGTTGAAGTCGTCCATAAGGAGTTCATTGACAGAAGGCTTGGATAGTCTAACTCTTGTTCTCATTCACCCAACGTTGAAATAGGGTTATACGAGTCGTGCAAGCTAAGGAGAGTCTCAGTCATGAAACTGAGAGAAGTGTTGTAGGACTACTGCTGCAGGTGTGCGCAGAGTCGAAAGAACTCAACACTTGGAAGTGTTTGAGAACTGTCGCAAGGCGTGCATGCAGGGAAACTCTTTGAGGTTGAAAGTGTGAGAAAGATTAGGAGGGATAGGCTTCCAAGTTTTTCGAGAAGAAGCACAGAGAGTCTGTGCCGTAGAGTATTTGAGTAGGCACTGCATAGCCACGCGCAGGAGGACTAGTTTCAATAGAGGAATACTGGGTTCACCCGTAGAAGACATTCAAGAAGAAGATAGATGGTCAAGATCTTGTGGAGGAGATTGGAAAAATCCCGTCAGGCGTTAGATCTACCAAAGAGACAAGGAGTCTACGGTCGCATTGGGAGTTCAAGCTCCAGGGTTCGGGAGCTGTTGGATCATGGACCAGTTACCTGTCAGTCGTCGGATATGACAAGAGTTGCACGAGGGTTACCATCGGGATTCGAAGGATCGGTAGTCCCATGGTCGAATGTTTTTCAAAATTTGAAACCCCGAAGTCCTAGGAAGATCTGGTCGTCCATATATTGGGACAGGTGGCAGGTGATCGAGAGTTCATCGACATCTCGGAGTTTCAGAAGGTAAGAATCCGTGACCAGGAGAACCCTGAAATGACGAAAGAATCATAGTTGTAGGATCTCAACGAGGACACGTGTCGCGTGGTCATCAGATCGGGATTGTGGTCATTGGGATTCAAAGATTCGACAGGATTCGGTGTATCGGGATTTCGGAGTACAAAGAAAACGTTTCATCAGAAATCGCAATCTCGCGATATCCAGAAAGCCAACGAGGGGATAGTGACGTGGAAGAGTCAACCCTCACGTACACCAGGAATCAACATTCCACGACTCTTGGGAATTATAGCAGTAGGAAACACAAAAATATGAATCGCGATATCCCGACAGGCTAACAGTGTGGGGCCACAAAGGAATTAGTGGAAGATAGGTGGCAAAGAAGTCATCCATCGGAGTTGGGTCATCGAGATATCGAGGATCCCGATGACAATTTGTTTGTGTATTTTGGAATCGCGAACCGCGAAATCCCGATGGGAATATGACTGCGGTCATATAGGGAGCGGTCGCTTGGATTAAAGGCTTAGCCGGGGAGGGCTAAGGTAGCAGAGGTTGTATCGGTGCATTGGGGATCAGGGATTGGTGAGGCAAATTGTTTTGGACATTGGAAACGTCGAAATCCCAATGGGAGGAACCCCGATAGCAAGGTAAAAGGTCAGTGTTGACTCACATCAGATTTCGGGGCCTCATGAGGCACAAATCATGTGACCACAGGATTCATGAAATCACGAAGTTCGATTTCCCAATCGTCAAGGGAGATCTTTTGGAGAATTGTTGTGGGTGTGGAAAATTCCCGATAGGGAATTAGAAGAGTGTTTCAGTTCTTCGGGCCGAGATAAGGAGAAGGTCCTATGAGCGGACGTGTCGGAGGGTGCACCTGTGTCAAAGTGGTATCAGAGCCCTGAAAGAATCTTGGCTTTATGTAGCAGATAAGAGAAGGAGAATTCACCATGCCGCCCAGGAGAAGTGACGTGCAGTCACCCGATCCAGAGGATAGGGAAATGTCGCAACGAAGGGGCAGGTAGATGGCAGATCCAGCCATAGAGGGACAAATATGTGATCTTCGAGCCAGACTCGAAGACATGGAGACATCACAAAGACGCACAGCCAGTGCGGGGTACCTTAGCGATTCGGAGGATGAAGTTGAAGATGAACATGAGGAAGAAGTTGCAGCCGAGGATGCAGCCAATGAACGTCTAATCAAATCTATTACATGGATGGGTGCAAAAATGAAGATGGACATTCCAATTTATGAAGGGAATCTGGATGCGGAAGAGCTCATAGATTGGATTAGAGCTCTGGATACATACTTCGATTATGAAGATTTCGAAGAGGATAAGAAATTAGGCATGTTGTCACGAGATTGAAGGGACACGCAGCATTATGGTGGGACGAGCTACAAGCAGATAGACGTTGCAAGGGAAAGCAGAAAATTAAAAGATGGAATCAAATGATTGCAAAGATGAAGGCAAAGTTCATCCCTCAAGATTATAAAATCACTCTGTTCAGGAGGATGCAGAACCTGAGACAGAAGCTGATGATAGTAAAAGAGTATACAGAGGAATTCTATCGACTGAACATCGGGGCAGGTCATCGGGAGAGCGATGATGGAAAAGTTGCGAAGTATATGAATGGCCTGAGATACAATATTCAAGATGAGATGAGTATGAAAACCATCCGAACGGTGGAGGATGCCTATCAAATGGCTTTGAAAGCTGAATAGAAGCTGAGCCATAAGCAAGGTCAATGAGGCCGAGGCAAAAGTCATCCCAGAGGCAAGTCAGTTTCCCAGGAAAGTTACCAGAAGCCCGAGGAAGACTGGAAAAATCCTCAGACTAGAACCGAGAGAGGTGAAAATTCACAGCGAGGCCAGCATGATGAAAAGAGAGGGAAGCATACAGAACAGAGAGGAGGATACGTTGATAATAACATGTTTCCTCATACCAGAGGTAGAGGAAGAGGAAGAGGTGGAGTAATCACATGCTTCATGTGTGGAAAGAATGGGCACAAGTCATTTGACTGTCCAGATAAAAGGAAGGATGGAGGAGAAGCTCACATCAGCGAGGCAGAAAGGCGAGATGTTGAAGCGGAAGATGCAGAAGGCGGAAGGTCATTGATGATGCGTAAGGCTCTCTTAACACCCGAGAAGGAGGTGGAGGACTCAGCTCAAAGAACCAGACTTTTCAGGACTTCTTGCAAAACCAAGGACAGGGTATGAAAGGTTATCATGGACAGCGGTAGCACAGATAATCTTGTTTCAACCAAGATGGTAGAGAAGCTGGAGCTAGAGACAACTGATCACCCGAGTCCATACAAAGTTTCATGGCTACAGAAGGGACATCAGGTAAATGTCACTAAACAGTGTTTAGTTGAATTCAAAATAGGAGGATATAATGATAAGGTATTGTGTGATGTTATCCTTATGGATGTATGTCATTTATTGCTAGGTAGACCATGGCAATATGATAGAAATGTGATTCATGATGGGAGAATGAACACATACACCCTAGAGAAAAATAGGAGGACACACATGTTGCTTCCGATAAAAGACAAGGAGGTAAAACCAGAAGAAAAAAATATAGTACTTCTCATGAGTGGGAAGGAACTTCTTACGGAGGTGAAGAAGAAAGAAGATCCACAATTATTTGTGGTCAGGAAACCAAGGATCATTTTGACTAGAACGAGAGTAGACGATTTTCCAGGAGAAATTCAGGAACTGCTGAAAGAGTTCGATGACATTATAGTGGATGAACTACCTCGTTCGTTGCCACTGATGAGGAGTGTGAGTCATCATATCAACCTCATACCAGGAGCTAGTTTGTCGAATAAAGCCACGTACAGGTTGATGCCGCAAGAAAATGAAGAGGTCAAGAAGCAGGTCCAGGAGTTGCTAGACAAAGGATTTGTGAGGGAAAGTTTGAGCCCATGTGCCGTTCCAATGGTACTCAGTCCAAAAAAAGATGGAGGTTGGAGAATGTGTACCAACTCAAGAGCCATCAACAAGATAACCATCAGGTATAGATTTTCATTGCCGAGGATGGATGATCTGATGGATTGCTTAAGCGGAGAATTTTTTTTTTCAAAGATAGACTTGAAGAGTGGATATCACTAGATCCACATGAAAGAAGGTGATGAATGGAAAACAACATTCAAGACAAATGAAGGTTTGTATGAATGGCTAGTCATGTCGTTTGGCCTAACAAATGTGTCAAGTACCTTTATGAGGTTGATGAATGAAGTCCTGAAGGATTTCATTGGGAAATTTGTCATTGCGTATTTGGATGACATATTGGTTTTCAGCAAGACAAAGGCTGAACATCTGAAGCATTTAGCCATTGTGATGAAGAAGCTATAGTAGGAGAAGTTATTGATAAACATGAAGAAGTCCTCATTCATGAAGACAGAAATCATTTATTTGGGATTTGTTATTTCTGCGAATGGAATGAAGATGGATCCAGATAAGGTCGAGGTAATTAAAAATTGTCCATCACCGAGGAACGTATTTGAGGTGAGAAGTTTTCATGGTTTGGCTAGTTTCTATCAAAAATTCATCAGGAATTTCAGTGGAATTAGTGCAGCAATGATGGATACAGTGAAGAAAAGACATAAATCTTTTCACCGGACAGAAGAAGCTGAAAAGAGTTTCAATCTGTTGAAAAGGAAGATCACAGAACAACCGTTTCTGTTGTTGCCGGATTTCCAGAAGACATTTCAGGTGAAATGTGATGCAAGCGGGTTTGCCATAGGAGCGGTCTTGAGTCAAGATGATAGACCAATTGCATATTTCAGCGAGAAGCTGAATGAGGCAAAAGAAAAGTATTCCATGTATGATAAGGAATTATATGCCATCACACAAGAATTGAAAAAATGGAGGCACTATTTGATTCCAAAGGAATTTGTTTTATATAGTGATAACCATGCATTGCAGTTTGTGACTCAACAGGAGAAGTTAAATCAAAGGCATGTTAAGTGGGTTGAATACATGCAAAATTTTACTTTTGTGATAAATCATATTTCTAGTACTGCTAACAAAGTTGTTGATGCTTTGAGCAGGAAGTATTTGTTGTTGCAGGAGTTCATAGTCAAGACATTGGGTTTTGATGATCTTAGAGACATGTATGCAGATGACCAGGATTTTAAGGAGGTGTATGAAGCAGCTGAGAATCCATTTCTCAGAGATAGAAGCCCTTGGACAGACTATATGATCCAAGATGGATTATTGTTCAGAGGTAATCAATTGTGCATTCCAAATTGCTCCATGAGGGAGAATATGTTAAAGGAGAAACACAGTGGAGGATTGGTAGGACACTTCAGTGATGATAAGACATTCGCGAAGTTGAACAAGTCATACTTTTGGCCAGGGATGCAAGAAGAGGTCAAGATATTTGTAGACAGATGCATAATTTGCTAGCATTCAAAGGGAAGGAAGCAGAATGCGGGGTTTTATCAACCATTTCCCATACCTGAGAAGCCATAGGATGAAATTAGCATGGATTTCATATTGGGATTGCCAAGGACATAGAGAGGATATGATTTGATCTTTGTGGTAGTGGATAGATTTTCCAAGATGGCACATTTTATCCCATGCCAGAAAACCAGTGACGCGACGCACATTGCGAATCTGTTTTTCAAAGAAGTCGTTCGACTTCACGGCTTACCAAGGAGTATTGTCTCGGACAGGGATACAAAGTTATTAGGACAATTTTGGAGGACATTATGGAAGAAGATGGGGACTAACTTGTTGTTTAGTTCAGCTTATCATCCTCAGATGGATGGACAGAAAGAAGTGGTGAACAGAAGTCTGGGAAACTTGCTGAGAAGCTTGGTGACAGAGCACCATAGCAGTTGGGAAAATATATTGCCGCAGGCAGAGTGTGCGTATAATGACTCAGTGAACAGGAGTACAGGCTAGATTCCATTTTATATTGTATATGGCATGCAACCGAGAGGAGTTTCTGAATTGAGAGAATTGGAACAGACTACTACTAGGAGCGCTAGTGCAGAAGAATTTGTTGAGGCAATGAAAGAACTTCATAGCCAGGTGAAGGAGCGGTTGTTGAAATCAAGCCAAGAATATAAATGCAGAGCCGATCAGCATAGAAGACAACTTCAGTTTGAGGTTGGTGACTTGATTATGGCACACTTGAGAAGAGAATGGTTCCCGAGAGGAACATACAATAAATTGAAAATGAAGAAAATCAGGCCATGTAAGATCTTGAAGAAATTGGGGGAAAATGCTTATGAGATCGAGTTACCGGATGGGATCGGAATATCTCCGACATTCAATGTCATAGATTTATATCCATATAAAGCTGAGGAAGCAGGAGCAAAAGGTGAACAGCCAGGGGTTCAGTGGCAGAAGCAGATGTTGATTGCAGAGAAGCCGCAGATGGAGAACATATTGGACAAGAGAGTCAGTAAGAAGACCAGGAGGAAAGAATACTATGAGTATCTGGTCAAATGGAAAGGCCATCCAGTGGAAGATGCCAGCTGGGAGAATGAAGCAAAGATATAGAAGCATGGACACACCGTGCAGGATCTCATGGATAGGAGCCCATGCAAATTTTCAAGTGAGGGAGTATGATGCAGGAGCATCTCCCGAGACAAGCGAGCTAGCGCGGAATGCAAGTGGACACCTAGGCACACGCCAGCACAAGTTTTAAATTTTCCCTTGAAGATTGATGTGCCAAATATAAATGAGATCATTTAATGAAGGCGCCTTGGTAAAATGTAATCATACCTTGAGCTCCCCGCTCTCGTCTGAAGTAGACAGAGGCATTTATAGTAGTAAATGTAAGTAGGTGGAATTTAATATTAGATTAGACAATTTAGAAGAAAAGAGGGAAAAACGGATATAGACACCCTCATTATGCATTGTAAAATAATTTGGGATAGTTAGAAGAATGCAGGCATAGTTGAAGCAAGAAGAGCATAGAAGAGAAACAGAGAATGGTAGAAGAACACCCATGTACAGATCTTGAATTAATAGAATAAATTGATTCAGATTCATGGCTTTTGTGTTATTCTCTGTGTATGTGTGTTGAATGCTATGCTCATGAGTGTTTGTTTTTCTTGTTATACATTTGATTTGATATGATATGTATATGATTTCATGTGTTGAGATTGAAGTCTGAGAGGAAGTGGAATGAGTTTCAATTGTTTCTCTATCTGAGCAAGGATTCCTGCAAGGAGTGCAATTGAAGTCGTCCGCAAGGAGTGCGTTGACAAAAGGCTTGGATAGTCTAACTCTTGTTCTCATTCACCCAGAGTTGAAATAGGGTTATATGAGCTGTGCAAGGAGTGCGCAGGCTAAGGAGAGTCTCAGTCATGAAACTGAGTGAAGTGTTGTAGGACTACTGCTGCAGGTGTGCGCAGAGTCGAAAGAACTCAACACTTGGAAGTGTTTGAGAACTGTCGCAAGGCATGCGTGCAGGGACACTCTTTGAGGTTGAAAGTGTGAGAAAGATCGAGAGGGATAAGGCTTCCAAGTTTTTCGAGAAGAAGTACAGAGAGTCCATGCCGTAGAGTATTTGAGTAGGCGCTGCATAGCCACGTGTAGGAGGACCAGTTTTGATAGAGGAATACTGGGTTCACCCGTAGAAGAAATTCAAGAAGAAGATAGATGGTCAGATCTTGTGGAGGAGATTGGAAAAATCCTGTCAGCCATTGGATCTACCAAAGAATCAAGGAGGTTACAGTCACGTTGGGAGTTCAAGCTCTAGGGGTCGGGAGCCGTTGGATCGTGGACCAGTTACCCGTCAGTCGTCGGATCTAACAAGAGTTGCACAAGGGTTACCATCAGGATTCGAAGGATCGGTAGTCCCATGGTCGAATGTTTTTCGAAATTTGAAACCCCAAAGTCCCGGGAAGATCTAGGTCGTCCATATGTTGGGACAGGTGGCAGGGGATCGAGAGTTCATCGGCATCTTGGATTTTCAGAAGGCAAGAATCCGTGACCAGGAGAACCCTGAAACGACGAAAGGATCATAGCTGTAGGATCTCAAGGAGGACACGTGTCGCATGGTCATCAGATCAGGATTGTGGTCATCGTGATTCAGAGATATGAGAGGAGTCGGGGTTTGGCGTATCGCGATTCTGGAGTACAAAGAAAACGTTGCATCAGAAATCACGATCTCGTGATATCCAGAAAGCCAACGAGGGGATAGTGACGTGGAAGAGTCAACCCTCACGTACATCAAGAATCGACATTCTATGACTCTTGGGAATTATAGCAGCAGGAATCACGAAACTCCGTATCGCGATATCCCGACATGCTAACAGTGTGGGGCCACAGAGGAATTAGTGGAAGACAGGTGGCAAAGAAGTCATCCATTGGAGTTGGGTCAACGGGATATCGGGGATCCCGACAAAAATTTGTTTTTGTATTTGGGAATCGTGAACCGCGAAATCCCGATGGGAATGTGACTGCGGTCATATAGGGAGTGGTCGCTTGGATTAAAGGCTTAGCCGGAGAGGGCTAAGGTAGCAGAGGTTGTATCGGTGCATCGGGGATCGGGGATTAGTGAGGCAAACTATTTTGGACATTGGAAACATCAAAATCCCGATGGGAGGAACCCGGATAGCAAGGTAAAAGGTCAGTGTTGACTCACGTCGGATTTCGGGGCCTCGTGAGGCACAAATCACGCGACCATAGGATTCGCGAAATCACGAAGTCCGATTTCCCGATCATCAAGGGAGATCTTTTGGAGAATTTTTGTGGGTGTGGAAAATTCTCGATAGGGAATTAGAAGAGCATTTCAGTTCTTCGATCCGAGATAAGGAGAAGGTCCTGTGAGCGGACATGCCAGAGGGAGCGCCTGCATCAAAATCCCATCAAACAATTACAAGACCATTAACCTGGAGGATTATAATTGGGCCTCTTCCTTGGGTTTAAATATCCCCATTGTTCATCATTGGGAATGTATACCTCTCAACATAGTCCAAGGTTTGAAATAAGAGAGTGGGGTTGGGTAGGGAGGGTGTTATAGTTTCTGTGGTGTTGAATTTCTAGCATTTCTCAGGTGGGGCTCAATGTCTACTCCTGGTTTGGTTTTGCTACTTATATTGAATGGTATCATATTTTAGATAATATCATGTCTTGAGGTGCTCGAAAGGGAGAAAATGATAGGAGGAATAAAGGCAAGGGCCAGTAGGAAAATATTCTTCCTCTCATGGTCTCAACACCTTGACAACAACTAAGAAGGAAGCCTATAATGCAAAGCTATTTTTCGAAGATAAATGATTGGCCAAGGTGAAGAAATAAGTGGAGGTAGTGGAGGTAGAGGTTATTGTGAATCTTGATGAGAAAATTTTAGAATACGTTCAAGGATGGGTTGAGGACCCATTTTACTCTCGGATTTAGGATACAAAACATTTCAGAATTGATAAGACATATTGGATGGTGAAAACGATTGTGGCTCATGATTTGGATAAAATAAAAGAAGAGAAACAAGAGATCCTTTACAACCTCTGTAGTTTTTTGGAACATTTCAAGATTTGTCACAATGAATATTCATAATCAAAATCACTATTTCGAAGGTTCCAGATGAGAATGAAAAACATAAGTAGGTAGAGGGATCTTCTAGCTCTACGGGGACACATGCCAATCTTATTATGGTATACAATGATTCATGGGAACTAGATAAATAAAATGAAGAGGAAGAGAATATAGATATATTTTTGGAGGTGGAGGAGGAGGTGACTACACCTTCTCCAAATGCTAGATCATCGGTTTGAAAATTCTTGTGTTTTTTTTTTTAATTATGTTAGTATGGGTAGCCACAAACTTTTATTTCAGTTATCTCCATTTTGTGATCCTTTGATGAGACAAAAACTTAGTTATGGGAAATCATTGATGATAATCCCAAATTGGGGATATGGTTTCATCTACAGGAAGGTCCCAACTAGGGTTGATGATGTAAAACCATATTTTTGTATATAATAGAAAATTGTCCAATGTGTTTTTAGATTAAAAATTAAAACAAAAATTGTTAAAATATGTTTTTTTCCTTTTCTCTTTTAAATGTAAAAGGAGGGTTGGTTTCTCTCTTTTTATAATGAACTTTTTTTTTGTTCTTCTCTTTAATTTAAAATGTATTTAAAAAAAAATGTTTTCCCCTAATGTTGTAATTTTATCCTTTCTTCTATTTTTATTTACTTTTCCATTTTTTCCCATTCTGTTCATTTTTTATTATTTCAATTGTAGAAATATTAGGCATTTAGGTCATTGCTTCAAAAACATTGGAATGTTAATACTATAAAAAAAAAAGAGTGCTGTGAATATCACCTTTTTTCAACTTTGGGGTTCATTTTAAGGTTTTAGTTGCAGGGTAGTGGTTTTCAAAGCTATTATTTCAAAAATGTTTTGATGTTAATCCTGAGAAAAATGGGGTTGTTATTAGGAGCTCCATTTTTCAATTCAGGAGTCGATTTTCATATTTTGGTTCCAACCATGCAGGTTGTTAAGTCCATGTTTTCAAAGAAGTTGTAATTTTAACCTAGAAGAAAAAAGGTCATTGTTGTTACTGTCACTTTTAGACTCGATTGTTGATTTTAACGTATTTGTTGACAACATTATGAGGCTTTTATTGAGATGGTTTCAAAAGGTGATAACTTTAACCCTGGAAACAATGGATGCTACTAGTAGCACCACTTTTAGAAATGGGAAAAAAAACAAACCGTAAATGTGACCTCTAAAAAAATAGAACTCTAGAGGGTTCTTGTTAAGTCGATAACTATGTTATTACATAGTCAACCAACTAATAGGAATTTTTTATTATATATTCAGTCAACTTTAATCAATATTTTTAATAATTTTTCTATGTTATTGTAGAGTCAACCAACTTAAAATTCTATGCTTAAGATTTTTACTAGTTAGGGTTAGATGGAATAAAATTCATTATATGTTCTTTATGCAATGTTCAAAAGAAATAAATATGCATATTACATGTTCTCTATTTTACTCAAGTGTTTAAATGAAATCAAATTCATTTACAGGTTCTTTATTTTATACAATTCTTAAATGAACACAAATTCATTTATAAGTTCTCTATGACTAAATAGATTTCTACACTAAATGTAATTGAACAAAAAAAAAACAATAATTTATATTATATAAATAACCATATAAAATAAAAAGAAAAAGAAAAGAGAAGAGGAAAAGAAATAAATAAAAAAATTGTTTTGTTCCAATAAAAAATGAACATAGATTTCTTTCCTAATTAATTTTATTCTCAGTTAATATGATGTTTCTTCTTTTCTTTTGAAACTAGAAAATGTTAGGTGCAATCACTACTTTAGGAATAACATGGTGTAATTTATCCATTTCAATATTTCAATTGGAAAACCCAGAACACACAATGTCAAAACCTAAGTGCATTGATACCATATGTAACAACTCAATCTGGCATAGGAAAGTTGGGTGGTTTATTACTTTGGGAAATTAAATCAAGTAACTCACTAAAAATGGAAACAAAACCAATATTTATTCAACCTTTCTTATAAATCAACGTTAATATTGTAATCATTAAAACTAGTTAGTTAGTAGTGAAAATAAAAATCAAATGGTCTAGTTACTTATCTTTTCCAATGTCTTATCAAAGACTATCCCACTGGTGCAAACCGACCTTAAATGACCAAGAATAAAACCATTGGAGAAGCACACCGAAGGTAAATTTTCCTCCTAAATAATTAAAAACCAAATACACTAGTGATGTCTCCCTCGTAGGGCCTCATCTCAATCAAAAAAATTAATGAGGCAAACTAAAAAAAGAACAAGCCAACCAACATGAAGAATAGATATCAATTCACTAATTAATATTGCAACAAAAATCATTGATCATACTCTATAGAATAGTGGATGGGTACCTATCACTAATAATGTTTCCCCATAGTATCTAATGTGCATAATAAATCTACCCACTATGGCCACAATACCGCAACACCTCCAAGAGGGAAGCTTTTCAACAATGTTGAGAATATGTGAAATGTACCCATGATAGGATCCAATACTCCTAACCTAATTTATCCACCTAGATTAAATTGTTGCAAAGTGTATGTTATGAACCAAATCCAAAATAATTTTTGGGTTGTTATATTATTTGTAGTGAAAACACAATCAATTGACTCACTAGTCAAGGTGGATCAATTGGGTGAATGTTCAATTGGACATATAAGTCGAGTTGATGGTCAAGTCAAATTTTGAAAGGTAAACTGACAAGAGGTAGAGTGGAATCTAAATAGAATATTGACTGAATGTTTACTAGTGTTCGATTGGTCATATCCGACTGAAGTTCGATGGGTGGTCAACTATAACAAATTCCTAAGATTTGTGGGATTGTAACCAATCATATTCATGGATCCCTAACAATTTTTGGATGTCATGAATTAGTATTTTTCATGCAGTAAATCATATAAACATGGCTTGTTGTAATAATGTAAAAGGTTACTGCACTTAGTGATCTAAAACTCTCAAACAAGATGTATGTACCAGTCATGTAGATGTAAGTCAAATTGGTTGCAATGTTGTTCTTATATAAAAGAAAGAGAGTATGATGATAATTGTTTCTTAGGTGTGGACCAAGGTTATTCATGTAACTCTTTATTCTATCAATGAAGAATACAACAAGGAGTGGGAGTCACTCAAGGAATGTTGTTTTTCCTAGTTAAGGATTTCTAGGGTAACATTTATGTGTACTATGTGATTGTCATTGATTATTTTTGTTTAATTAAATGTCTACTCTTACCTGGTTGGTTTAGTACAATTGTTATTTTATATACAAGTGGTGTCAGAGCTCATTTTGTTTCTCTATACAAGTTGTATAGTAGAAAGGATAAGGATATATTGTATACGAGCTAAACCTAGGTCTAATGGGAGTTGTAAGGTAGTGATCATTAATTTATGCTTAAAATAATGGCAAGCAATTTGAGGATAGAGATAGAAAAATCCAATGTCTATAATTTTGAGTTGTAGAAGATTAAAATGAAATATCTCCTTGTAGATCGATAATAGTGGGTAGCTATGAGTCTTGGAATAATTACAATGGGTATGTCGAAGGAATAATGGGAGAAATTTGAAAGAAGATCAAGACGCTTGATATGACTTTGTCTTGCAGAGTATTTTATGGAACCTCCCCGAACAATCCATTCCTTAGCTGTAAATAGTGGAGCTTGTTAGCGGAGGTAGGAAGATGGAGGTTTTTACAGAGGTTTTTTATTTTTTGGTGTGCGTTTATGGAACATACTCACCGATGTGCATTTAAAAACTACCACACTGGTGCTTAAATTTTCAAACTCCCCATCACCGTTCATAGCAGAGGCATGTCATGAGAGATTTTTGTAGAGAATTTATTTAATTGGTGTGCCTTTAAGATATCGATGCACCAAAACTTTCATGAACAATGACGCCCTGGTGCATCCATGTTCTTGTAGCACCAGCATACTTTATAATAAAATTGCATGCACAACATAAATCACACCAACGTCGTTGAACAACACACATTGGTGCGCCTACCTGTATAAAGATGCACCAATGTTCACCTTTTTCCCTAGGACGCCCTGTTTCTGGTGCTTTACACCGAATTGGATAGCTCCATTGTTGGATTCCTCACATTTCCAAAATTTGAAAATTACCACAAATTTTCATTTCCTCTCAATGGTGTAACCATGCCTCCTTAGGACAAAACATCATAGGTAAATTATTTATTACCTTCCTATTTACATTTTCATCTAATCTAAATTACAATGTAGCTTGAAAATGAGAATTTTTTTCATTTTTAAAAAACTTTCACGCAAAGTGCCTGAATGGTTTAGCTCTCCCCGAAGCGGTGCATACTATGTTAAATACACAATGAGAATTGCCAAAGTTTCCTTAATATATGGTCACACTAGTTCCATTCAAGACACAACATTGCGAAAAAAATACTGTAACATCCCCACTATAATCCCTGATTTAATTAATGCATAATGTAGATATAAATGTGGCCACTACATAGAAAATACCTTTTAGTGGAGGTTATAACAGAGGTTTCTAGTGTTACAAATTTGGCAAACATTGTCAAAAAAACCTATGATACAACATTTGTTTTCGATAGTGGATGCTTTTGTGGATAATATAATGGAAGTTGATTATAACTAAAAATATATGGGCAGTTAGAGGTGTTAGCGGATGTTTACAAATCAGTGCATTTGTATAAGGCACAAGAACAGGTGTGTACATACACCTACAACATTGGTATTGTACACTTAACGTCAAGCACTGGGGAAGTAAAATATGCAAGATGCATATTAATAACACAAAACATCGATGTCTTGTATAAGCTTAATGCACCAAAGGCCAATTTTTTAATATAATTTTGTGGTATTAAATTAATATTGAAATAAGTGCTAATTGATTACATAAAAGAACTGGTGCGCATTTCATATGAAACACACCAATGAGTTTTAATATTAAACTTGTCGATGAGATTAATAATTAAAATACATCGAGAAATATTGACCTATGATAGTGCAATTATTGTTATTTTTTAATTCAATTATTTATCAAAACTTTTACATATATCTTATATTTTTATTAGTGAATTTGGATATGATGTTTGGATTAATTTTTTATATCATCATATTTTGCATCTCTTCAATATAATATTTAGTCATCCATATATTTAATCAACAATGTAACATTTCACAACGACATTGGACAATGCAATAGAATAAATTAAAACATATTTTATTCTACGAATAAGAGGGTATTTGTCAGACAAAATGGGACAGTTATCGGTAATCCCTTGCATTTCAATTGGGACGCTATGTACATTACATTAAAAAAGTGTTTGATTTTCACAGACAATTATTTCAAAAAACTACAATTGCAGCTTGCATTGATATCCAAATATATTGGTCATCATTCTTCACTAGAACTATTGTTAGTGCTCGAGCTACTTCCATGCCTTGGGTTATTTTGTTGAATGTTTGGTTGATTTCCTCGATTGTTTTTTTCTTCTTCAAGTTCCATCTACAAACATGAAAATAAACTGTAATGATTCTATCTACATTGGTGAGAATAATGAAAATTGAAATAAATAATATACATGAATGTAAATTGAAAAGTGACGTACCTCAAAAGCAAGAATTGACTCATGAATCATACTCATATGTTCAAAATCAAATCTCATGCCTTGTTTCAACAATTTTTCTGTTGGCTCAGTTCCATACTTTGTTTCTTGCAAGTTTTATACCCATAATAAATCATAGATTTAATATAAAGTATTATTTTTGTTTCATTATAAAATAATAGAAGTAAAACAACATAGATTATACTTACAAATTCCACAATTAATTTTTGATATGCCAACATATACCCACAATCATTAATTAACCCAATGTCAATCAATTTTTTGATGGCTCTTATTTGTATGTTAGCACCTACTGAAGACATTCAATGATGGTTGTTGCAAAACAACTTAAAATATACAAAAAAAAACAAACATTAAGTTGTTATAAGGAAATAACAATTACTCACAAACTTTTCTATCAACCATTTTCTTCCTTGTCATCCATTTTTATGTGCAGAATGAGTTCCATTTTCTTTTATTTTCTATAAGAGAACATTTGAAAATTAATATTTACTGTTAAATTAATTATTTGTATCTAATAGAAAAATCCAATGATTACATACATTTGAAGCATGTTGTTGTTGAGATATCTCCTCCTGTGATGAAATTATGTCCAATTCTTTGACCATTTCCTTGTACACCTTTTTGGATATTCCTACTGGCATATTTTGGATATCAACTCATTGGTCCTCTAAGATTTTCATAATTTTACTGAAAAAATAACATGAAAATAAAGTATTTTTATATTGATATATGAAAACTCTCAGATGGGGTTCCACATAGCTATGGGAGGCCACGTAGCCTACCCCAGGCCCAAGCCATAAATATGGAAGACCGATGCCCTTCACCTCAATATTGAATGAAGGGCAGTCATTACTTCATGTTGGGAAGGGGAGGACAACTCCCTCATGTGAATTTGATGGTGTCACCAAGGTGTAAATGCAGGGAAGGGATCAATATTGTGGTCATGTCGAGCCTGGGATTATCTCTCCCGCTCAGACGAGGTTAGATCCATTTCTCTCTCATGCTCCACCTCCTTGGTCATTCTGAGAATGAGACCTACACGCAGTGGATTCTTATTGACCTTACCCAAGGAATTATCAATCCTCCTATCCTATCCATGCCAACAGAGAGAGGAAATTCGAGGCGTGGCCCAGCTTGGTATAGTCTAGCTTCCCAAAAGAGGCATGTGAAGAGGTTGGAACGCGCCCTGTCCATTGCTTGAAATTAGATATGAGATAAACCAAGAACACCACCAATGGAATATGTCGAGGAGGAGATTCCAGAGGAACCCATCGAGGTTCCTCCAGAATGTCTCCTCTTCACATTCTCGAATGATATGCAGTCCCCCAGCCATAACCCAGTAAGAGAAAGTGCCCCGACAACCATGGAGAGAGCTACATGTATAATTGAAGAGGAAATATTAGGGGAATTCCTACATATGGATTATATTTCCTCAATTCAAGACACGAATGAGCCAGTTGGTAGAGTGGTGGAGGAGGTCAAGGTGGTGGAGGTCATGGATGATGGTAGAGAGGTGGAGGAGGAAAAGGTGGTGGAAGTCATGGATGATGGTAGAGAGGTGGAGGAGGAAAAGGTGGTGGAAGTCATGAATTCTACACTGGAGGAACTGGGAGATGAGGTGGAGGGCCACCCAATCTTGGTGCCTCCACCACTCACTGCTCTCCCTGTTTTATGCCATGATCCAGTACCCTTCTTAAATCTAGAGAAACTCAAGCTCATATTTGAGCTAAGGAGCTAGATGACAGACTAGATATACCGGGACACCCTCATGCACCAATGGATTGACATGGTTTATGACGTTTTCTCAAACGCACCGACAACTCAGTGTTTCCCTACCTGCGCAAGGCCTTTCGTGCTCCAACCCAAGGATGGCCCTTCCATGGGAACTCCGAATGACACGCCCCCAGATGCTAATGTGTAATTTATTTTCTATGGATACCTCACACACTCTCTGTCCAACTCTTTGCATTGTGATGATGCAATTTTACAGTTCAGACCTCTTTTTTCAGTTGGTATTTTTTCTTAGATGCATAGAACAGTTCAGTAAGAACATGAATCTTCCACCTACCCTGGTTTCCATTTGGCGGGGTAGATGGCGGATAACTAATTTGTGTAAAATTATCACAGTCTGCCACCTGTTTCGGTTTTGACTAATTTGGCGGAACAGGTGGCAAACTGCTGACATGTGGCATTTTTGTACTATAAGAGGATAGTAATAGGAAACACCTTTTTTATTTACAAAAAAATATTGATATATGAAAACTAAATATCACAAAATTGATAT
>ML783017.1:302032-319206 GCA_009831015.1 Picea engelmannii
TAGTTTGTAGTGGAAGATGATGGATGATGAATAGGTCATGCCTGCTCATCTAGGTGAGGTGAAAAAGGAGGATGAGGAATAGGTTTTGCAAGCTCATATAGGTGAGGTGAAAGAGGAGGATGAGGAATAGGTCTTACATGCTCAACTAGGTGAGGTGAAAGAGGAGGAGGAGGAGGAGGATGTGGAGAAGGATGATAATGACCACACTCATCAATTGATGGGGTACTGGATGAATAAGACATATTGGAAGAAGAGTTGTGTCTATCATCGAGAGGTCTCCTCACTGTTAGTATCCTAGTAGCTTCGATGATATGACACATAAGAGGCATAAAATCACGCGACACCTCCATTCAAAGCTCCAAGAGCATAGGATCTACCTTGATGTCTTGCATCAGTGCAGGGAGAACTCCCACATCATTCAAAAGTGTAGAGAGTCAGTTACCCAACTCCAACCTAAATCTGGTATCGAGCCTACGACGCATGTCGTCGGGTATATGCACCCGAGTACCTTGACCTGTCATGGCCTCAAACATCATCTCCTCATCATCATCTACTGGGGGAGGAGGCATTCCCCCAATGAAAGTTTCAATATCTACAAAATATATAGTACACAACAATAATTACATAGTTAATTCATTAAACAATTTAATAAAACAAGTTAAAGAACGTGTTAGAATTAATTTTATTCTAATTAATTAAGACAATAAAATCAAACTATATTAATTTAAACAAAACACTAATATTACCTCTATAATATGGTCGCTCATCTCATGTGGAGAGGATGTTTGTACATACTCACCAGTCCAAACCCCCCTAAGGACACGACACCATGACGAACATGTGATATTCCACACTGCCTAGTAGCCCTAGTGTGTTTGGAAAAATCTTGGGTGGAAACTCTGACTGGCCCCTCTTGGGCATCATGTCCCCCCACATACGCATCTACACATGAGTCCTCATCCTAGAAGGATGATGGACAAAAGTCGACCTTGTTGTTGGAAACCTCTCAAAAAATAAGAAAAATAGCTCTGAGTGAAAAGGAAAGTTCGACCTTCCACGTATCACAGCACAACATTTGTCGAGCATTATACAAAATGACTGCAAAAAAATGGCATACCATATGATACACCATGGCCTTTGTACGAACAAATAAACATCATACAAAAGAGGGAAGATAATGTGTTTCCTATAAATGGTAAATTGGTCTATGGTAGTCACTAAGAGTGAGAGGAACCTAACCTCCTCTACACCGAAAGAGGCGATTTTCAGCTGCCCACTAATCAGCTGAAAAATAGCTAGGGATAGTACATCAAACCCAATATATTGTTGAGAGTTCATGAGTTGAATATCATCGGAAACACTGACCGGGACATATGGGAACTAGGGAAAATACTCCCCTCTCCCAGATAGCCCAGTGATAAAGTAAATATCCTCCTCAATGGGATGGTACCACTGATCCAGACCCACATGGAAAGCATGTCGATGGATATACCATCAACGGGTCATATGCACCAACAACCCGGAGTTCCCCTTAAGGGATGTAGCCTCCTCATAGTACTTCAGGAGTCCTAGATCTCTCAAGATAACATGAGTCATTGCAGTAACACAGTGAGGGTACAAATCCCTCTCCCTCTTCCTCACCTCTCATTCCTATAAAACATTGTATAAGTCCACCCTTGACTCCTATTATTGCTTCTTCTCTCTCCGCTCACTTCTCTGCATGATTAACATATGAAATACATCAACCTCACTCATACATAAAACATATATATATATATATTGAATGGTAAATTTATCTATAAATACGGAAAAATAACTTCCTTCAAAAAATAAGTTAATTGCATTAACAGTGCGCCCAAAAAATAGTCACGCACCATCGACAGTGCACATATAGATATTGTGAGCATCATTCACGGTGTGTCAATGTAAACTAACACACCAAACAAAATATGTTATACTATGTTATGTTGTGCGTTGGAAAATAATACTACACCAGGGAGCTACACTACAACACATATGCCCCGGTGCATTACATTTATCCTATGCACCACTTAAAAAAAAAAAAAAAAAAAATCTTAACGCACGTAAACAATTATTTAGAAATTATCAAAAAGGTGGTGCAAATACGTTCACTACATGCATCAGTGTGTGTAAAGAAAATTGGCACACCATCACTTAAACTTTTCCAAACTTTCGAGTGTGGAATGTTTTTCGGTGTGTTACAGTTGTTACTATTGCACCATGTATGATGCCACCAAAACATTTATGGGGTGCACCACAACACAATGTTGCATTTCTCAGCAGTGCATTTTTTAAACATGAACTTTCCAATGCACACATTTAGCAATGCACTATGTAAAAATATATTTGATAAGGGTAGTGGTCCATGTACTTTAATGACTGGGTGTGTTATTTGTACTTTGACGCACCGCCCCACTAATTATATGATTTTCTTCGGTGCATCATTAAACAGATGCACCGGTGAATTTATGTTTACCAATGCACCTCTGAGAAAGGTAATGAGGTATGCAATGTGCCCTGTAAATTTACAAGTCACACCATAGGAAGTGTAGGTTGAGCACTTCGAGCGCACCACGTAGTTTTTTTTGTTTTCATTTTACACTTAAAATTTCACTCAATTTTAAATTTTAATACGGTGAAAAGTTAATTTATGAAAAAACAAGGACATTACCTAGACATTTTTTCATCGAGGAGGCATGGTTGCGATGTACTAAAAAAAACTAAATTTTCCCACCATTTGGAAAAATTTGAAGTTCACGCATCGAGAAACAAACAAAAGGAAGGGAAGAAAGGAAATCACAGATGGAATTGTGCTTCATATAGGAAAAGGTTTCACCGGTGCTTTTGATCTCTACATCATTGGAAATGGTAAAAATGTTTTTTACCGTCGGTAATATTTTTTTTATAAAACCTTGTTCCAGTGTGCCCGATGAACAACTGCACTGGGGTGTGCATGTTTAATGAGTGCACCAGTTATATTTTATAAAAAAATAAGTCTTAGAATGGTGTGTGTGATTTTGGGCATGTGTGCACACCCGTGTGTTTACTAATAAATAGTGCATCGTCGTACATTTTTTGAAAAAAATAAATGGTGCAAAATTGTTTGTTTTGAATGACACAGTGCGGTATAATAGTAGATGCCTTGGTGCGTCTAGGTTTACATAGAGCACCATGTAAATTTGGAAATTATCCCTAACACGGTGCTCCATATTGGATCATTGGTGTGCATCGGTGCACATGATACAATGGAGTGCATGAGAATATATTTTTTCACACAATCCTACATTGGTGCGTAACTTTTCTTATTTAACCATATAACAATGCCCTCTACCAATAGCGCACTACTGCTTCCAGTGTTACATTGCACACCAAATATTTTTTAGAGAACGTTATTATGGTGCGTCATTATTTCTCAGTGTGTCATTATTTTCGTAGTGCACCGGATAATATTTTTCTTTATTTGAAATAACCATACTATGGTGCACTAGTTTTGAGGCCATCGATGTTCCTATTGTATAAAACGCATTGGTGCGTTATGTACTTATAAAATTACCAATGAAAAAGAATCTTCTAAAACCTCCACTCGCTCGCCTCCACTAGTATCATCTGCTATAAATAGATTTTTGGGCTATTTTTATAGGGGCATTCGCAAAAACCTCCACTAGAGGGCATTTTCCTTGTAGTGGGCCATGGACAAACAATGTAAATGTGAAATGTATTTTCCTAAATTGTAAATAAATATAATGTAATACTAAATGTTGGGATATGGACAAATATGGGGGCTTATTAATCCAAAATAAAGAAGGAACTCCTAGAGAGTGTCCAAGAGGGGTCGAAGGCGAAGTAATTTATGAGTATTAATTCAAACCCACATCTCTGAATTTTATTATCATTTGGGGAAACCTTCTATTTTATGGTTGAGCATATGAGACACCAATCATTAAATACCTGTCATAGGGTGGGTGTGAGATTCACATCCCATATTTATTAGAGAGCATAGGGATGAAGTACAATCAACTTTGGGAAGATTGAGCAGTCAATTGTCTTGGGGAAAGAAAGGAAATTCATATGGGTAGTAACAGGTAGTTTTTTACACATTTAGTTTTACATGAACATCAAGTAGAGAAGAGGGAAGAAGAGATTTGGAGCTTGAAAAATAAGGTTGGGAAACTTATGGGGCATGATAGAGAATTTTTTGATAATTTTGGAGCTAGAAATTGAAGAGCCAGGGTGTCAGGTCTAAAGAGTGAACTCCTGGGTGAGTTGCATTATATCAACAAGTGTTTATTGTTGTTGTTGTTGGTAGTTTTTCCTATCAGTAAATTCCCTTAAGTCATGAGTTGAGATATTCCTAACTACATGTGCTCTAGATACCTTGATAAATAAATGGGATGCCCAATGGAATAAGATAAGTGAAGGGGTACATTTCTTAGGTTGGGAAGGTCAAGAGGAAGGGAGCTGGAGGAAATTATGAATAGTTGTAGGATAAATCTATTGGGTTCTGTGATATTGATTTGTGAGGGGATTGTGAGAGGCACCCTTATTTTATATATTCCTAGCCCTAGCTAGAGGGTGACTTGTTGTTTTTCCTCATAGTAATGTTCTTGAATTGAGATGGGGGACGTTACATAATGGTACTAGAGCTCAAGGTTCAACCCTCGGCTTGTGTGGGCCAGGAGCCAACACGAATTTAGAAAATTTGTGGTTCCAAGATTTGTCCTGTGGAAAATTTGGGGGAAAATGGGGTGTGTTACAGAAAATGTGAAATCCCCAAATTTTGAGAAAAATTCAAGTTTAAGTGTTTCATAGAAGTTGGAGAAGGTAATTTATGGCATCAATTTGCAGATGGCATATTCAAATTGACCTTGGAATTTGAATTCCTATGTGTTTTAGGGAAATCATGAATTTTAATAATCGATGGCCTGAATTAATTTGAGCTAGAGAACTATCAAGCGAGATTAAATTGCAAAATGTCAGAGAAAGGCATTCCCGAAAGGCCTTTGGGAAGAGGTTTTTGGAAGGAATTGGAGTCAATTATGAGGTTGATTCTAAAGGGAGGAGTCTGATGGTGTGATCCAAATGTACGTGGATCATTCATTGTATCGAGGGTCGATCCTAATCGTTCATCGGAAGTGAGAGTTTTGGAAAATTACTGAAGTAGGGAGTGAGTTGCAGTCCAAAGAAGAGAAGCTTGATGGTATAATCCAAAAAGAATGAGATCCATCTGATCAATCAGATCATTCTCATCCTTCAAATCTCGCGAAGATGTTATTTTGGAAAAAAAAAATTGGGAGAGCTCATTTGGAAGGTTGGGCATGTTTTGGCATCCGATGAAGTCAGTCCGACCAAGGTAACCAATGCGAAGTTTTGAGAGCCTGAGATGATTGTGGTTGTTGAGTGGAATGATTTTTGACCACGAATCCAATCTATTGGATGAGCATGTTTCCTTGGAAGCACCAAGGGTGAAGGATAATTCCATGTAAATTTCCACATCAGCGTGCCATGTCATTGGAGACCTCAGCAAGGGCAGGAAAATTAGTGAGTTACACGTAGCATTCAGATGCAGTTCTTCAGAAAAGAGATATTTATAATGTTTTGAAAAGGATAGTTTATGTTAAGTATTCATAAGGGGGTTATCAAAAGGTTCATTCTGAGAGAGTTCTCCTGATGAGCTATGAGAGTTCGGTCTTCGGAAAGGTCAGTGAGCAAGGGAATCCTAAATTTTTTTGTCACTGGGGATAAATTATAATTTTTTGTTTGAGTGTATGAGAGACCAATAATTAAAATCATGTAAGAGAGTGGGTGTGAGAGTCACATCCTATAGTTATTTGAATCATGGGGATAAAGCATAATCAACATTAGGTTGAGTGAGCAGTCAACTTTCTTGGGAAAATAGAGGAAATTTGTATGGTGGAATTAGGAATATTTTCACATTAGATTTTGGAATGAACAACGACAAGGGATTAGGGAAAAAGAGGACTGAAGATAAACCAATAAGGAAGAGGGAATTCAGGGGCATGCTAAATAATACGTGAGGATTTTTGGAGTTGGAAACTGAAGAACCAAGTTGTCATGCCTAAAGACTGGACTCTTAAGTGTGTTGCATTATAATAGAAAGTGTTTGGTGTTGGTTGATGGCATCGTTTCCTGTCAGTGAGTTCCCAACAAAAATATTCCTAATTACTTGAGCTAGAGAGACCCTGATATACAAATCAGATTCTTGATGGACTAAGAGTGGTGAAGGGGTGCATTCCTTTGGTTGGGAAGGTCAAGAGGAAGAGACTTGGAGGAAATTTGGGATAGTTGTAGGAGAATATTAGTGGGTTGTGAGGTATTTAGTTGTCAGTGGACTATGTGAGTCACTCTTATTTTGTATATTCCTATCCCCAACTCAATGGTGACTTGTTGTTGAGATATGGAACAGCAATTATGTGGTTAGTTTGAACATCCTTCCTAAGCGGTTGGTTGCACAAGTAATTAAAATTATAAGTGTTTATCTACTTTCCGACTTATTTCATGAATCCATTTATTGTGCTTAACTATGTGTATGTGAATGGTTTATTTTTTGTTGTGGCTGAGTTTATTAGTTGCATTCATGATTATTTATAATGTTGTAGATGCATTTCATTATGTGTTGGAATAACTAGACGGGGGTGGTGAATTAGTATGAGAAATTTTTACAACTTTCAATCAAAATATATAAACTTCAACTTTATCAATGGTATATTATTTATTATTTCATTCAATATATAATGATCATATAACTATAAGCATTATGATTCAACAATATCACATCAAATACACAATACACCAGAATTTACGTGGAAACCCAAATGGGAGAATACCACAAATGATTTCTTATATATATCAAGAATACATTCATAGGAGGCACCAACTTCCAAATTATCCAACACCAAATGGAAGGAGGCTCCAAACCCTTGTTTACAAGATCCATCCCGAAGGAAGCTACAACTCCATGAATTCTCCAATTATAACTAGAAGGAGGCTCCAACCCCCTAGTTTATAGGATCCAACTCCTTGTGTTCTCTATGTATACCCAGAATGAGGCTACAACCCCTGATTTATAGGCTCCACACTAAAGGAATCTCTAACTCCTATGAGTTATCCAACACCAAATGGAAGGTGGTTACAACCCCCTTTCCTTGCGTTGTCCTATTGCTCTGAAATATAAGTGTAGACTCAAACTGTTAGTGTGACACACCCCACCACCCACACGCTGGCATACACTACCTTCAAGCCCACCCTTGGACTTATTTCTCTTACCAATACATTTTTAAATTAATAAGGATGCATAAAATAAAAGATCTAATGACATATACAACAATAACCAACAAGCATGCATATTCTAAAGATTCAATTAAACGATAAATAAATACATAGTGGAATACATTCATATACAGATAAATAATACCATAATAGAGAGAACTTATCTTTATAAAAGAAGACACCAACTGGCTGCAAACCAAGGATGTTCCACCCAACCATAGACACTACTACTCCAAATCTCAACAGCATTGTTACCTCTAAGCCAGGGCTATGAATCTACAAGGACATTTCTAGAGTGTTGCTTGGCTTCCCAAACTAGTCAACACTCAAGATATCAAAGGATTTCCTAGCATTCATACCAATCCAAGTACCCATCTCTATTCTACCCAGCTTGCACCACCCAAGAGAATGGACCTCCACCCTTCTTTGTCACATAGTCCCTCAGGAATTCCTTCTCCTTCCAGGGCTCTAGTGCAACTGGTCCAACATCTCCATGCTAGAAATCTCAGGAGTCACGGTTGTGAACAAATATGGACATAGGCCAATGCACCTCAGACGTGCATGCCTCAAGTCATGGATGCATTACACCAACGACCACTACAGCCAACAATACCATGGCTACTCTTCGACAGTTCTTTTTCCTTTCCCCAAGTCAAGACATGGGTGAGGAAGATGAATGGGTGACAGAAATGAATGGAGTGAGATCTCCACCCAAGGTGAGAAACAATGAACAATCAGTGAATAAATGCTTGAGGGAAAGAATGGAATGAAAGAAAAAGTGAATGAACGAATGAGCCAACCCCCAATCAGACCAGGGACAAGATTAAGTATTTTCATGGGGAATCAAGAACTTCATGGCCTTCCCCAAGAATCTCACGTAACTAATCCACTCCCTTAGAAAAAGGGTAATTAAAATAGGAATAAACATGTATCCCCTCAATCCCCCTCTCTTATGGAATCATAGCCCCCTATAACTCTAGTCCTTTTCCATCTAGTAGCCAAACATGTATTTATTATTAATAATGATCAAAACATTACATTTCTTGAGCACACTAGAATTTCAATAATTTTTTGGGCACTCTAGCCTCTCATCATTGTAACAATACATTATTTAAAATGGGGGTTCAAAACCCGGGGTGTCACATCCCCTCCCTCTTATTTTGGCACTTTCCTCAGTGCATATACACAATAGAGATCAAAATCTCAAAATTTATTCAAAAAGCTACAGGTACTCTGCCTGCATCGCATATTCATGTTCCCATGTAGCATATTCAGGACTGTAGCAAGTCGACTAAACTTTTACCAGCTCTATAAATTAATTCTGGAGCATTTTGACCTTTCTATCCAATACCCGCAGTGGATGAACTTGAAATTCTCCCTCTGTCTCTACCTAAATCAGATGCTAATAAATAACATGGTTAAGATCATGTACATATTTATTTAGTAAAGAGACATGAAACAAATTATGCACATTCATGGAAGAAAGAAATGAAATCATGTATGCAACTAGCCCTATTCTGTCCAATATTTCAAATGGACCACAAAATCTGGCTACCATTTTTGTACAACTACCCAATTTCAAGGAGATTTTCTTGGGATTCACTTTCAAAAGTACATGCTCCCCTACTTTAAATTCTCTAGCTGTCTTGTTCTTATCTACATAAAATTTGTCTATCCTGAGCTGCCTTCAAATTCTACTTGATCTTAGCCATCTTGTCTTCCATATCCTTGAGCAACTTCGTCCCAAGTACCACTCTATATACTGGGTTGTCCCAGCTCACTATAGTATTTCATTTCCTACCATACAAGGCTTCAAATGGGTTTATTCTCAACGAAGCTTGATACCCACTATTATATGCAAACTCAACCAAGTGTAAGTAATCTTCCCACTTAGATGGCTTATCCATCACATACATTCTCAACATATCTTCAATTACTCAGTTGACCCTCTCTGCTTCTCCATCTGATTGGGAATGGTATGTTGTGTTGAAGTTTAGATTTGTACCAAATCCTTTAAACAGTCCCCTCCAAAAATTGAAGGTAAACTTTGTATATTTGTTCGATACAATTGTCCTAGGTATCTCCTTCATGTAAATTTCTGCAATATTCGTCATTGTATGTGTTGTTTTTACATGAACAAAATGAGAAACCTTTGTCAATTTTTCAACCACCACCATGATTGAATCATGTTTCCTTTTTGTTCTGGGTAATTTAGTTATGAAATGAATGGTTATCACCTCCCATTTCTTCTCTGGGATTGGTAATGGCTGCAACAAACCCGTTCGGTGCCTATTCTCAACCTTCACCTTCTGACATTCCATACATCAAGCAATGTAATCAAAAACATCATTTTTCATTCTTGGCCAAAATAATTGGATTCTTATTGTTGTAATCGTTTTATACTAACTGGGATGTCCAACATAAGGAACATCATGCATTTCCTTCAATACCAAATTCCTCGGTTTTTCGGAACTAGGAACATAGATTCTATTCTTATGCATAAGTAATCCATGTTCCTTTATCTCATACTCCTTTATTTTTTGTTGTATATCTCCTTTCTGTAAGATTTCCTTTACCTATAGGTAATTTTGATCTATAACAAGATCATCTAAAATTATGCTCTTCAAGTCTGACTGATGCATACTGATAGCAATAGCATGCATGAGATGCACTTTTATATTAACTGCATGAGGAACTTTATTCTCTTTTCCTTTGATATGCTTGATATCGAGGTCATATTCACTTAAAAATTCCAGCCATCTTGTTTTTCCTGGAATTCAAGGTTGGTTGCTCAAAAAGATACTTCAAGCCAATGTGGTATGTCCTTAATTCAAATCTTTTCCCCATGAGATAATGCCTCCACATCCCTAAGGCATGGACAATGGCAACAAGCTCCAAGTCATGTGTGGCATAGTTCCTCTCATGCTCCTTAATATTTATGGACTCATAACCAATGACATGTCCATTTTGCATGAGGACTCACCCAAGTCCTTCCTTACATGCATCTGTACATACCACAAAACTTTCATTTGGGTCAACAATCTTTAACACAGGTACACTAGTAAGTAATTCCTTCAATATATCAAAATTCTCTTCACACTTAGGTGTCCATTCAAATTTAGTTTCCTTATTTTGCAAAGAAGTGATGGGATGAGAAATCTTAGAGAACTCTACTATGAACCTTCTATAGTAACCAGATAATCCCATAAAACATCCGACTTTTGACACATTTATGGGTGTTGGTTGTCCTCTAATGGCTTCAATTTTCTCTGGATATACTGCTATGCCCTGCTCTGAAATAACGTTTCCAAATTAATTGATTTGTTGTTGATAAAAAAAAAATTACTCATCTTGTCATACAACTGATTTTCTATTAGCACTTGCAATACCAGTCTTAAGTGATGTTCATGCTCCTCTTCAGACTTATAATAGATAAGTATGTCATCCAAGAACACTATGAAAAACTTATCCAGATAATTTATGAATATGCCATTCATTAAGAACATAAAAACAATTGGTGCATTGGTCATTCCAAATGGCACCACTACAAATTCATAATGCTCATACCCGGTCCTAAAGGTTGTCTTATGGATGTCTTCTTCCTTTATCCTTACCTGATGGTATCCTGATCTCAAGTCAATCTTCGAAAATATCTTTGCTCCTCTTAGTTGATCAAAGAGGTCATCAATTTTGGGTAGAGGATACTTTTTATTTATGGTATACTTATTCAATTGTCGAAATTCAATACATAGCCTCAAGGTTCCATCCTTACTTTTGACAAAAAGTACTAGTTCTCACCAACATGAAACACTTGGATGTATGCACCCTTTCTTCAACAATTCCTCCAACTGCATTTTTAATTCTTTTAACTCTGGTGTGCTCATTCTGCAACGTTTTTTTGACACTGGGGCAGCTCCCGGAACTAAATCAATTGATAAATCTATATCCCTTCTTGGTGGAAACCCTAGTATTTCTTGGAATACATCTTCAAATTCCTATAGTACCAAGAAATCTTCAAGGCTTTCCCCCTTTGTATTTTATGTCTCTTCCACATGAGTTGCATACAATTGACATCCTTTTCCAAAACATCTCTTCAACTGTAAGTCTGAAATATCCCTTATAGAGATGGGTCTTGGAACTCCTTTCACATTGTTTTGTTTTCCATCTTCATCAAGACAGGTAAATGTCTTGCTATGACAATCTAGGACAACATGATGCTTTTCTAGCCAATCCATTCCAATTAGAATATCATAAGACCCTAATGGTATGATATTTATATCATCATTTGTATTCACACCATTAATACTTATGGAACATCTTCTGACCATATCATGGATTCTCCTTTTGTTTCCAGTGGTTAACTGAACCAAACTTGATTTTCCAAGCTTACTTTTTTACAAATCTAATCTATCCACTATTTTAGGATCGATGTAAAAATGGCTTGCTCCTATATCAATTAAAATAACAATAGGATGATTCATGATCTTACCTTCCACCTTGATCATATTGGACTGGTACTCTTCTTTTCGATCATCTAAAGTTGCATAGATTCTTTCCATATCTTTGAATTTTGTAGCCTCTTGGACATTGTGCACAGTCTTCACTCTGTCTTTTATGTGTGGGAAATCCTTGTATAGGTGATATTCTTTGCATCCCCAACATTGGATTGGTGGTCTTCCCCTTTTTCCCAAGGAGTATTCTTTCTTAGATTCACCCTTGTCATACTGATCTTGATGATTTCTATTAGGATCATTCCTATTGAAAGAAGGTTTGAATCCTTTCCTCCTTTGATTAGAATTCTACTTCTTATCCTTCCAAGATTTCTATAGGGATTCACTTCCCTGCCCTTTCTCATACAGGTATTTATCCTTCCTGACGGCCTCAGTCAAGGTATTGGGCTCATCATACCTAATATTTTATTTATAAAAGGCTGGAATTCCACTTATAAATATCTATATTTTCACCTTCTCATCATCAATGAACCTGACATACTTTAACAATCCCAAGAACTTCTTCTCATATTCTACCATAGTCATGCTTCCCATCTTGAGTTCAAAGAACTCCTGCATTTTCTTACCATAGAAATGATCTGAGAGGTACTCCTTCTGGAAGTACTTCTTGAAATGATTCCATGTGATCCTACTCTCATTAATATGTTCAACTTGCTTCAATTGATCCCACCACATTGCAGCTTTCCCGTGTAAATGGTAGGTGGAAATCCTGGCTTCTAGGTTTTATGAATAGTTATTCAATTGAAAATACCTCCTAAGTCCAAGCAACCATACTTTGAAATCATCTTCCCTTTCTTTTTCACCATCAAAGGAGGGTGGCTTAAGCTTCCTCAGCTTTCCTTGCAAACTGTCCACTTCCTATCTCCTTCTCTTGTGCCTAATAAGAGACACCTACGGACTGTTTATGGAATCTTTCGATGCATAAAAATTTCTTTCTAAGAAAGGACGTGAGTGGTGTCTATGAGTTCTGTTGGAACTTCTCGAGTAACCATCTCTTCCACAATCATATCTTCTTTTACAAAACTTGCCTTCTTCCTCTTGTTTTGAGTTTGATCACTTTTTCGTTTTCCTCTACAACTGATTTAAGCTCTGCAACACTCGAGCATTTATCTAACTTTTCTCTCTCATTAGTCTCTTGTTGTTTTCTTTGGAGCTCTGCACTTCTATTTTCAGGATTCTCACGGTTTCTATTAATGTTTCTTGCTCTCCTCTTCATTTGTGTCCATTAGACTCTGTCTCTGCATTACCAACTCTAGTATTCTGGTCCTCGGCCTTTCTTTCATGGATGGAGGCTTCCTCACCTTCTCCCATCTCTCGAATATTCATTTTGAGATGATATTTTTAATCTCTTAATTCTGCAAAATGTGCAAGTGACCATTTTGTTAGAATTATGCATATGATAAACAAAAAATTTCAACAATTCTACAGGTCCTTTTTCTTCTCAATTCATGAAGAACATATATGTATCAATATGCACCATATAACACTTCCATGTTATCCCTTAGCCAATATAGAATTTAACTCTGCACAGAAACTCCCTTCAAACCACTTCCCCAAGTGACCACGACTCAAAACCGCGGCCAAATCCTTCCTGGCGCTTTCTGTGTTAGAAATTACTATATCAGAGATCGTGTGGTTGAAAATCGATCAAGTACTAATATCGATGGTCAACATTAATTGCAGGCTGACAATGTGATCACTCTTTATTGAATATCTCTATCCTTGAAATCGAAAAAGTGCTGACCCAAATCTCCTTTAAATTGCAGTCGTTGATCCCTTGTCCCGATGATATCAACGGCACTGGAAAATAGTAGGCTCTGAAATAGCACATTCATTAATTTTTCCTCCTCTCCCCACAATGGTCCCCGACCATCAATTTTCCATTCACATATCAATGGTTATCCACGGGTCATGCTTCCTTAGAGCCCTATTCCAATCTCACACTAACAGGCACTAGCTCCTTCCTCGCCTATGACCTTGGGTTGTGACCAGGCCTTACCCTCCTAGTGCTTTGAAACTTTGGAACCTTTAGCTAGGAAAATATAAATGGTCCTCATCCTCATTCACGATTAATGATCGAGATCCACTTCGGGACTCCACGCTTCAACAGTTTGGCACTTTCGACCTCTTCTTTCCCATGGAGTACTTCATAGCCAAAGTTCTAGATCAGGCGCCACATTTCCACCTCAAATCAATGGATCTAGTCCACTTCGAGACTTCGACCTTTGGAAGTCTCAACTTGCCCCACTTTATTCCTCCCAAAACGCTTCCACCCAGAGTTCATGATCTGTCGACGTGTGTCCTCCTGCAAATCGATGGCTATGAATCGCTTCAGCTCTTTGGGATATAGGAGTTTCAAACTCTCTTCCATCATTTTTCTCGGAGTGTTTTCACCTGAAGTCAACAATCCGTCGACATGTTTCTCTCATAGATCATCGGCTATGAATAGCTTCGGCTCTTCGAGATTTGGGAGTTTCAAACTCTCTGCCTTCACTTTCTCCTATAGTGATTTCATCCGAAATCGATGATTCATCGATGCATGTCTCTCACAGATCAACGACTGTGAATCACTTCACCTCTTTGGGAGTCCTTTAATCACTCAAATTCTTCTTGTTTCCTCCCAGAGTATGTGATTTACTGACACATGTCCCCTTCTTGAATATCCATGGCCACGATTGATTGCAGAGACTCAACTCACTCACTCTTTAATTTCCTTTCCAATCTCCACAAAACAAAGATGCTTGTCTGTATTGCGATCAATATCCACCGTTGATTTGTTTTTCTAGAAAGATCAACGATCTTGATTGATTGCGAGCTCACAACTTGAAAAATATTTTTTTTTCTTCATGATCCCCGCAATGCCTCCCCACCATCAATTTCTCTCCAATGAGATATGACGGTTGTGAATTAACCTTTTCTTCGCCTTCATCGAATGACCATTGTTCACATTCCCTACGATCCAATGATCCTGGATCTCTCTTGATCCCATAGTGGCGATCGATCCCGAATTCGAAAGGGACGGTCATGATCCTTTGAACTCTTACAAAGGATCTCTGACATTCTAGCTTCTGCGTAGATTCTACAATGTGATTCCTCCTGATCTTTTCAACTTCACGGTCAGAATTCGATCTCAACCATGAGACTCTAACCAATACACCCAGCCCATATTAGCTCGATGTTTCAACCAAAAGCTCTGATACCAATCTGTAACACACCCTGCCACCCACAAGATGGGGTACGCTACCTTCAATCCCAGTCCTGGAATTCTTTCTCTTACCAATACCTTTTTAAATTAATAAGGAAGAATAAAATAAAATATCTAACAACATGCATAGAAATAACCAACAAGCATGCATATTCTAAAGATTCAGTTAAACGATAAATAAATACACAATGGAATACATTCATATACAAATAAATAATACCATAACAAAGATCACTTATCTTTATAAAAGAAGACACCAAATTGTTGCAAACCAAGGACGTTCCACCCAACCATAGACACTACAGCTCCAAATCTCAATAGCAGTGTCACCCCACCCCCAAGCCAGGGCTATGAATCCACAAGGATAGTTCCAGAGTGTTACTTGGCTTCCTGAAATAGTCATCATTCAATCTCTCATAGTCTTCCCCATCATTCACAACAATCCAAGTACCCAACTCTCTTCTACCCATCTTGCACCACCCAAGAGAATGGACCTCCATCCTTCTCTTCCAGGCAGTTCCTCAGGAAGTCCTTCTCCTTCTAGGGCTCCAGCACAAATGGTCTAGAATCTCCATGATGGAACTCTCAGGACTTGCATATGTGAATAACTTTGGACACAGGCCAACACACCTCAAATTTGCAAGCCTCAAGTCATGGCCGGATTACACCAGTGACCACAACAGCCAAAAATACCATGGCTACTCTTCGACGGTTCTTTTTCCTTTCCCCAAGACAAGACATGAATGAAGAATATGAACGCGTGATGGAAATGAATGGAGTGAGATCTCCACCCAAGGTGAGAAATAATGAACAATCAATGAATGAATGCATGAGGGAAAGAATGGAATGAAAGAAAAAGTGAATGAGTGAACAAGCCAACCCCTAATCAGACCAGGGACGGGCTTAAGCATTTTCATGGGGAATCAAGAACCTTTTGGTATTCCCCAAGAAGATCACGTAATTGATCCACTCCCTTAGACAAAAGGTTAATTAAAATAGGAATAAAGATTTATCCCCTCAATCCCCCTCTCTTCTAGAATCATAGCCCCCTATAACTCTAGTCCTTGCCCGTCTAGCAACCAGCGATGTATTTATTATTAATAATGATCAAAACATTAAATTTCTTGGGCACACTGGCCTTTTAGTAATTGTTTGGGAAATCTGGCCTCTCATCATTGTAACAATACACTATTTAAAATGGGGGTTCAAAACCCGGGGTGTTACAGCCACTACCAATGATCAACCTGTAACTCACATTGTCATCCACAAACATGTCCTTGTCTCTGTTACATCAACAAATCAATGCCACTCTGTAATATCAACCTATACCTGAGGATCAACTAATCATCCAACCTCTCACTGTCCCTTTCACTATCACAGTCACTATCACTGTCACTAGGATATTATAAACAACCAACTATAACCCGATCCCTCACATGGATACCAAAACCATCATCATACCATGTACATCAACCATGTACCAAAACATGTACCAAATACATGTACCATATCATGCATCAATCATGTGCCAAAACATGTATCATATCATGCATCAACCATGTACCAAAACCTATACCATATCACGTACCAAGATCATCAATAAGTGCCTCTAACAATGTACCATATGATCATCAAGATATTTTCCTCAAACATGTGCACAAATATGTATCAAGCCATGAACCATAACATCACCAAGATGTTTCTCAACATGTACTATAATCACAAAGAATGTACCATAACATCACCATGATATGCATCAAGCGTATACCATATCACTCATGATATGTCTCAATAATTCCATACACCATGTAACATAAGATATCATCAATGATGTGCCTCAACTAAGTACTATAATATGTGCCTCAAGCATGTGATAACATCACCATGACATATACCAAACTAGAGATCAAGATAGACAATATATACTTCTAACAATGTATCATATCATCACAAAGGTGTACCATATTGTTAAGGTCCTAACCCGCACATAGGTAGATCAATGTATTCGGATGTAATAAAGGTCAATATTAGTAAGACCTTTCAATAAAATATAATAAGGAGGCTGTAAGAAGACCTAATAGAAGCTTCCGCTTCTAGAAGGATCTTCCTCTAGATGCTTCTCTTAATAGACACATTTAGTATAAATAAGG
>ML783017.1:325373-345016 GCA_009831015.1 Picea engelmannii
ATTTATGTTGCTATTTCGTATATTATTTCTGTGTATTGTGAAGATTATGCTGGATATTTTACTGTTATTCTGTCATTTCTAGCATTTCATTTTTGTTCTGCATATTTTATATATCTGGTATCTTGCACATATCATGTACCATCATCATCAAGACATGCCTCAAGCATGTACCATAAACATAACCCTCAATAACACATTTAAAGCATACCTATGATCATATAACATACCTTAGACACAAAATTATAGACATGTAGCTCTTCCTCAACTTCAACAACAAGAGAATAACAACTTCATCAAACTTTACCTCAGTCTCACGTGAATAGTTTTGGATTAGTCACAAACCCTAAATTTCAAAAATAATAACTCCATACTTGTAATGAATAAAGTTCTAAAAGCGTAACCACAAATACTCTGAGATATTTCTTCCATCTCCTCAAACTTTCAAAAACTTGCTAGAACATAAGTTATAGCTCAAATGGAAAACCTTCCTAAATTTTATCCTATTCTGGAGAGAAAATTTTTACATCATTCCACACACTCAATATTTGATATCAGATTATGAAACTCACACAAAATATACTAAACACTGTTATATTTCCACTGAAATTCATCTCATAAAATTTGGATGTACAACATTCCACGCACTCAATATTTGATATTTGATTCTGAAACTCACACAAAATATACTAAAGACTGTTATATTTCCACTGAAATTCATCTATGAAGAAGCTATGACTATTTTACCCAAAATACCTATTTGAGATTAATTTTAGGACTAGTAAAAAACCCTATATTCCACATAGAGTATCTCTAAATTTTCAATGACTCAGAAAATGAAAATTTTATCACCGGTAGCTTGGTATATTGTCTCAACATCATCCAAGTTTTGTTATCTGAATCATTCTATAAAAAATGTTATAGAAAAAATGGTAAGATGACCTTTAAATAGCTTACCCTAGAACACATCATCACAAGACTTCATCCTCCCTTGGAATTTCTCCCTTATGCACTTCATACTCCCTCTAAAATTTTCCTCATATATCCTTGGTTACCTTAGATAAAAAAACAAGAATTGATACAACAAATGAATTCCTAGGTGCCTTATTTATGATAGATATGACACCCTTTTTTTAGGGTCGACTTGACCCAAATGAAATTCAATTTGATTTTTAATGATTATTCCATTGAGGTCGACTTTACCAAAAAAATTCTTAATATTTATTACAACGGGGATGACTTGTAACTTCTTGTTTGCAAAAATTGTTTAGGGCTTCTTAACCATACTTTGGGGCTTCCATTTTCAAGAGGGCATATCTCCTCAACCGTGAGGAACCATGGGACATACCACCTACCGCTGGAAACAAATTGACTAGGAATATACATATATGAATGGCTTACCTACATTTACACTATCCTTCATATCCTTATTCCTCAAACAAATTCAGGATTAATGATGAAACCTCTGGTGCTTCTTGTAGACTTTCTCAAATGCACCCATCACATATGTTGACATAAATGACAACCAATTATTTTGACATCAGTGACAACCAACTATACAACAATCCCCCCCTTTCCCATGGATGGAAACACTCATACTCCAACACTCATACTACACATGTGACCAATGTTCTTGATCTTTCTCTCCTCATGTTTCTCTCCCCCTTTGACATCAATGGAAAACTTGGGTATCTCCCTTTAGGGTTGTTCCCCCCACCTTCATGATTGTGATATTTTTCTTCTGATCTTTATCTTTCTTCCTCTTTGGAATCATAGGCAAAAGGGTAACTCCCCCTGCCGATATGTCTCTCCCTATATTCACGCTTCTAATTTTGTCTATTTCTCTATAATTTTCTCTCCCCTTGACTTTTCTACAATATGTCGTGTAGATCAATGCTGGGCTTCCTAAATATCCTTTATTTCTTATCTTATGGTACTCTTTGTCTATTGGTACTTCCTATTTTAATTCACTGACATATATAAAAATCATTCAAAAATTACTTGACTTCAAATCTTCATGGCTTATCAAGTTCACATCAATGACCATACTTTTCAACGTTTTTCCTTTGACGGTATGGATTTTGCTTCCCCTATTATGTTGTGCCTTTCACTGATTTCCTTCATGTGACTAATTGATTCCACCTGTCAATATTATTTCATCCATTCTTATGCATCTACTATGACTCGTGTCTTTTGTACCTTCCAAGTGTCTCATGAATTCATCTCTATCCATATGTCATAAAAATTTCCATGATTCGGATACTCAACTACATACAATGCTAACCCATTTATCACTTTACCATTATGAAGACTTCTTTGAATTTGTTGTACCTTATCATTGCATATTCCTTCTTTTCAAACTATCTTCTCAATTTGAAAATCAAACTTTATATGTCTGGAGCAATATTTATCGAATATATCCATGTCTGAATACATACGTGGAATCCTTTATACAATCATGAACAGATGCTTGAGAAGTGTACCAATGATATCCTTCATAACTTTCATATGATACATGTGTTAGCAATGAGAATCACCCCTATATTGAAAAGAGGATAAACAAAATACCCATCAAAGTATGTGTAAATGTAAATGAGTGATTAATAGGCCAAATGGACAAAACTCACAATAATAATGTTTTAACTCAGAAATCTGGGCTAGCATGCATAAGAAAATGATGTCTTGATTAGCTTCAGTTAGTGATTTGGAGTAAAAGTGAATAGGAGGAAGACTTATTCAAGGAGGTGTAAACGTTTTCTATGGACATTAGGTCTTCAAGCAGCCAAAGGAAGAAAAATGCAAACACAAGAACTTCTTGAATTTAAAGTTAAAGAACACTGAAGAACATCATAACAGTATTATAATAAAAAATTCATCATAACACAACCATAATAATATCATATGGATCATCCAATCATGAGTACTTTGGTATAAGAGGAAACAAGATGATATATGGAGAAACTGACTTCTATTAATAAAAAAGTCTCAAGTCCAATACGTAACCAGAGAATAATCTACTTAGTCAAAAATGTTACAATCAGGGAGTCCTACTCAACCATTCAAATCTCTCTAATCATTTACAAGATGTAATTGTAATCAAAATAGGAAAGCCAACTACTAGAGGTGTGAGTTAGCGTTCTCAACCTAGGATTCTTCAAAAAACTGAAATTCTAACACCTGTGCTAATAGATTTTAACAAACTGCTACAATTCAGGAGCCATGTTGGTAACCACTCCAACAAGAATTAAATGACATGTATCCTTGCTTAGGTGCATTCCTTTTCAGTGCCAATTTTATTTCAGTGGTTGTATGTTGCCACCTGTGATCCTTGCTTCTCTCCACATCATCAGCAATCAAGGAGGAGTCATGTGTTGGAATATTGGTTGTTGTCATTGATGTCAACCCTAGTCATTGGTCTTGGACCACAATATTGATAAAGGTATTTGGACATGAAGGACAATGCACATGCAGATACAACACCCATGGATGGATAGTATACATCATGTTGTTTCCAGTGGTATCTGGCACATCCTGTGGATCCTGATGGTTGAGGAGAAATGAATTTGTGAAGATGACAAAGTGAATTGAAGAAGGAAGTACAGGTCGGCCCTGAAGATAATTAAGAAAAGAATTACAAAACAAGAAAGTGTCAAGCTGACCCTAATGTTAAAAGAAAGTGACATAAATGGTATAAATACATATAATTATACATTCATTTTAGGGACAAGTCGAATTTTAGAGGAAATTACAAGTAAATAATACTATATTTCAAGGAAGGATGAAGTCATTTGGTGATGTGTTCTAAGGTATGTTATTTACAGGTCATCTTACTATTTTCTCTATAACATTTTTCCTAGAATGATTCAGATGGTGAAATTGATATGGTATTGAGAAGAAATATCAAGGTACCTGTGGTAATAACTTCATCTCTTTATTCGCTATAATTATGGAGATACACTCTGTGGAAGATAGGGTTTTTTACTAGTCCTAAAGCTAGTCAATAAACATGTGTTCCGAGTAAAATAGTCATAATTTATTCATAGAGAATTAAAATCGAGTGAGACCAATTTCATTGGAAACATTACGGGCTATAGTTTCTTTTTTTTGAGTTTCAGAATCTAATGTTAAATATTGATCACGGGGAAAATGTACAAGTTCTCTCTCTTGAATAAACCAAAATTGAATAAGGTCTACCATTCTCTCTATAAATTCTTTTTGGGGAGGATTCAAAGAGTGAAAATTGGAGGTGTTTCAAAAAACACAGTGAGTAATAATATATGCAGGATCAGATTATTCCTCATGGAGGTTTAGCCCTCCCTTTATATTTGGAAGTTGTAGCTACCTTTGGAAGTCATTACTTCCCTTAAACAACAACTATTGATTATCTCTCATATATTGTGCATGGTGTATTGGTGTAAATATTATACTATTGTTCATTACTCATTGGATATAAATGAATAGTTTAAGTATAAGTTGAATTTTTTTCTAAATTGTACTTGATACTGATTCACCCCCCCTCTCAATATCAACAATTGGTGTCAGAGCGGGTTACCTTTAGTATATTTTAACCACCAGAAGGAAGATCCTAAGCAGAAATGGAAGAAAACTTTCCAAATGGCATTCCACCATTTGATGGAAGCAATTTTGAATACTGGAGTAATAGAATGGAAAATTACTTGAAATCTCATGGGGAAGATGTTTGGTTCTCATTTGCTTCAGAATACAATGCTTTGAAGAAACCAAAGACTGCAGCTCAGAAGGAAGCAAAAAGGAACAACAAATTGGCAATAGATACCATCCTAGATGGATTGAAAGATTCAGTGAAATCCAAGGTGGAATCATTTTCATCAGCAAAAGAGTTTTTGGAAAAGCTACAAGGCCTTTATGCAAGGGAAGAAGCATAAGCAAAAGAAGAATTTGAAGCAAATTACAACATCTTAGATTTCAAAGAAGCAAATAGAGGTCAATTCTTTTGCTTTAATTGTGAAGGAGTAGGACATGTTGAATTTGAATGTCCTCATCCAAGGATTGAAAGATATGACACTGAAGAAGAAAATTCCAATGAATAAGAAGAAATTCATGAAGTAGAAATGATTCAACAAGAAGATGAGAATCTTAAAAAATTGAAGCATGCTGAGATTGAAAATAGAAATTTCAAAGACACGCATACAAGACTAAGAAGTGAATTGGGTAGTTGTGAAAATATAGTTGTAAGCTTGAAGAAACAATTAGAAGACTTTGAGAAACTAAGAGAAGAAACCATTTCCTTTAAAAATCTACTCGAAGAAGAAATAAGAATAGGAGAAGTAAAGAATGTCCAAATGATGAAGAAAGAAGAAGATCGTGAGAAACTTGAACAAGAAGTTGTCTCATTGAGGAAGAGCTTAAGAAACTCTCAAGTGACAAAAGACTTAGCACATATTGGATGCATGGGTGAAACTACATACAAAGAAGATGCAAATACCAACAAGAAGGTTGAAGAAAGAGCTACATTGATAGTTGATGAGAAGTGGACCAGGATACCAGAAAGAAGGAATGATTACAAAAGAGATGAATATCCAAGAAGACCTCCTACCTTCAGGAATCAAAGAAGCTTCAATCAGTATGAAGGAAACTATAGAAGAGTAGATCATGAACCCAGATGGATTACATCACAAAGAAGGTTACTTACTCCCACCGTTTGACACGTGGCATCCCTCTATTGGTTGTTGAGGTGCCACGTAGCCCAGTCATGGGCTTCCACGTGGTACCGTGTGGTTGGATCTCAGGTTATGTAAAATTATATGGTCTCCACCAGGGTCGAACCCCCGACCTCTCCTCCGGGCTATGGACTGGCAGGACCAGGCTAACCGCCCGCTCCATTGGTAGTTCTTAACAACTATATGGTAAAGAATGTATTTGAGTTTGGTTAAATTTTTATTCGGAGGCAGAAAGGGCCGAGGCTTAGCCCCAGCCCTCGGCACTAACACACGACGGTGACTGCCCATATAACCGGGAGCACGGGTGTTTAACACCGTGGGGGTCACGATAGGGACCAGCCCTCGGATCTCAGGTGGATCCCACAGGACCAAGGGCCATCCACCATTTTGGGCATGGGGGGTTAGTCTATTAAGACACTGATCCCATGCAAGTACCTGATGACCAGGAGCTAGCCAGGGACAGGAGGCTAGCGCGTAATGGATGGAGCGCCTGGCCACATGGCCACCTCCCATATGACCAGGAGCGCGCCAAAAAGGGGTTGTGCTCAAATTTAAAACAAAAAGTGGTTTTTTTTATATGGTTTGGATTTTTTATGGGTTTTTAATTAATTATGCCTATTAATGGAGGATTTTATCCATTTTTGGGAGATATTGGGCAGTTTTGGAGCCCAAATTTTGGGAGGAAGTTGGGGATGGATAACCAACTTCAAATATATAAAAACCAGGCCTGTTTGAGGCCATGGAGGATAGTCAGAGCAGATTTATGCTAAAGAGAAGCCAAGCCAAAGCCATTTTTATGCAGGGAAGCTATTGAGGAGCAGACGCTTGTGGGCCATTTCTGGGAGCTCTGAACATCCGTTTTGCATGTCGTTTTCTTTGTTGGGTTCTAGAGATCTGGAAAAACATGACCAGATTAGTCTTGTAGCCAATTGGCACTGCTGGGATGTACTTTTGAGCTTTTGAACAGAAATAAAGAAGCCTCCCCCACAGAGACAAAGGCCCGGAGATGTAGGCAACGTTGTACCGAACTCCGTTATCAATTCTCGTGTTATGGTTTGTTGTTTATTACTTCATTTCATATTTGCATATGTGTATATGGCTGTCATAATTCCTCTCTTTTCCTCATTCTTTCATTAAGCTTCTCAATTGGATAATTAACGCATGCAATTTAAAACTCAACCATAGTCATTAAAAGATCCTACGGATCAAGTGGTATTAGAGCTAGTTAATGGTTGGATTTGAGTTTTGCATGTTAACTAGGGAAAAGCTACAGCGTGGTGAAGGTGAGATTGTTGCAAAGAATCCATTAATTGGATTGAGAAAGAGAGTTTCTCATAGCGAGAAGATGGCATCGGAAGAAGGGCTTTCACAGGATGAGAAAGAGTTCTGGAAAACATTCCTTGCTATGTCAGAGATGGTGAAAGTTTTGTACGAGGATTACTTGGAACAAAAGAGACCAGTTTTCGGTGAATTTTCAAAGGGAAAAGGTGAAGAGGAAGAGGATCATCCTCAGATTCCTCCTTCACCTCCATCATCACCTCCTTCTTCAAGTTCAAGTTCTAAATCTAATGGAAAGAAAAATGTTCATAAGAATAAGAATGAAATGCCATTGTTAAAACTTGATGTTAAATTTGAGTTGCCCATATATGATGGTGAAGTAAATGCAGAAAAAACTTGACAATTGGATCAGGTAGATGGAGGTATACTGCAGTGTGCAACAGATCAAAGATGAGGCCACACAAATTAAGTTGGCATCTTTGAGACTTGCAGGTAAATCTCTCATCTGGTGGCAAAGCAAGCTGCAAAAGGAAACACAACAAGTGGGTAATGTATTTCCATCATGGAAGAGTTTCATTTCTGCAATTAGGAAACAATTCTATCCTTTGGGTTATAAAGAAAAAGCATTAATTGAATGGCAATCTTTAAAACTAAGAAAAGGACAAACAGTGAAAGAATACACCGATGGATTTCGAAAAATGGCATTGATGTTAGATATCCCTTTACAAACACAAGAAACTCTTATGAAGTATATAAGAGGTTTACCTGTGAATATTAGAAACACTGTTTTCATGTTTGGACCCACTAACCTTGATGAGGTTTCTGTTCAAGCTACATATATTGAAGCAGGGAAAGCAAGTGTGTCAGGGGAATCGTCGTCTTCAAGGAAAGTGGACAAGAGGAAAAGGCATGGCAAGAATGCAAATGCAGTGACGAGGAAGGAAGGAAAGCCCTCTTGCAAGCATTGCAAGAAAGAGGGACATGATGAGGACAGATGTTGGCAGTTGCATCCCGAGAAGAGGCCAAAGTGGTTCAAGGAAAAGAAGGGAATGCAGACAGTGGCAGCGACAACAAAACCCACAAACTTGGGATCGGATTCATGTGATGAATCAAAGATCTCATTGGTTGGTATGACGGGTAAAATGGGTGAAGGCATTGATTGTAGAAGCAACTTGTTTCATATAAGGGTAATCATGTGACACACTAAGATAGACACATTAATCGACAGTGGATCTCAATCTAATCTAATCTCATAAGAATTAGTTAAGCAATTGGGATTAAAAACACAAACTCATCATAATCCTTACACACTTAAATGGATAAACAATCATCATCAAATGCACATAACAAAGCAGTGCATAATCAAATTTACAATTTCATTTAAGTATGTATATGAAGTAACATGTGATGTAGTGTCGTTAAGAGAATGTAGAATGGTCTTAGGTAGTCCATACTTATATGATCCTAAGGCAATCTTCTATAGAACAAAGAATCAATATCAATTCACCAAAGCAGGTCAAGTTTATGTGGTTCATGCTCATCATGTTAAAGAAAATAAAACACTTCAAACAATGGAACAATTAAAAAAGGCAGTGCAAGCAAGCAACAAACCAATAATTGTTTCAAATGAAGTAATCGATCTTAAGCAAGAACAAGAAATGATTGTTGAATGGAAAATCAATCATAAGTTGCTTCAAGATAAGCTCATGTTGTGAAAATATTTGAAGTATATCAGTTCATTTGCAGTCGTCTTTTTGATGTTGTCATTAGTAATGTTTTCTACATGGATGATAGTGGCTTCAGTAAGATGTAACAGGGTTCAAATGGCTAACAATCTACTGTCAGTTGTCATGATTGTGTTACAGTTGATCTTGATGAGACAGGTGCACAAGACAGAGTTCAAAGATAGAGGACAATCTGGGTAGCCTATCCCGAGCTTTTTGACTGGTCAGTAACCTTTTGGGGACCAAAAGGTCTTTTAGTGGGGAGGTGTGATCCAGAAGCCTGACAGGGCTAAAAAAGGCTCAAAAATGAAAGTGCTCAGAATCTGACGAAACTAGCACCATTGCGTCGGTTTCATCTTCTTGATTCCAGCCATATGTTTACTTCGTCAAACGGGCTCCGTATGCGAAAGATATCGCATTCTATCCGAAAACCCAAACAGGCAAAAAAAATGGGTGACTGTATAGTCTGTACAGTGCCACGTGGCAGGATGACTGTACAGGTTGTACGACCGTACATATGATGTGGCATCTTTTGGTGATGACACGTGGTAGGTGACAGAGCACATGACAGGTACAGTTGGACTAGTCAGAGGGTGACACGTGTCACCACTGTAAGGGTGACACGTGGCACAGGCTTACATGGCAGGGATGACGTCAGCAGGCTGACTGGGTAGGTACGGTGACAGGTGGCAGAGTACGTGGCAGGCGCATGGAGAACCATCATTCGACACGTGGCATCCCTCTATTGGTTGTTGAGGTGCCATGTGGCCCAGTCATGGGCTGCCACGTAGCACCTTATGGTTATCTCTCGGGTTATGTAAAATTATATGGTCTCCACCAGGGTCGAACCCCTGACCTCTCCTCTGGGCTATGGATTGGCAGGACCAGGCTAACCGCCTACTCCATTGGTAGTTCTTAACAACTATACGGTAAAGGATGTATTTGAGTTTGGTTAAAGTTTTATTCGGAGGAAGAAAGGGCCGAGGCTTAGCCCCAGCCCTCGGCACTAACACACGATGGTGGTTTCCCATATAACTGGGAGTGCAGGGGTTTAACGCAGCGGGGGTCACGATAGGGACCAGCCCTCGGATCTCGGGCGGATCCCACAGGACCAGGGGACATCCACCATTTTGGGCGCGGGGGGTTAGTCTGTTAATCCATCGATCCCATGCAAGCCCCCGATGACCAAGAGCCAGCCAGGGACAGGAGGCTAGCGCGTAATGGATGGAGCGCCTGGCCACATGGCCGCCTCCCATATGACCAGGAGCAAGCCAAAAAGGGGTTGCGCCCAAATTTAAAACAAAAAGTGGTTTTTTTTATATGGTTTGGATTTTTTATGGGTTTTTAATTAATTATGCCTATTAATGGAGGATTTTATCCATTTTTGGGAGATATTGGGCATTTTTGGAGCCCAAATTTTGGGAGGAAGTTGGGGATGGATAACCAACTTCAGATCTATAAAAACCAGGCCTGTTTGAGGCCATGGAGGATAGTCAAAGCAGATTTATGCTGAAGAGAAGCCAAGCCAAAGCCATTTTTATGCAGGAAAGCTATTGAGGAGCAGACGCTTGCGGGCCATTTTCGGGAGCTCTGAACATCCGTTTTGTGTGTCATTTTCTTTGCTGGGTTCTAGAGATCTGGAAGAACATGACCAGATCAGTCTTGTATCCAATTGGCACTGCTGCGATGTACTTTTGAGCTTTTGAACAGAAATAAAGAAGCCTCCCCCACATAGACAAAGGCCTGGAGACGTAGGTAACGTTGTGTCAAACTCCATTATCAATTCTCATGTTATGGTTTGTTGTTTATTACTTCATTTCAGATCTGCATATGTGTATATCGATGTCATAATTCCTCTCTTTTCCTCATTCTTTCATTAAGCTTCTCAATTGGATAATTAACGCATGCAATTTAAAACTCAACCGTAGTCATTAAAAGATCCTATCGATCAATGTCGCAATTTGATGAACATATCATTGTCATTTCATTTTGACAAACATATCCTCATGACACAATGTTACACACATATCCTAATGTCACAAAGTGACAAACATTTCCAGACATCGCAATGTGATGAACATAACCCCTTGTCGCAATGTGTTGTACAGAAACCAATATGGCATTATGACAAACATTTCCATATGTCGCATGTGACGAATATAACCCCTTGTCGCAATGTGATCTATAGAACCCAATATTGCAATGTGACAAAGATTTTCAAACGTCGCAATGTGACAAATATAATCCCTTATCACAATGTAATGTGTAGAACCCACTATCGCAATCTGACAAACCTAACCCTACATTGCAATGAAATGAACATTTCCTCACGTTGCAATGTGATGAAAATTGCAACATCGATATGTGGCGTTCATGCTCATACCTCATTATGTTACAAAACTCTTTCCTTTGTCACAATGCGCAGAACTTTCTAACGTCGCAATGTTACGCACATAGACCCATCACCACTATGTAATGAACCATAACACCAAGATGTGATATACGTGCATATCCTAACATCACAATGTCACAAACATTTCCAAACATTGCAATGTGACAAACATAACCCCTTGTTGCTATGTGATGCATAGAACGTAATGTCGCAATGTGACAGACATAGCCCAACATTACAATGACAAACATAGCCCAACATCACATTCATACAATAAGTTATACATTGATGTTTTAATACTTTAATTTAAAAATTACATTAATTTTTCAACTATTTAATAAATTTAATACTTGTATTTATTATTTTATAGATTAATTTATATAACAATAATGTATTATTTTATTAAGACATTAATACTTTAGTACATTAATGTATTATCCCATCAATATATTAATACATTATTAATATTTAATTACTTTATTATTGTTTAATTATTTTATTAATATTTTAATACTTTATTAATATATAAATAATGTTTTATTGTATTTGTATTTATATAATAATATTATAAAATAATTTTAAAGTATTTTTACTTTATTATTATATTAATAATTTAATAATGTATTATTTAGTATTGTATTAATTTATTTAATAATTTAATTAATACATTGCATTATATATCAATATATCAGAAATTTAATTTATACATTATACTAATTAAATCATATAATTTACATTATTATTAATTAATTAATATATGTTATACATTAATATTTTAATTTTTAATTTTTAAATTACATTAGTTTTATTTTTATTTTATAATATATTTAATACTTCTAATTACTATTTTATATATTAAAACAATATATTATTTAATTAATACATTAATTTCATACATTATTGTATTATCTTATCAATATACTAATATATTATTAATATATTATTATTTTATTAATTTTTTAATACTTTATTAATATACAAAAGTTTTTCTGATGATGGACCATAATAGTTTGATCTGAAACATCGAAAATAAAAAAATCTATGCCATTAATCCAAAGAATTTTTTGATCAATACAAATAATGATTTCTTATATTAATATTTTAATATAATAGTAAAATGTATTATAAATATATTTTTATTTTATTAATTTACTGTAAGACTTTATTAAAGTATTAATGTATTTATAGAATAATAATATGTTAATTAATTAATTAATACAATATATTATTAAGTTATTTATTAATTAACCTTAATTTTTACATTACATTAAGATATTAATTAATCAATATATTAATACTTTAATATATTAATTTATTTATATATTAATACATTAATTAATTAATCAATGAATTAATATATTAATTCATTTATGTAATATCACATTAATTTATTTATACATTATTAATATATTTTTGCATTATTAATGTATTACTTTATAATTTATTTAGTAATAATGCAATTCAATACATTAAATACATTAATGTAATGTTTAAATTTAAGTGTTAATACAATAATTGTCATAAATACTAATAATTAATTTAATATAGTGTAAATTTAATATATTAATATAATTTTAATATATTACTTTAATAATATAGTAAATTGTGTTAATACATTAATGATTATTGTATTAATTGAAATAATATATAAATATTGTATTAATTGAAATAATATATAAATATTGTATTAATTAAAATAATATATACATGACTATTGAATTAATAAATTGATACTTTAATGTAAAAAAGTATTATATTAATGTTTTTGTATTTATATAATAATATTCTAAAATAATTTTAATGTATTTTTGTTTTAGTTTTATAAATTAAAATATTTATTAATTTCATTAATACATTACATTATTTATTTTATACACTACATTAATTAAATTATTAAATTATATACTTTACATTATTATTATTAATTCTTTAATATATTACTTTTATAAAATAAATTATACATTAATATTTTAATTTATAAATTACATTAATTTTTTAATACATTTAATATGACATATTTACTATATTATATATTAATTTTTATATTATTAATGTATTATTTAATTAATATTTTAATATATTAATATATTATCTCATCAATATATTATTATATTATTAATATTTTATTACTTTATTAATATTTTAATACTTTGTTAATATATTAATAATGTTTTTTTGTATTAATATCTTAATAATATCTTAATATAATAATATAATACTTTAATGTATTATAAATGTATTTTTATTTTATTCATGTTTTATTAATACTTTATTATTTTAGTATATTATTGAACTTTTAATGGATTTTTACTTTATTAACTTATTGTTAAGACTTTATTAATGTATTTATAATTTAACAATGTACTAATTAATACAATACATTAATAAGATATTTATTAATTAAATTATTGTATCATTAATACATCACATAATACATTAAGGTATTGATACTTAAATTTATACACTACATTAAGGTATTAAGTAATCAATACATTAATAATTAAATATATAATGTAAAAAATAATTAATAGATTAATTATGTAATTATATATTAATGGTTGTTTCTTAGACAGGTAGACCGTTAACTAGCAATAACCACTTTATAAAAGTGGTTGATATACCCCAATCGACACCATTAGTTTGAAAATGTGAAAAATAGTGTGGATCAGCATATATCAACCACTTTTATAAAATGATTGTTGTTAGTTTTAATTCATTTGAATATACTTGAATAAAATATGGATTTTAAATAAATTTTAGATATTAAATTTATATTTGTAATTCAAATTCATAATTCTAATTCATTAATTAAAATATAGGAATTAGATGATGAGTAAAATGTGAATTTTAAATAAATTTTAAATATTAAAATTATATTTGTAATTCAAATTCATAATTTCAATTTATTAAAATATAATAATTGATGATAAGTTGAGTTTCTACTCGAAAAATTGGACCTTTCAAAAATTTTACAAAAACTTCTACAGTAATTATCTCATTCTTTGTAACTTATCATTCCATCAACGTTGACGTTAACACAACACTGTAAAGAATTATCTCATTATTTGTAACTCATCAATCCATCAACGTTGACGTTAACACAACACTGTCAAAGGTGGACATCACATAGATGTTGCCATGAGTAAATGGCAATAGTTGATGTTGACATTCAAGTTTGATTAATTTAATTAAAAGATTACAGCACGCAACCCGTTCAGTTGCAGGTTAGGTCGGAGTACAGCATATTGTTCACTATGTCAAACATAGCGGGCTGTCAACTGAGTGGATCTGACAACTCTAAATTGCTTATGTGAAAGATATTTTTGAAATCCACCTGCGCGGATAAGACAACATTATATAGGGCAGGGCAGCATATAGAAGATGCTGTTGGGAAACCCACATCCTTGCAGTTGCAAACTGCACGTCTCAGCTTTATTTCAATACCGAAGTCGGTGGATCAGACGCCGCCTCAATAAATGATTAAGATAGAGCCAAACCCTGATTTCTCCCTGAACTCCATTGAAGGTTTTGAAGGTTTTGTCAGGCACCGCAATGAATGTAGTCCGTACTCTGGAATATTCCTCTTAAATTATCTTAGTGCCAGGCAGGGAAAAGCCTGACGTCTCAGCGTCAGAGATCGTCCTGACTTTGAAAAGAGCTGCTCCTCTTTAGACCTCATCTGTCACTGCATAAGGCTGCTACTGTAATTGATGTTGGTTTAAATTTTAAACCGGACGTTCATGACAGCCACCCGGTTCCCCCGATAACTTTGTCTGCGCCCATGGACTGCTCTGAAGCCCATACACCCAAAATGCATTTTACCAATTCAGAGATCCCGCCATTAGGAATAGGAACGAGGAGACAAGCTGCAGATCATAGACTGCCGATCCAGCATCTCATGGCACTCAATCATCCTTCCTCTTCTTTGCAGTTTTTCAATCAATCCGGCCATGGCGGATCTGAAATGCAAACCCTAATAAAATTGCCGGCTGCTGAGGTAGCCCAGATGGATGACCTCAGCGCCGTAGTCACAAAATGCACTAACCCTAACGTTTTCGCGAAGCTGTATCCGTATCCAGGCCTTATTCCAAGAAGTGGATGCGGATCTGTGAGTTCCATCCCCGATATATATTCACAAGACTCTATCGATTCCGATAACAATCACAGAGCTCACTGCATGCACCGCAAAATTGGCGCTAAAGCAGTCCAGCCAATGCCGCAATTTCCTTCCAATGAACGCAGAGGTCACGTTGAAGATGCAGAAGACTTGAAGTATAAGCCTCTCAAGAACAATCGATGCGGCGGCGGCCCTGAGACGAGTGCGGGCGTATCGGAACGACTGATTCATATTTTTTCCGAAAGACAGCGGCGCAGCGGGATGAATCAGCTGCTCTCCAAAATGCGTTCTATGCTGCCAGATCAAACCGCCAAGGTACAGTATTACCTGCTCGTTTTTTTCCTGTACTGAGCTCGGTCTCGTCATGTTTTCCTCCTTAAAAATAATAAAATCTCCAAACTCCATGAAAATTGGCTGGACCAAGATCACATTCCAGAGGATAAAAATCGGTGAGAGTCGTCTGTATTCACTACTATTTGCTTTTTCAGAGCAGCTTACTGACAGTGGTCAATGGTGTTATGGTAATTTCCAGACTGACAAAATCAGCATTGTAGCCGAGACTATAAATTACATTCACTATCTCCAGCAGCGTCTCCGCACTCGCAGCAAGAAACTCGCGGGCGGTGCAGAAACAGCCGGTAGTTCTCATCAACCCTGCCCGTTCTCAGGTGATGCCATCTTGTCTACTACCGGCCCTTCGGATTCTGCAATTTTGCCAGAGATATCATTGAAAAGCCATGCAGGCAAAGACCTCTTCGTTACGATAAAGTGTGAGAACAAGGAAAACCTGTTGCCTTCAATCATACTGGTAATGGAGGGACAGAATTTGGAAGTGAAGGATGCTTTCGTTTCTACAAGCGATACGGTGGCCTTCCACTCTCTCCACCTCAAGGTGCGTACATAACTAAGATATTGTTACAGCAATTTGTGTTCGAAGTTTGGCACTTGAAATTAGGTGGAATTCATGGATGTAATGTCGATGATTGATTAACAGGCTCTCCATACTCTGGATGCTGCTGGCAGAAAAGCTTTGACAGACACTTTGCACATGCTTATCAAATCGGAGCATCAAATCATTCAATAGCTTGGTATTGCAGCAAATTTATAGCTTGGAATTGCCCCAAATTTTTATATGATTCTTTTACCATCTTTTTTTTTTCATCCAAGCTACAGATCACTTCCACGACCATTTTCCTATATTTTTTTATATGATTCTGCTCTACTATTAAAATCAGCCTCTGGTTTTTCATATCACGAGATTCTCGTGGACATGTCAAACGTAATTAAACAGAATAACATTGGCATTATCCAATTTTGTTGTTGGAATTGGATCTAATAGAATGAGAGATCTGAGGGAAAAAAGAAGAGAGAAACAACCTCAATTTCCTGTGGATTGGTTAATAAAATATGTTTATATTGATGTGAGTAGCTACCATTTAACGAGATGTCTCTTGTATAATAACATTCTTAATATAGTTAGTCGCTTATTTGATAACTATTTAAATAGCTTGTTTACAGTGTTCTATGTTTTTATCTCTGATACTTAATTAATCCATTACTTGTTTATCAGTTTTAATGATATAAAGGGAAAAGTTTATGTGTGAAATATATTTTCTTTAATTAATTCATTCATTACTTGTTTATCAGTTTTAATTATATAAATGTCAAAGTTTATGTGTAAAATATATTTTTTTTCCCTAATTCACTACTTGTTTATCGGTTTTAATTATATAAAGATTAATCCATTACTCCTGTATCATATAAAGGACAAAGTTTAGTTTTAATTATATAAAGGATTAATCCATTACTTATTTATCATATAAAGGACATTACTTATTTATCATATAAAGGACAAAGTTTATGTGTAAAATATATATTTTTTAATTAATTCATTACTTGTTTATCAGTTTTAATGATATAAAGGGCAAAGTTTATGTGTGAAATATGGTTTTCTTAATTAATCCATTATTTGTTTATCAGTTTTAATTATATATTTAATTATATAAGGGGCAAAGTTTATGTGTGAAATATATTTTCTTTAATTAATATATTATTTGTTTATCAGTTTTAATTATATAAAGGGTTATTCCATTACTTATTTATCAGTTTTAATTATATAAAAGTTTTAATTATATAAAGGACAAAGTTTATGTGTGAAATATATTTTTCTTAATTAATTCACTATCTGTTTATCAGTTTTAATTATATAAAGGATAAAGTTTATGTGTGAAATATGTTTTCTTTAATTAATCCATTACTTGTTTATCAGTTTTAATTATATAAAGGGTTAATTATCAATTTTAATTATATAAAAAGCAAAATTTATGTGTGAAATATATTTTTCTTAATTAATCCATTACTTATTTATCAATTTTAATTATATAGGGCAAAATTTATGTGTGAAATATATATTTTTTATATTTTATAATATCTAAGGTTCTGTTATCAGATGAGGCTGCATGATTATATTTGTTAATATAATAACTTGTTTATAAAATAAATTAATAATACAGTGTAAAGTCTATCTTATAGATGAGCTTTGTTTAATTATTTATTTTTTATTGAGTTTTTTCTTATTGAAAATAAGAAAAATATTACATTGAGTCTTTTTAATTTGTATTTTGTCAGTTTATGTAATGGGTGAATTGTGATGTTTGTACTTTGTTAGTTTATGGGATTGATTATAATAGTTACTTGGTAAAATGTAATGTTTATTTGAGATTATTTGAAAAATGGATAGTTTTTGTTTCTTTTTGTTTATGTTTAATTATATAAATAGTTTTCATATATTTCAAATAAATAGTTTTTGTTTTCTCTGATTTATGTTTAATTATAAAGTTTAATTATATAAATAGTTTTCATATATCTTTTTATTAAGTATTTTCTAATTTATAATTCAATAAAATATTATATGTATTAATTTATAATTTATAATAACTAAATTATCATCTTTTTATTTCTAACTTAGTATAGTATTTACTTGGAATTAGTTTGTGAGTACATGATCTACATTGGAACATTTTTATAGTCTTTTTAAAGTGTTTATGCAATATTTCTTTCTTTATTTTTATTTTGGTAATATTTATTTCAGTTTAAAAGAAGAATTGGTGTTATTGTTGGTTGTAATTGGAGAGATATGGGTGATGTGGCAATTTTTCCCAATGGGTTTGTGGTGAGGGATGATTCTGAGCAATAGTGAATGATCCCTTGCTAGTTTCTTTGAAAATATGAGGCATGTATGTCATTGTTGGTCTATCATGCAAAGGTCTTTTGGGTTTGGGAGTGGATGTGATGAACTCTTTCCTTTGTGTTTATAAATTTTGAAGTTGTTGGTTTTCCCATTGTTGTGGATGGTGATGGTGTTGTCTTGTTGGTTCATCACTTGTTGTGTATTTTACTCTAAGGTCTTCATGGGTGGATGGTGCTTGTATTGTCATTTTGATTCATCACTTACTTTAGATGTCATAATGAGGTCTTTGTGGTTGTGGAATTGGTGGTGATAGTGGATGTGTGAAACCCTTGCTAGTTGGCTCATCATTGTGATTTCTTGATGCTCGTCAATTTGTGTTGCTAACCTCTTAGTATTCAGTCGAGCATTGTTAGAGGTGGTGGGACTATTAGTGTTTCTTGTGTATTTTGTGTTGTAGATTCCTTATTGGTTTCTTTTCTTTTGTGAGGTTCATCTATTGTTGTGGTTTTCTCATATGGAGGTCTTAGTGATTATGGTGTCAACGGAAAGAGTAGTCATGGTGAGCTCTTTCTTATATTGTTTTTTTTGTCGAGGCATAATTAGTTTTCTATGTTTGTGGATGGTGCCAATGTTTCTATGGACTTGTCATAGTAAAGTATTAATGACTATAGATGGTGTTGTTCTTGTCTTTATAGTTTATAATTGGCTTTGAATTTGTCATTTTGAAGTCTTGGTGGTTATAACATTAGTGTCTTGCTAGTTGAATTGAACTTCTTTAGCCTATTAAAGACTTTGGTTAGGGAAATTTGGTGGATTTTAAGGATTGTTGGTTAAGCTATCAAAAATTTATGAAAATGGTACATTCATTACTCTTGGTGCTTAGGGTGGCAGGCATCAAATTTGGTTAGGGTGTCCTTCAGATTGACCTTGAATTTTCTCCGACTCCATTTTTGGCTCTCAATGGTGTAAACATGGTAAGTTTGGATTCATTCCCCACATTAAATTTGAAATCTTGGATTTGAAGGTGCAATTGACTGTTTTGAAGGAATGGTCAATTTGGTGGTTTCCATAACCATTGAGTACTTGTTTTCTTGACATTTTTATTTTTTTTCCATGATGTCCACCACAGGTTTTTTTGTACCTGGGATTGTAGTATATGTCACAGTTATCGTAGGTCCTATATTTGAATACAATCCACTACCTTCCATGTTTCTAGATTTTAATTTGTGCAAGGTTGGGATGTTTA
>ML783017.1:353707-388323 GCA_009831015.1 Picea engelmannii
TTTTTCAAGGTGTTGAGTACTTATTCTGAGGTTTTTCTATGCTATATTGATATTTGGTTCTTAACATTATCATAGAATTTGCAGTATATGTAATGGATGATAAGCCAAAAACATGTATAAATAGGCACCTAGGAGGTCTAAGTCGGGGTTCTCGGTTGGTTACTGTGTTGTTGGTCATTGTTACTATGTTGCTCGAAGACTGAAGAACTGTAATTCCGATATATTTTGTAAGTTGTTGAGTTGAGGAGAGAAAATGGGGTAGATCTTGAGGGTTAGATCACAGGATGAAGTGCCTGGTGTGATCTAGTATATCTCATTATAGATCTTGACCTGTTTTAATGGAAATTTGTAATGCGTGAGGCGTTGTAGTTTTGGAAACATAATAATAAATGAGAAGAGCATCCAAATCTTTGTGGACGTATCCTAGGAGGGGTGAACCACAGTAGATCATGTGTTGTGTGCTTGATTATTGAGTATCTCCTTTATTGTTAATGATTATATGTTAAACAAATGCATGCATGATTTAGTTAGATATTTTACTTTGCATGCATGAATAAGGATGATAGATTAATCAAGATGATATGAATGTTAGATTAAACAAATAAAGATAACAAAGTTTAATCCCAGATCCATACTCATTCCTAGGCTACAAGCACTTGAGTGTTGCAACTATCCATAAGAACTATCTTGGGTGAGACTGCACAGTGCATTATGTGCACTGTGTTGCCTCTTGGTTTACTAGGAGGGTCAATAGTTTTAAGGGGTTTTGTTCGAAACCATAGTAGATCTGAACTTGGGTAAGCCCTAGAATGGTAGAAAGAGTGTAATTCAAACCAACAAATGGTTTTGTTGTTGGTTGGAACAGAATGGGATTGAGTGAATGAGATCTACTGAAGAATCGGAAAAAGAATGTCATATCGAGTGAGGAAACGTTAAAAGAATGAGAATATAAAAGGGGATTTTTAGACCATGGAATCCAACGAAGGATAATATCGAGAGATGGTTGAAAACAAAGGAATTGAAATTTGCGCAGAAAGATAACAGAAACCCGAAGTTAACACCGCGCAAATATTTGGACAAATACGTATTTAGTGACTTACATGAAGTATTTTTTTGTAATTTCCCACATGTGTTGTAGGAGTGGATATTTAGGTTGAAATACAACCACCCTACCAATCGGATCAGACAACTAGAGTGTAATTCTATGGATATTGTGTATTTACAACAAGTTGACAATAAATTTACGCACGCAGTAGATTTTTGGTTAGAAGCATTTTTGCAGGATTTGTCATAGAATTTGCAGTAGATACTACAAAGTCTTACAATGTAGTAGAGAAAGAGTGTTACACATTATTTTGGTCACCTCAGTGATCAACTGACAACATGTTCTTATGTTCCCTGAAAATATTAAAAGAGACTTTCTCCATGAGGAAAGTAGTTTTCTTTTCCCCTTTCAAAAACTATAACAAGGAAGGTCATCGCACCCTGTTGTATGCATGGGGAACGACGATGCCTTATCATCACACTTTGCACTAAAAATGGACTATGACGTCATCGCATGCTTCTTTTTCATAGGGTATGACGATACTTAAGCAAAGGAAAAGTCAAAATTCACGAATTTTCTAGAAGGGAATCTTCTAGAAGATGAGGTGGCCTCCGATCAGTTTGGATCTTACTCGCTTATCTGATTTAGTGGGATCATGATAATCTCCTCATCCATCTCTCTTTCAAACTATATAAAGAGGGGTATCTCATGGAAAAGGCTAAGGTTGAATAGGCTAAGATTTGCATGGAGATTTCTACTATAGATTATGCTTGAGAGATTTTCTTTAGTTCTCCAAGTCAGATTGTGGATCTTATTCATGCAAGGCATTGGAGAAAAGGTGTGTGTGTTGGAGAAAAGATCCATTGAAATAGGACCTTGCAACATCAAGGCATGGGTTGTATTCACCACTTTCCATTTAATATAATGCAACAATACATTTCTTCCCTATAAAAGTGTTTTTTTTTTGTATAACTCCTTGATCTTATAAATAGAATTCATTGGAATATATATATCTTTGTTCTCTCACTTTGTTGGTTTGTTGATCTGAAAACTTGGTGAGAATATTCCTACATCCAAACCTTCAAAACAATATCTTTTACTTATGTGATTGCATGTGAATAAGGGAAATAGGGTTAATTAAAAATGCCTCATTAATGAATACATTAACATGAAAGCATCAAATTGTCAAAATTATTGTGCATGTTTATGAAAATAAAACTCTACATAACCAAGGAAGACTGCATCCATACACACACATACAACATAGAAAACAATTTGATAATGAAGTTCACCAAACCCCCTGGCTACTGTTGATATTATGGTAGTTGCGGGAGGTATTTTCCTCCACGTGTAAACCTAACGAGAGTAGAATATTCCAGAAAGCAAGAAGAAACCCTAACTAGTTGGATAATAACCCTAGAAGACAAGTCAACTCAAGAGAATGACTTGTATTAGGTTATTAGACTACAAGAGAAGAAGTCGGCTAAAGGAAATATTATATGCTAAAGAATTAGTACCCAGAATGAGAAGTCGGTCGAGGCAGTCTTCCATAAATACTATAAATATAGGAGGCCAGTCTTCATTATTTCCAAGCATTATGATAACTACAAAAGCAACACTTGTGTGCACTGCAATTGGCCAGTTTGTGCGCAAGTTTAGAGGATATCTATCATTGCAGCTAACAGATTTCGGTTTTGGCCTGGACTCTCTCTTGATTATGGTTTGGAATCTATGATCAGCTCTTGTTTGGTGACCTAAACTTGGAGAGAGGTTCTCTATCTTGTTTAGGCTATCTAGCCTAGGGTTTTCTTTCGAAATGATTCTTTGTCAAGGTTAAGGTGCTTGGGGGTGGCTTTGGCCTATGGTTGGGTGAAAATAGTGATATTGTGTATGGTTAAATGATAAACTTTATTATATTATAATAGTTTATGGGCCCACACCTCCTTCATTCAGTCTAACCACTAGAAGGGAGAATAGCCATAAGGATACTAAGCTCATTGAAGAACTGTTGCTAGGGTTTCTAGCAAGAGCAGTTACCAAAGCACTGTCATTAGGGTTACTAGCAAGTGCAGTTGCAGAAACCCTAATCCTCTTGTTGAGGCATCTTAAGTGAAGGGATTGACATAATTTCTAGATATATTAGTGCACCCTAGCCTAGCGCATCTCCTGGTACTCTCAGCAAGCTAAGACGTCAAGGTTGAGTTTTTTTGGTCAAACTAGGGTTGACCAAGTCAAGGATACCATGACTTACTCTATGAAGTCAGAAAACAAGTTAGATGGGGCTTCTAACTTTAGAGCATGGAAGACAAGGATTTATCTCATCCTTTCCAAGAATAAAGTGTTGGATATCGTGAAAGGAAAGATTGTGGAACCAAAGTTTGAAGTAGGAAAAGAAAAGGAACCTCAGAACGTTACAGTTATGGAGAAGTTCAAAGACAATGACATCAATTCCATGAGTATCATAGTAGATTCTATAAAATACCACCTGATACCCTACATCTCCCATCTTGATTCATCTAAGAAGATGTACGATGCCCTAACAAACCTATTCTCAGTCAAAAACATTGGACAAGTAGTGAGTCTGAAGAATGAGCTCTGTGACATGAAGATGAATAATGATGACAACATAACATCATACTTTTTGAGAATATCTTAGTTAAGATATCAACTACAAGCTATTGAAGAGATCATTTCAGAGAAGGAATTGGTAAATATAGTACTCAATGGTCTTCCCAAGACATGGGATGCATTTGCCGCAAGCATGAAGAAAAGGAAGGAGTATCCTACATTTGAATAACTTTGGACTTGTTGTGCACAATAATAATCAAGGATCAGTGCAAAAGAGAATCCCCAAAATAAATTTGACGATCAATCTTTCACAACAAGGTTCAAGAATTTCAGGAATAAAAGGAAGTTTGGTTCTAGGAAAAAGCCAAATCAAGAGAAAGATATGTCAGAAATACAATGCTTCAACTGTCGAAAATATGGTCACTACAAGAATCATTGTCCCGAGCTAAAGAAAAGGAAGGAGACACAAAAAGCATCAGCTGCCGAAGAAAATGAACCTTCAAATAAGACTAAGCAGGATGAAACAAACTTCTTCTTCTAAGACAAGGTAACAATACTCCTCATGGTTTTTGTACATACCATGTTTTCTGTACATATCTTGCATATCTATTTCCTAGAAGATAATTTGTTCCAAGAGAAACTATACCTATGGAAGAACAACAAGATAAGGATTACTATCACTATGACTACAAGTCAGAAAATACACATGAAAGGATGAAGTACATCAACAACCCTTGGTAACAATTAATGTGGAAGATATTACATAAGTAACAGCTGTAAGATAAGTCAAAATCAAAATCAATCTTGAAGAAACCTAGAAGAAGTGAAGACAGAAAGAAGTCAGCAATCAAGAGGAAATTGGAAAAATATTTGTGACACTTTGCAGAAGGAAATAAGAATGTAGACGGAAGAGTGGACTCTCCTAGATGGAGAGACTCGATTATATATCTCCAAAAGACGAGCATCCATTCATGCATGATTAAAGGATTAGGAGGGAGCTAATCCTAAATTATATGATCCATTGAAGATGATGAAGTATCTATCCATGGAAGTAACCATGAAAAAGAAGCACGTGTTCAGTGTGACCTTAGAAGAAGTCTTCTTCGAAAAGAAGCCTTAAAATTATCCCTGGTTGTCCTCCACATCCATGATCCTATTGTTAGCACAAATTCTTGCGAGGGGGAATTTTCTCTCCAAGATTCGAGCCCGTGGCGTAAACGCGAAGAAATGGGGCTTAAAGAACCCATCAAATGCATTTTATTCATTTGCAAGCATGAGTGCCCAAGCGTAGCACAAAAAAATCTTGTTTCTAGCTACCAATCAAGTGAGCGGGAGAAGTTATGTTGTCAATGGCCAAGATCCATCTATAGAGCAGATCAACGATCGACAGGTAATCGCGGTTAGCAAAGTTACGCTAGGATTAGTGCAATGGATAGTGCTTATATATCACCAACAAGATCTCAGCCGTCCATCCAGAGGGACATGTGGTGCACAATTAGGCTCTATCACCTTTTCACGCATCGCGCCTTCGAAGCACAAGGAGTAGCTCCCTCCCATCTGCGAGACGCGAAGTGCTGAAGGTGTCCGGGACTGGGGCCCACAGTATTGTCGAATGATTTTAGGGCCATCAGATCAGAGAGGGACATGTGGTACCTGATCAGGCCATCTCGACATTTCACCTATCACAGGTTTGAAGCATAAGTAACAGCCTCCTCCCAGTCGCGAGACGTGAAGTGCCGAAGGCGTCCGGGACCCAGGCCCACAATATTGTCGAGATGATCAGGACCGTCCATCCAGAGGAACACGTGGCGCACGATTAGGCTATGTTTCCACCTCGCCTTTCGTAGCCTCGAAGCACAAGGAGCAGCCTCCTCCCAGCCACGAGACGCGAAATGCCGAAAGCGCCTTTGAAGATAAGCACAGGGTCACAACCCGTGGTCACTTGGGGGCGATAGAAAGAATTGCACAAAGGGACGAAGCGTCGGGTTTAGCTGCAGAAGGGATCACCGCGTTCTCCAGAGACTAGTTCGGCTCGACCTTGATCTTGGTCCTCGCTAAAAATAAATGAAGGTGGATGAAGGTAGTTGAAACCTCGGCTCACTCATTAAATGTGAGGCATGGAGGTTCTAGCAGGTAGTCTGCCTAAGACCGTCCAGTGTGCAAATTGATCTGAGAGGCCCATGTCGATCTGATGTTCTCGTCCGACCAGAGGAGTCTGCACACGCTATTTTATCCTTTAATGTTTCATCTACCTCTCCTGCAAAGGCCATGCAGAGTTAAGGTGACGTCTGACAAAGGAGTTCAGGCCAGATTTGACTGAGGAGATGCCACACCTTGAAAGTCCTGAGACGCCTCTGTTGGGCGAAAGGGAGGAGTATATCTAGGCATTTTTTCCATTTTTGTAGGGATCAATGGTTGAGCTAGGCTCTGGATTGTAATGTTTTAATGAAACACTGGTTGCTTTGGTTATGTATTTTGATTTGAGACTGTCAAATTAATGAAAGTCAACTTCTCTTTCCTTTTATTTTGTTTTTTAGTTGTTTAAGACACTCAAAATTGGAGGATCCAGTCGAGGGTCGCATATTGTAGGATGACGTATGGTTGGTCACTGCAATCTCTGCACTAGTCTTAAGCAGTCTCCCACGTTGTCTTTTTTATCTTACACTGAATGATTCAGAACTGGAGGATCCAGTCGAATGGTTGTAGCTGCATAGTATGATAGGTTTGATCAAGGTGCAGTTATCACTTTGTCGTTTAGGCACATTTTAGTGTCTTGTTTTTCTTTCCTGAGTTTCTGGAAGGTCTGATGCCCAGAGCAGTCTCCTCTCTTTTCTCCCTAGTCTTCCCTCTACTCTTGCTTTAACTCAAATTCATGACTGAAGTTGGTTATGGCCCTCACTTCCCTGTGCATTTCTGGCCTAGTTTTCTGAGTTAAATAATAACGTTCTGAGTTTACTCACATTCGATCACCCCTTTTAAAAAAAAATCGTGACATAAACTGATGGGCGTCGGGCTCTACTCCTATTGCAATCCAGGAGTGACTTCCAACGTTAACACCTATGATGAAAGGAATAAGTTGGAATCTTTAGGGAATGGAATCTATAGAAAACTCCATGGACCTAATAGCTAAAGGAAAAAATAAGGAAGAACATGAATATTCCAAAAGAGAAATAAAATACAGAACAACCAGTCATTGTATCTAGAATCACAAGACTACCAACCTGACTTGAACTCACTAAAAGCAATCAAGCAGAGGAAATGAAAGTTGTGATGAAGAACAATGTATGGAAGACTTATGAATGTAAGCATTGCAAGATCCATAACTAGAGGTTTCTCCCATATGGAGGGAGAAGACTATGATGATTTCTTGTTCTAGTAAACTAGACATACCTCTACATGAGCCATTATATTGTCCGCAATATACATGGGTTGGATTTTACATCAGATGAATGCAAAGACTATTCTCCAGAATAATTGAACAAAGAACGTATGTAGAACAACCTCAAGGCTTTGAGGTATACAAGGAAGACACTCTTGTATGCATATGGAAGAAGGTTTTGTATGGATTCAAACATCTTGGTGTGAAGCCTCCAATGCACAACAAAAGCATGGTGAAAAACCTTCTATAACAAAGATATTGTATCAGAATAGTTACTCAGAACTCAAGGATGATGGATTTCGAATCCATGAAAAAGCTCTCATGATGACAGAAGAAGTACCACTTGGATATGTTCCAAGTTTGACCCTTGCCATGATGTTATGAGCTAACAGGGAATAAAAGAGCTGAATTCAACTATGATGATGAGATCTATATGAAGCCTTCAAAAAACTAGTGTTCCAGAAAGACTGAAGTACATTGAGATCAAACATTACATTCTCCATGATGAATTCCAGAAAGGAGAAGTGGTTCTCTAATATATATCTTCACAGATGAGAAGATAAGTAGAGATTTTCATAAAGCCTCTATTCAAGACGAAAGAGTTTGTGTACTCAAGCTGGAGCTCATGGAGATGACTTCCTTATTGAAAAAGGAAGAGATGACTCCCAGGTTGGGAGGGAGTAATGATGTGTTATTGATCTATGGAAAATTATTTTTCAGTTCGAAAAATGGTCCAAGATGAGAAATTCCTTTCTAGTTCGAAAAGTGGTTTGAGATTTCTGATGGACAAGCATTTTCCAGTTCGAAAAATGGTCCAGATCGAACAATCATTTTCGTAATGAAAATGGTTCGATGGATTTCTTATGTACCATAGAGAATGATTCCCCTTGTGGTTAACATAGGGAATGGTATAGGACAGTCTCTCTTCTTGACGTTCACTCTCAGTAGTGGTCAAGAAGACTGGTCTACCTTGCCAGACAGTCATTCTTTCGAAGCTCACAATTGTGAGAAGTTTCAAAGAAAGGTCCATTTTGGAGGTTCATGCAGGATAGTCGTTTCCTTAGGAAATGGTTCGGATAGTCATTCCCTAGGGTAGATTCATTCTCTCCAGGTTTCACTTTGTTTAGTGCCAGAGGAATGGCCCAGATAGGCAAATGGTCCAGGATCAGTAATCAGGGACAGGCATTCCCTAGGGCATATTCATTCTCTCTAGGTTGCACTTTGTGTAGTGCTGGAGGAATGGCCCAGATAGGTGAATGGTCTAGGCTCAGAAATCAGGACAATTATTCTTCCTTGCTTGAGAATAATATTCCATATAACTCATCATTGATGTTTTACTTTCTTAGGGTAGATGCTCTTCCAAATCTCACAGATGTGAGTGGAAGAATGGCACAGATGATTTAGTTTATATATCATAACAATGTTTTATGTGCAGGTTGATGATATGATTGTTATGGATAATGTATGTCTCTAGATAGTAGATGTATACTACTATAGTGGATGTGTTCCACTAATTGTGACTATATGTCAATGATCAAGTATCGGTGTGCTACTTGGTGTGGCAGTGTACCACTGGATTGTAGTTGTGTGATACTATGGATAGACATAGTTGTGTTCTATTGAATGCCATTTTTTCAATCACCTTGAATACTATTAGTAGTGTTGGAAATGATTATCAGCTAGATGGATGATCAATGGACAGATAATTCCCAGAATAAAAATGGTTTAGAACATTTATTCTTCTAGGACATATTTCTGGATTAGAAGAATGACTCTTGTGTCACTCCATGGAGTGAGTGACTTATCCAACATCATGTCTGATTACTCAAATGGAGTATGGTTTCGAGAGATGATGCAACTGATGACATTGATAGTGATGATGGTGCTCATGATATAATCATGAGATAGTCTATACGACTATGTTGATGTTATCGAGTGAATGGTATGTTTGTTCTCAAGACCATTACCTTCAATACCTCCCTAGCTAGGAGAAAGTGTTGATTTTATGGTAGTTGTAGGAGATATTTACCTCCACGTGTAAACCTGACGAGAATAGAATATTCTGGGAAGTAAGAAGAAACCATAACTAGTTGGCTAATAACCCTAGAAGACAAGTCAGCTCAAGAGAATGACTCGTATTAGGTTATTACCATCCAAGAGAAGAAGTCAGCTAAAGGAAATATTATATACTAAAGAATTAGTACCCAGAATGAGAATTCGCCCCAAGCAGTCTGTCAGAAATACTATAAATACAGGAGGCCAGTCTTCATTCTTGCCAGACATTCTCAGAATAGCATAAGCAACACTTGTGCGCACTACAGTTGGCCATTTTGTGACCAAGTTTTGAGGAGAGGTGTCGTTGAGGCTGTTGCAGCTAGCAGATTTTGGTTTTGGCCTAGACTCTCTCTTGGTTATGGTTTGGATTCTCTAATCAAATCTTGTTTGGTGCACTAACCTTAGAGATAGGTGTGTTATCTTGTTTAGGCTATCTAGCCTAGGGTTTGCTTCTGGAATAATTCTCTGTCAAGGTTAAGGTGCTCTGGGGTGGCTTCGGACTATGGTTGGGTGACAATAGTGATATTGTCTATGGTTAAACGAGCACATACATTATATTATAACAACTACGTCTCTGGGTTCATGAATCCCATGAACCTACTTTATTGATTCTACTTCAAAAGGGCTACATAAACAAACCTACAACTTGTTTCTCCTTTACAAAGACATCCTTTGAATCAATAATCTCTCAATAATCTTTCCACAAGCTCTTTCCCTTCTCTCCTCCTCTTCTTGACCCCCAAGAAGGGGTTTTATAACATATCCATTTCAACCACATCAATATTTTCATGGAGATAATATCTCTCAAGATCCCCTAAATTAGGATCTTGGCATATCAAAAGGGATTGGTTTGAAAATATCTCTCAACTATCCATGAAGATCTCAACTCTCCTTAAAACTCTCCTTGAGACTAGATATTGAAAGACAACATGGCTTTGAACCAAATAATCCCTTTTAAATAATGAAAAATACATAATTATGAACCCTATCTCATGTATTAATCATTTTACAAATGCCATTTTCCCCCTAAATATCAACAAGACATATCTCTAGCATGTGAAGTCCAATTGACTTCATTCGAAATGCATCAGAAATCTCAGTGTGATCTCTTTGTTGACTGGGAAATTTTGGTAGTATTTGAAGCCAAATGTGTTGAGTGTGAAGATCCTCTTGGATCAAAAAAGGAAGAAAAGACTTAGAATGCAGGAGAAAGAGGAAGGGATATCAAAGGGAGAAGACGAATTTGGAGTTTTTCATAGTGGGAAATGGTACAATAAGTTGAGAACTAAAGATGAAGAGAGAGTAGCGCAGTGAGTACCGAGAACATCATACAAATATGTGTATCATAGAAGTACAATAGACAAAAGGAGAAGAAAAAGATATCCAGTTCAGTCCAGTGATAGAAAAACAAGTAAGTCCTTCCCCAAATGAGTCCTGGGCTGAAACAAAAACCTCATGTGTGTCACCTGAATCTAAGACAATGTTCTAAGACCTCTCAAGAGAATTTGTAATTAGTAGAGGAAGTCAAAGAAATAGTAGTTGTACAATTAATCAAAATCAAGCAGGATCACCAGGAAGAGGTCCTACACCCAACAATATTGTAGGAGTAGATAACACACTAAGATTACCATAGTTCAAAGGAATTGGATCTGAAGATCCAGAACAACATATGTTCATATGTGAAAACATTTGGAAAACAAATAATGTCCATGATGATGGTGCAAAAATCACACAATTGAAAAAAACCCTTAGAGTAAGAGTGTTAGTTTGGTACATGAAGCTCCAAAGTACCACACCACTAGGTAAAACAAGGAAATTATCAAAGATCACACAATCATTATTAAAATAATTCAAGAAACCAAAGTATTAGTCATAGTACATTACCGATCTCAAGGAGATCAAGCAAGTGCAAACTTAGTTAGTATGGGAGTTCGATCATAGATTCAAATATGTGATGGGTAGACTAACTTTCCAAATACTCAATCAACAACATAGAGAGTGGTTCATTGAGGGATTAATACCTCACATTCGTAGTCCTTTAATACAACAAAAGGTTGTTTCGCAGTCAGAGGCATTGGAGATTGATATGAAGTTGGAAGCCTCTCTAGTTGGAGATAACAGTGGAATGGAGCATATTCAGAACCAGCTAGCTACATTAACAATTCAGTTGGTATAAATCACAAAGGGGAAAGAGAAATGGGAACATGTATGGTGCACCAAGTGTAGGACTTAAGGTCACTAGAAAGACAAATGTCCATCCTTTGCACAGTACTTAGCAGGTGGAGCACCAAACCCACTACCAGGAGGACAATACTATGAGATATGCAAGAAATGGGGACATAACCCCCATGAGTGCCAGTTATTACAAAAATACCAAAGTACATCGAGAAGCTTATTATATATCTTATTCGATCTGATGAGGGAGTGCACATCATATATGTACATGATTCAGGAGGAGAATGTTGTGACATAAGGAGGTGGCCAATATAATAATCAAAGAGGATTTAATCAAGGTAACTGAGAAGGATTTGGTATGGGTTGAGGCAGAACAAACTTTGGGAGAGGAGGAATATCCCCCATAATATGCTATAACTATAACCAAATAGGAAACCTAGTGCAGGATTTCCAAAATCCCTGCACAACATTCACTTATTGACGGGCGCTACAACATGCAAAAAAGGATTCTCCACAATTGTTGGCAAAGTGGAAGGCCATAGGTACTCAAAACCATAACTTGAACATTCAAAAGATATCATTGGAGATAAGGGATGAAGGACCAAAAATTGCATTTGTCACACACGGAAGAACCAAAACAGGGACAGATGCAATCAATGGAAGGAGACAGGTTGAGCAATGGGTAAATAAATCAGTAGTACCCGTGCCAATATTTGATCCATGAGATGAAAAAGAGACCTATAAAAATATGAGGGAGGAAATATTATGACAAGAGTGGGAAGCATCAACATATTCTACACCACATATGGTAGATAGAACTCCCAGTAATGACCAGGCCATGACCAAAGGATCATTAGAGAACGTAAGTACCTTAGGAAAATTTTTGAAGAGATTCTTAGAGCTGGTCCAAGATGAAAACAAATTGGATACATTATTCTTTATGATGGATCACTGCACTCAAGGAAAGGCAATACCTATTGAAAAGAAAGTAGTGAACCAACTATTATGCAAGAAAAGAACCAATGGATATTTCAGGTTCAACGCATAGATTGGAGAATATGACAAAGACAATGTGATCTTAGAACTGGGGTTCGATGTGAAAATGTTACCTAAGAAAACATGGGAAATTATGGGAAAACCAAAGTTAGTTTGGTCACCCATTCAATCGAGATTAGCAAACCAGTATAAAATAGTACCTATTGGCAGATTAACAGGAATACCTATGAATATAGATGGAGTGTGCAATGTCACATATTTTGAAGTTATCGATATTGTGGATGACATCCAACCATACCCATCTTTAATGGGACTAGAATGAGACTTTTATAACCAAGCCATTATAAATCGTAAAAGGAGAGAAATGATATTTGAAGTAGGAGAACTAAAAGTGATTGTGCCATTATACCCAAAAGAAGGAAGGAGGTACATAGAACTAGCAAAGGACGATGCAATTGGCAACTTGTACAACATGAATGTAAGTATGCATGACTATGTTAACCCCACCATAGAAGGATCATTAAGTTGGAGAAGCATAAACTCGTGTACATTAGACTCATAAGAAGGTCTAGAAAATTGGCAGCAGAGGATGCATGAAGTCTCAACACAATGATATACACGCATGACTAAATCAATATGTTGGATTGGAATAGAACTATGCAACCCACCTTAGTACGACATGTTGACATATATAAAAATATTTGTACATATATTCAAGGAACAGGTACTAGAGAAACAAAGGCTACTAGCACTAGATATTGTGTTGAAAGCCACCCTAGCAAGATGGTGGGAGACACACAAAGAAACCATAGAAACCTGGAAATAGTGTAGGAAAATCATACAAGTGAGATTCAATATTGATGAGGGAGACATGCTGTAGAAGTATACACAGGAAGGAAACCCAACAAATCATGTTGTACATTGTGAAATATTATGGAACTTAGTACCACGGAAGGAATGGAAACATAGGTTCATACATACCCTTGAAACTATCCCAAGGAAATAGCACCTAGAACTTGAAATGCGAAGAAATAAAACAGACTAGGATTACATAAATCAAATATTCGAAGTAGCATTCACCTTTCAAAATGAGTCAACCCTAACAAGTATAGTGCTATGGGAGATTAAATAGAAAATCTTCATTGAAGAAGAATCAATGGAAGTAATACATGTATGTGTCATACATAATGCCTCTATGATGGTTGACGAGTTATTGGACTATTACAATGTAACATAGGAGGATTAGGATGACGAATATCCCTGCAACACCCAAGTACAAGAAACAGAGAGGGATTGAATAGTAGAGGGCCCAAAGGTGAAATGAAAACATACATGCATCCATTCAAGAAATGAAAAAGTTAATATTGGGACAGAGGAAAGCCCTAAGTTTGCATAGATAGTAGATTATTGGGATGAGGAAACCATAGAAAAGATAGCAAATCTACTGCGCGAATAACAAGACCTATTCCCCACTACATTATACAAGATGAAAGGGATATCGAGAAATCTAGAGGAGATGAAAATCCCACTAAAACCATATGTGAAGCCAGTAAAACAGAGGCCCTACAGACTAAATCGAATATATAAAGAAAAAGTAAAGGAGGAACTCGACCGCAGGCTCAAGGCAAGATTCATAGAACCAGTTGAAGAATCGAAAGGGATAAGTCTCTTGGTGGTGCAGGATAAGAAAACATGGCATATAATAATCTACATCAACTTGAGGAAACTAAATTATGCATGCCTGCATGATCCATTCCCAACACCATTTACAGATGAGGTACTTGAAAACGTAGGTGGACAAGAAGCCTATTCATTCATAGATGGTTTCTCAGAATATCATTAGATAATAATTTCCCAGGATGATAGACACAAGACTACATTTGCGATAGAATGGGAAAGTTTTCAATACACAGTAATGTCGTTTGGGTTAAAGAATGCACCAGCGGTATTTTCAAGAGTAGTTTTCGCAGTGTTTAAGGAGTTTATTCACAAGTTTCTTGAAGTCTACTTGGATGAATGGAATGCATGTATGATGTTACGAGATCAAGTTTAATTTCTAATATTGATGTTGGATAAGTGTAGACAACATCAAATATCGTTAAACTTAAATAAGTGTATTTTGTGTGCACCGTTTTGAATATTATTGGGACATGTGGTATGCAAACAAGGTAAAACAGTGGATCCTGGAAAAATTGCAGCTATTCTGGACTTACAACCACCCACTTCATTCAAACAATTGTGAGTTACATTGGGTCACACAGGGTATTACAGGAAATTTATCAAAGGATACACACAGATTACAACACCCATGGAAAAATTATTGAAAAATACCCAAATTTCTAGTGGAATGACGACTATTAGAAAGGACTCAACACACTGAAACAAAAGTTAGTAACTACATCAATCTTAATTCTCCCAGGATGGAAAAAAGACTTTCATGTGCATGTGGATGCCTCATCAATAACATTGGGTGTGATCTTGTTACAGCTTCATGAGGGATACATAGATCACCCAATCGCTCTTGCACGCACGAAACCATAAAAATGGAAGAAAAATATACCACAACAAAACGTGAGGGATTGGATATGGCTTATGCTCTATAGAAGTTCAGACACTACTTACTTGGTTCACACTTTAAGATGTACACAGACCATTCTACGTTGAGATATCTAGTTGACAAGCTAGCGTTGGGAGGAAGGATTTGCAGATGGATCCTAATGCTCCAGGAATACGACTTCGAAGTAGTAGTAAAACTAGGTAAATTCAATGCAGTACCAGATCATTTGTCATGCATACTCTTGGGTGAAGAGGCAGGAAACCTGGATGACAAATTTCCAGATGCACAATTATTTTTGGTTAATATGGTGGACAATTATTTTATAGATCTTGTACAGTTATTAAGTACACGGATGGCCCCATCAAACATGATCGTTGCAAAAAAAATGCAGTTTATAGTGAAGGTTGTGGAATGTTAATTGATTGTAGGAAGACTATATAAACTGGGCGTAGATGGAATATTGTGAGGTTGTGTGTTCAAACACGAGAGACCAAATATATTGGAATAAGCACACAATGGGATAGTAGGATGACATTATGCAGGTAAAGCTACTGCGCAAAAGATCTTACAGGTAGTACTATGGTGTCCTATACTCCACAGGGATGCAAAGGAATATTCTCAGACATATTATTTTTGTCAAAGGTTCATAAATCCCTCCAGAAGGGATGAGATTCGATTGAATCCAAAAATTACATTATAGTTTTTTGATAAGTGGATCATAGAATTCATTGGACCAATTAACCTACCAACAAGACGATCAGGGGTGTGGTACATTATTACGGCCACAAAGTATGTGACTCGATGGGCAGAAGTTGCACGAGTTATAGATTGCAACACAGAAATTGTTGCGCACTTTTTGTTTGAGAATATAGTAACTCAATTTGGATTTTCGAGAATATTGATGAGTTATCAAGGGACACACTTCATCAATAACACCATAGCATTGTTGACAAAATAATTCCAAATTCACCATTAGAATAGTACGCCATACCACCCACAGGAAAATGGCACAGTGGAAGCATTCAACAAAATCCTAGAAAATGCATTGACAAAAATCTGCAATGTATGCAGAGATGACTGGGACTTAAGAGTCTCTACTATATTATGGGAATATAGGACAACCAACAAGAAATTGACAGGGAAAACACCTTTCAGGTTGGTATACAGACAAGAGGTAGTAATGTTGATGGAATTTATTATACCAAGTCTGCACATCGCATCTATCACAAATCTTTTGGATTTGGGCGCAATACAGGAACACCTATCACAACTAGTAGAACTTGAGGAGGATAGGTTGATCACATGATTTCACTAGAAGGTTCAAAAGGAAAGGGAAAAATAATGGAATGATAGACACATTAAGTCAAAAAAATTCTAAATAGGCAACTTGTTACTACTATATGATAGAAAATTTATGCAGCACCCAAGGAAGTTTCGTATGCATTTCTTAGAACCATATATGATCAAGGAGGTGACAGAGGAAGGTGGTGCACAGTTTCAAACACTTAACGAAGAAGCGTTGAAAGGAAGGGTGAATGACAATCCGCTAAAACTCTATCAAGAGGGTTGGAAATATGCACAATAGGAGGAATCGTGTAAGAAAACAAAGGGGGCACTAGAAGGGATAGATAATATGAAAATCACTACGATACTAGTGGCACCAGAAAATAAGAAAGACCGGTGCGAAAAATGGAAAAGGAAGCAGCGCACCAGGAAATAAGAAAGATCAGTGCAAGGAATGGTTAGATCAAAGACCAACCGTGCGGAAGGAAGCTAGAAAGTTGGAAAGTGGATTTTGGGTTTTTGAGTCATAATGTAAGGGTTTTAACCCATTTTGTAGTATAAATATGATGTATGAGGTAGATAAGAGAGATGATATCTTGACATGCTACCCTAGAACTTGTGCACGCGAGTATATTTTAGAGAGTCCTTCTTGAGTCTGAGTTTTTGTATTGTTGAGAGCTGCGGAGCTCAGATGGAGTGAATGTTGAGATGTAATTGAGGGTTAGGTCAAAATATATGGAGCTTGGTGTGACACTAGTCAGCATCACATGCACTATTCATAACTTCTAATGTAATGTGTGAAGCGCTATTTTGATAGAGAATAAGAAATAAGAAGAAGATCTTTGTGGACGTAGCCCTGGGGGGTGAACCATAATAAAATGGTGTCTTTATGTGTGATGTGTTCTTTTTACATGCTTTATAATGAATGAATGATTATATGAATGCATTTTTTAAGGTTTATTTACATTGTGCACTAGTATAATGAATGTTGTTGAATGGATAAAATGATAGGTCTAATGAATTTTATGATAAGAATGCATGTTAAAATACAATAATAGTATTAAAAAGAACATCCCCAATCCCTTCCATGACTGCAAACATCTACATCCTACAGTCACCCATAAACCATCTCGGGTGAGACTGCGTTGTGCACTCTGTGCACTATGGAGCATTTTGGTTTACAAGAAGGGTCGATGGTGAAAAGGGTTTTGTTGGAGAACTAAGGTAGAACCCAGGTCAACCCATACATCCAAAAAATGGTTTTGTTTCCAACTGGAACTCAAAAGGACAACCTGGAAGGGGTTTGGTGAAGAAGATGCAGTGGTAGAAAGGGATGTTCATGCCATGGAATCCTATGAAGAAAAATATTGAAAGATGGTTAGAGACAAAGCAACTAGAGTTCACGTAGAAAGATAATAAGGGTTCCAGGTACACACCGTGACAATATCTGCAGACGTATGTGTTTAGTGATTTACATGAAGCATATTTTTGTTACTTTCCAGAATTATTACATGAATGGTTATTGAGGTTGAAGGATACCCGTTCGACTAATTAGATTAGGTCAATAGAGTAGATTGCTGAAAATATTGTGCAATTGAAAAGGGTTAATAACAAATTCATGTGCACAGTGGATTTTTTGTTAGACAGTATTACTCAGGGGTTTATTACTGAGTTTTCAATAGACACAGTGAATTCATTTACTGTTGCAGATCAATATTTATTGAGGGGACCTAGAGGGAGGTACATTAGGTATCTTTACACATCTATCAAGACCTTATTACTTGATAAAGGTGTAATGAACATGGAATCAAAAAATTAGATCACCTTTCATGCATGGGGGAGTTGGGGGAAGCACTAAGGAAGATATGAGATATGGAGAAGGATCTGGAGAGTAGCCAGAAGAAGGAAGCAATGGACTCTAGCATGATGAATGATGAACATACCAGGGAAATCATAGGGAAAGTAGGTGTGACGCACATCAGACGACCCTACTAGTATAGAATGAATAACAAGAAGAGGGAAGTAGTCGAGCGATAGGGCTTGGACAACGATGAGGAAGAGGTAGAGGATCTCTACACCACGGGGCAGATTAAGGATATATTGCGTGCCACATATGAGAGGAAAACTAGAGGTCATGGGTTCAACGTAGAAGAAGGATCTCCATTCCATATCAGAATTAGTGTGGAACCCACAACCCCATGTGAAACTAAGAAATCTAAAGAAGAAAAATCAGTATCCTTTGAAACATCAAAAATTCCAAAGCCAAGATGAGGCTCTACAAGCAACATTGCAGTTAGAAGAAAAACAGTACGATCATAGAAATCCAGTTGTGGAAGAGTTGAGGCAAGATCTAAAGAACTTAACATTCTAGTTGAATCATAATAAAGGAAAGGAGAAAGGAAAATATTTCTAGTGTACAATGTGCAAGAAAGAAGTCCATCACAAGAATGAGTGTCCATTATTTGCGCAGTATATTGCAATAGGAATGCCAAACCCTTTAGCTTTAGGAGCACCATGGTGTGATATTTGCAAAAAACATGGGAATGATCCCTATAAATTCCCCTTAATGAAAACGTATCAGACAGTACCAAAGAGTACATTTTGTAATTTTTGCAAGTCAGTTGGACATGAAGACAAGGATTGTAGAACATTGGAAATGAGGAAATAATGGATTGTAGATACATACAAGGTTCAATTTGAATCTACGAAGCATCCATAGTATAATATTGTGCAACAGTTTCAAGAACAACTACATTAAAACAATGCACAATAGTTTGGATCACCACCACAATAGTGTTCAGTACCACCGTAGTACAATAATGTGCAGCCACAATATAATCAGGGACATCAGTATAATACACTGCACGAAGATAATCATGGCAATAGAGGAGGAATCAGAGGAGGAGGTTGTGGAGGAAGAGGCTTTGGAGGAGGTATAGGACTATTTGTTTGTCATAATTGTCAAAAACCAGGGAACTATGCAAGAGACTGCCCACAACCACCTGTGACATGTATGTATTGTCACATAACAGACCATGAAACAAAACATTGTCTGACACTTTTGATAAATATACAAGACGAGATAAACCAGACCAATAAGAACGTGCAATGGGTTGGGGTGGAAAACAGAGAAGAGGATGAGAAGAATATTAACATAGTTACTAGAGGTGGAGCTAAGACAAGAGAAGATGCAGCTAAGAAGGATCAAGACCAATACTAATGGGTCAGAAAAAATACAGCGTCTAAACAGAAGTTTGATGCATGCAAAGAAAAAGAGATATTCAAAGAGGCTAGGCAGGAGATTCTAAAAGAAAATATTGAGTCTACTTCAGGGACAAAACCAAAAGATGAGATAACAGTATACAAAATGCCTTCATTATTTGATCATACCAATAAAGAGTAGCCTTCAGAACAAGTAAGTAACTTAAGAAAATTTTTGGGGTCATGTGTAAAATTGTTGAATGATAAAAATTCCTTACAAGTACAGCACAATTTGTTAGAAAACTTTAATTATGGGGAAGAAGGGGTAAAACGAGTGAATCAGGTCCATAAGAAGAGAATAACAAGAAGGGAATTCAAATTTAATGCCAAGATAGGATATTTAATATGGGGGATATCATACTAGACTAAGGATCTGAAGTCAATGTTCTTCCAACGAAGACAAGGGAATATATGGGAGAACCTCCACTCGGGTCTTCAAATATTCAATTGAAGTTGGAAAATAAACATAGAGTGGCACCAATTGGAATATTGAAAGGAATTCTAGTATATATTGATGGTGTGTGCACCATGGAAGACTTCAAAGTCATTGACATAGCGGACAACACTTCGCCATCTCCATATTTGTTGGGTTTGGATTAGGATTTTGATAACCAGGATATTATCAATTTAAATACAAGGAAGATGATATTTGAATTTAGATAATACATATTTATTCCACCATAGGATCCCTCAGAAAGAGGAAGTTATGTGGAACCTAAGACACACAATATTCTTATAAAAGATTTAAATCAATTATACAGAACAACTGCACGCGAAGAGGATTATGTCAACCGAGCTGCAGATGAAATGTTGAGTTGGAGGAGTATTAGTTCTTGTGCTTCAGACTATGACATGGGACTGGAAAAATAGCAGCAACCACTACATGAATTATCTAAGAGAATATGTTCCAGAATGACATGCATGCTTAGATGGATTGGTTCATAGGTAAGAGAGCCTCCTACGTTTTATGATATGAATGACTTAGAAGAGTTTTTTATGAAATTTGAACTAGAAGTAGTAGAAAGTCAGAGATTATTGGTATTAGATATTTCTTTGAAAGCTACACCTTCCCATTTGTGGGGTACACACAAGGAGAATATCAACAATTGGTTTCAGTGAAAAAGGTTACTGCGCATCAAATTTGACACAAAGGAGGAGCATAGATATAAGGAGAAATATGAGGGATTTGGCCAACATAAAAAACATATATTTAAGTGAATGGTTCAATGGAGATTAGTACCACTAGAATAATGGCCAAACCATTTTATTCACACACTAGAAGGCATTCTAAATACCTCGTACACAAAACAAGAACAACGCACAAAAACTACAAACTGGGAAGAGATGCAACATAATTTTGCAGTTGCATTTTCCTTTCAGAATGATAGTCCAGAAATAGATACAACGTTGAAAGTAGTAACAAACATGATATTTGAAGAACCAAAATTTAAAATCCATCATATCAGAAGCAGGCTAGAGAGACAGGGAAACAATTGCTACATTGTTATCATGTTGCAGAAGAAGAATATCCAACAAAAGATAATCTTCACAATATACAGATCCCAGAAGTGGAAGGTGAAAGGGAAGTAGGAGGTCCCTTGAGATAGATTTAGAAGATTGTGATGCACCATTAAATATCAAGAAGGTAAACATTAGAACTGCAAAAAACCCAAACATGGAAAGTATTGGGGATTATTTGGATAATGAGATAGTAGAAAGGATCATAGAATTATTGCACGAGTACAATGACTTATTCCGAGTGACATCCTTATAGATGAAAGGATTAGTAGGAGATCTAGGAGAGATAAAGATCCCTTTGAATCTAGAAGAAAAACCTATTAGAAAGAGACCTTACAGATTAAATCCAATATACAAAGAGAAAGTGAAGGAAGAAATTGATAAGATTCTAGAAGTTGGTGTCACAGAACCCATGGAAGAATCATAATGGATCATCCCTATGGTAGTGCAGTAAAAATAGAAAGGAGGGATAGAGATTTGTGTAGATTTGAGAAAACTGAATGATTCTTTCCTACATGATCATTTTCCTACCCCATTTACAGATGAATTTTTGGACAATGTATGAGGTCAACAATCTTATTCATTCACAAATGGGTTCTTAGGATATCATCAGATAAGGATTGCACCTGAATATAGACATTGTTAGTGTCATTATTTTCAAGGTAGAATTATAGGTTTTTCAAGAGTTTGAAAAGTCATGCTTTGGTCTTAGGAATACCAATGCATTCCTAATTGAGTCATTGAGTGTATGTGTTTTCAAATATTTTTGTCTCATGAGATTTTTCAAGGTCTTTGGGTCATTGTTACTATAAACCATTAAATGACATGTCAAAAAGAGTCAAGTCATAAAGTCTAGTTCAAATGGCTTTTAGGGGTGTCATGGAACATAATAACACATTATGAAAGTTAGAGGGTCAACAAATCTCATAATGTCATATTTCTTATATTTCAAAGTGGTTTTTGTACTTAACCTGCAAAAAGTATACACGTTGCGCACGTTGTTTGGCGCTACCCAAACTATCTTGCCATCCTAAATGGATCAATCACCTTTCAAATCAAATATTGCTCATATTATGCATGTCTTTCCCTACCATATTTCATTGCACAAGACCCTCTTCCATCGACCAGACCTGTGTTCTTCAGAAAATTCAACATACCCCAGCTCTCTATGCAAACCCTACATCCTTGCAATGCATTTTTACACAGTAAGTACACGCTACACATCCTATTTTTTTCATTGCACAAAGGTTGAAAGCCTTCGTTTTGTGCCTATAAAGTTTATTGTTCCTATAAACCTATGATCTAGATCTTGTTTATCATATTTTTTAGTCTATTTTACATAATTGAGTAAACCCTAGTCTCGCTTTCCACTGTGTAAAGTGCCTTATCAAATTTTTTAGCCTTTGAGCCTCCTTGTATTTACCAGTCTCAGTTTTATCTTACATCCACAGCATGGAAACTCAATAGAAAAAGAAATATAACAAAGGAGGTAGTGTGTTGAGGTGTGAGCCATAGAGTTTGAAGTTGGTGAATTATGATCCTGCATTTAGGGTTTGAATTGAGCAAGCTAGCTACATGAGTTTTTTCGAGAGGATTAAAGGATACAGGGTAAAATCATGAAGATGGGTAACACTTTCATGACAATTGGGTCTCCAAAATTCCTAGCGGCAATTTTTCAGTCAAAACAAAGTTGCTAGGAATTTTTTCGGCCGAAAAATTTGCATGTCAAATTTAACGGTTCCCTCGAAATTCATGTATAATGTTTTTTGGATGAATTATTTTCCTGTGGTAAGCATATTTCAGCTGAAAGAATTTTTAGCCGAAACGTTTATTTTTAACAGATTCCGTTAAAAACTAGGTTTCGGCTGAAAGAATATTTTGGCCGAAAACTTGAAAATGAGACTATTTGCAGGAAACTGCAAATTCTCTCCATCTTACTTCATCTTTGGAGGTAGCGGACTCCTACAAATACTCAGAATTTAGTTTCAAAATTGATACCAACATTTTTTAAATTGAATCTCCTTTCATTGGGTATAATTTGTTTTTATTTTCATTGTTTTTATCTAATTTTATTTAATTTTATAAAAAAATCACTGCATAATATTTTTAGGTGAGATTATGATTCAGTGAAATGAAAAATCCATATCTCTAAAAATACATAGTGGAAAATTATGGAAAATTTATATTCATAATCCTTAAACTGTTCTCTTCAAAAGAGTATTTTTAGATTTTACTTTTAAGTAAAAATTAAGATAGATACATGGTGGAGGAAAACACGTGTTTAAAATCTATAACTTTTTCAGATTGGTCAACTTCAAAAAATTCTAGAAATTATAATATTCATTTGTTAGATTCAAAACTATAGTCATCACAAAATAGAGTCCCTGTAGATTGTTGTAGTATATTTCATTTGTCAAAAACAAAAGTTTAATAATGGATACATTGTTGTGGGAGAAAATAACTCATTATCTTTCCCTTCATTTTTAAGGAACATACTGTCAAACAATTTCCAAATTGACATATCAAATCTCAATAAAAAAAAAGTTCAAAAATAGTCAGTAGAAAGTTAACAAAATTCTTCACAAGTTTTGTTTTTGCAGTAAAGTAAAATTCTAAATAAAAAATATACTTTTGTTTACCGAAAGTTCAATAACCTATTAAAATTAAAACAAAATTGTCATAAAACAAGCAAAAGTGTTACCCATCTTCATGATTTTACCCTACAATGTGTAGGTAATGAAGGAAGTTTCCCTCAATTTCAATGGACTTCATATGAGGATTGCATATATTACCTTCCAAGTTTCATAGGAGACAGTAATTGTTGCAACTGAGATTCTAGTACAGGGGGAGAAGTGGTTTAAATGCATGCCTCTTGATCCAGTTTTCTACACTGATTTCCTGAAGCCCAAATACAAAAACAAGAAGTTTGGTTCCACTATTCCAAGAGAATGTATATTGGAGCATTATGAAAAAATTTTAAGAGTGGTTCAACGATATGTCACTTGTGAGGGAAGATTTGTCAGAGTATACCAGTATCACATAAGGATTCCAATGCATTTCACAAGAAAAAACCTTTTAAATTTACCTTTTTACCTATACAAAACCATAGGTAAAATGGAAAACAAAGTACAAGCTAGGGATGATCATCTTAAGACCTGTTTGTTTCATTTATTCTTGGTAAAGTCGCTAGTGGTGTAAGAACTCAAGAAATTAAATAGAGACTGGGACTCTTTCCTGACCTCAACAAGCATTCCTTTAGACCCCAAAGGAGATAACCCCTCATCTGTTGAGAAAGTGGTTCCTAAAGATTCAAGTGGGAAAGAGAAAGTGTCCGTAGAACAGGGTAGAGGGAAAGCAAAGGAAAGGAAATTGAGGATTCTTCACCAAGCCAGCCAGCTAAGAAGAAGGGTAGAAGGCTACACTTTTCTTATTAAGTGGAGGAAACCCGAATGGTGAGTAGTATAATCACAAGGTCAACTTCCAAAAGGCTACCTTCACCTTACCTACATACAAAATCTGTTGAACACTCGTCTCAAGAAATGGATGAAGATCAGGTGCAGTCAGAAGAGAAAGACTAAGTAATCAAAGAGCTACAAGATCAGCTTAAATAAGATAAGCATTTCATAGCTCAGTACTTTCATGATAACAGGGAGATGAAGAGTAAATTGGCTAAGAGGAATTTTGATACGCAAACATCACAAGATACAATAGGTCTAAAGAGGGAATCAATCTCAAAGTTTCCATAAGGTTCTAAAGGGAAAGAAATAAGGAAAAGTACTAAAACTATGGATTTGACTAAACCTACATCCCCTTTAACAAGATCCTCAGCTAGAAGGATAAGTTCAGAATGGTTGCAGAGGAAACACAAGCACATGGACAGCCTGTATCAAGTGAAAAGACTCACACTTGACGTGGAGAGGGTGAGAAAACTATCAAGTGACTAAATAAGCAACTAAGGGAGGCTCAAGATCTAATTATTCGACTCAGGGAAAATAAAAGAGTATCAGAACTAAGGTTTGAGAGATATTTTAAGGAATGTGGACCATCCATCAACAATGTATGTGAAACTCTTACAAATTATCAGTCAAAGTTGAGAAGAAATGCACTTTTGTTTACGCAAGTGGGAAACGTGAAGAGACAAAATTTTCCATTGAGAAAGGAAAATAGGTCTGTCAAGCTAAGGATGAAGATTGATGATGAAGCTAGGGGGAATTTGGACCTACTGGAAGAGGTGGTTGAGATATAGGTTTCATATTTTAACAATTTTTCTTTTTGATGAACTAAGGTTTAAATCTATTTTGAGTATTGACTAGAAAAACAACATTGTATAGAACTTGCGTAGAAATCTCACGCTATGCAAGTGTTGTAAGTGCATAAAAGGTTAAAGGAAATTGGTTAATGATTGGTGGATGATACAACAGTGATTTGCAGCCTCCAACAATGTTGCAACAACCTCCTAAATGAATTTTACTTAAGAAAACCTTCACGTTGTGTAAACTCGCTATGCAATTGTTGCAGGTTACAGTTACACAACGAATTACAACATCTCACTACGCAAAGGTGATAGGGATCCTTGTCAGTGATAATATCAATTCAATATTCATCTCTAGCTATCCAAGATGACTCACATCGGCCTCAAGTCGAAAATATGTTGGAGAATCTATTTTGTCAAAAACTATTGTTATGCATTAATATGGTCAAGGCAAATTTTCTATTTTTAGCAAGTAGTTTAGAAGTTGTTCTTTCTTTGATGTAATAAGATCCATAATCATAGGATAGTAGTGAAGTTCAACTTCTCTAGCTTAGGGAGGTATTTTACCTATATATTTGATCATTTTGAATGTACAAAGGGTTGACAGAATCATAAAGGACAATTTGTCTTGAACAATGTAAATTTTCTGAAGTTAAATGAATGCAAGTGCAGAAGTCCATAAATTTTCATACCAAAGATTCTATTGGTGATGACCTGAATTCTGTGTCCCCTTTCATGTATGTACTTCTTGATTTCTTTATCTTTCATTTTCAGATTCTTATATGTTTAAATTGGAAATAAAATGGTCTGAAATTCATCTGAAAATGATGCTTTAGATTCAAGAAATTTGAACATTGTCATTTCTTCTTAACTCATCAAAATTCATATTTAATGGTGCTTTGAATTTTGTTCTGTGTTTTTATCCTTCTTCCATCCTATAACAACAAATTGAAAAACTGAAATATTATCACCTACCTAGCCTTTGCTTCCTTGACAGTTCTACCTACCAGCCACTGATCCCATTTGCTACAAATATTGACTCCATTGCCCAACAATTTCCTTTACCTCTTCCCAACAAACTTTATAAACCCCTCACCTAATCAAAACCTAGACATTGATCCTCAAAAGAAAACCTATCTTTCAGACACTAAGTGACAAGAGAGATCCCTCTTAGAACTAAAAAAATGCTAGTTTTTAGTTCTAAGTGGTTTTGTGGTTACCTTTTTTATTTTCTTCTTCATCCAAGCAATTTACATAGTGCTAACATTTTGGCACCATTTTCGGGGAACGAAAGTTAAATTTTCCCTGGGAAAGAATAACTAAAGTTTCATATTTGATTCCCGAGGGTAATAGAGAATTAGACATAATATTTTCTTAAAACATTTACCTTGGAGACTTCATGTTTTAAGATCAGTAGAACAAAAGTAACATTATTGAGAAATCTTGGCTCCAAAGAAGATTTACACTAGGAGAAACCCAGATCCATAACCTATAGCATATGTGGTTGATCCTGAGAAAATATTACATAAAAGAAAAGAAAAGGAATCTGACCTAGGTATTGTTCTGGATAGAAATTTATCGTTTCCTAAGGATGGAGTAAAGAGAATTAATGATTTTGAGTTTGATCTAAAATTCGAACAGACTTTGCTTAGATCTAAATCAGAGTCTAACTTGTCTAAAATTTTGTTTGATGAGAATAAATTTCAATCTTTTATTTATGTTGTTCCCATTCAAACTCTTATGATTCCCATTCAGATTGTTCAACCAATCCAAAATTCTCCTAGAACCATGGTATCAAGATATGCTCCCCTTTTCTTACCTTCTCAATTGCATGATCTACCTCAAAATTATAATTAGAGAATCAAATCATATGATGAAGAAGAGAACATTTCATCTCAGAGACAATTAGATTGGTTTAATGATTTTGTTGACCTTGAGGAGGTAGATGATGAAGATGAAAAAGTGATATTGTTTGCACAAATTCTTTTATGTGAGGTCAGAAAATGGTTTAAGGCTCTTCCAGCAGCAAGTATTCCTAATTTTGCTTCTTTTGAGGCAACCTTTCTTGCAAGATGGGAAGACAAGAAGAATCCTCTACAACTGCTCACTCGGTATAGTAACATAAACAGATCACTGAGTTTACAACCAGATTCATGAGGGTTTATAATTCAATTCCTGCTAAAGCAAAACCCCCTCCTGGAGTTGCACAACTATGTTATGTTGATTCCTTTGACAATGATTTTTCCTTATTGCTGAGGGAAAGGAGATATACTACACTAGATGACATGATGAATGATATTATTGAAGTAGAAGTAAATATGATGGAATCAGGAAAGATCAAATATAATCCTGAAACTGATATGAAAAAGGTTTGAGGATAAGCTCAGCCCTCAACTTCCCAGTCATCAGATGCAAAAATTGATCTAATGGTAAAAACTATGGAAAAGTTGGTGGAAAAGATGTCCTTAGATAACAAGATTGGCCTCATATATCAAACTAAACTTCAACACATGAATCGTAATTCAAAAGGTTACCAGTTACATAGATCAGACAAAGATACCAAAGGAATCAAGGTGATCAAGAAATAAAACCCCCCTTCTAAAATAACTATGTTAATGAAAATTTTGAAGAATCTCTTGAAGATAACATACATTGTTGTGATGATACTGAAACATATGTATTCATCAATAAATAAATAAGAACATGATCAATTTATGGATACAAATGATAAGTTTATGTAGGAAAATGATAATATGTTATCAATGGAAACATAATAGTATAAGAAGGGGTATCAAAATGTCATCATGTATTTTCAGAAGAAATATAATCTCAGAAATAAAAAAGTACCTGCAAAACCTCCAAAATGGAATCCTACAAGGGAGCCTCAAGCTAATTTACCTTCTTCAATTCATTCTAAGAAATATAGTTCTGCAAAGGATTCACTAGAGAAAGGAAAACAGAAAGAAGATCCCCAAATAAGTGTTGGAAGATTGGTTGTTGTCATTGATGCCAACCCTAGTCATTGGTTTTGGACTGCAAGATTGATGAAGGTATTTGGACATGAAGGACAGTGCGCACGCAGAAACAACAGCCATGTATGGATATTAAACATCATGTTGTTTCTGGTGGTATGTGGCACATCACGTGGATCCTCATGGTTGAGGAGAAATGAATTTTTGAAGATGACAAAGTGAATTGAATAAGGAAGTACAGGTCGGCTCTGAAGATAATTAAAGAAAAGAATTAAAAAATAAGAAAGTGTCAGGTCGGCCCTAATGTTAAAAGTAAGTGACATAAAGGGTATAAATACATATCATTATACATTCATTTTACACACACAAGTCGAATTTCAGAGGAAATCGCAAGTAAAGAAGGTTGGATTTCAAAGCAGGATGAAGTCTTTTGGTGATGTGTTATAAGGTATGTTATTTACAGGTCATCTTACCATTTTATCTATAACATTTTTTCTATAACGATTCAGATGGTGAAATTGATATAGTATTGAGAATACATATCTAGGTACCTGTGGTAAAAATTTCATCCCTTTATACACTATACTTTTGGAGATACACTCTGTGGAAGATAGGGTTTTTGACTAGTCCTGAAGCTAGTCATAAACAGGTGTTCCGAGTAAAACATTCATAACTTCTTCATAGAGAATCCAAATAAAGTGAGAACAATTTCATTGGAAATATTATGGGTTGTATTTTTATTTGTGTATTTCATAATATGATGTTAAATATTGAGCACGGGGCATTTTGTACAAGTTCTCTCTCCTGAATAAACTAGAATTGAATAAGGTCTACCATTATCTCTATAAGTTGTTATTGGGGAGGATTGAAGGAGTGAAAATTGGAGGAGTTTTAGAGAACACATTGAGTAATATTATCTATAGGATCTGAGTAATCCAATAATTTAAGAATTTCATAAGAAGAAGAAGTCTCGGGAAGCATTATCAGGTTCTATGTGATGGTTGGTTGATGGTGATGATTCAATGTACAATTTTATTATCTCTCATATATTCTTGGGTGGAAGGAAGGGGCAAGGATGGAGAGGTAAAACCTCTCTTGATATTGGAGGATTGTATCTTCCTCTTGGAGTTTTATCCCTCCCTTTATATTTGGAATTTGTAGCTACCTTTGGAAGTCATTACTTCCCTTGAACAATAACTATTGATTATTTCTCATATATTGTGCATGGTGTATTGTGGTGTATTGGTGTAACTCTTATACTATTGTTCATTTCTCATTGGATATAATTGAATGGTTTAAGTATAAGTTGAATTTTTTTTTAAATTGTACTTGATACTGATTTACCCCCCTCTCAGTATCAACAATTGGTATCAGAGCAGGTTGCCTTTAGAACAATTTAACCACTGGAAGGAAAATCCTAAGCAGAGATGGATGACCATGAGAACATTTCAAATGGGATTAAAAGATTTGATGGAAGAAATTATGCATACCGGAGTGATAGAGTGAAAAATTACCTAACATATTTGGGAGTAGACATTTGGTACTCAGTTGTAAATGGCTATGTAATCCCAAATAATGCTCCAACCGTTCCAAATGAGAAGAAGCTTATGAGTTGTAATTCAAAAGTCAGACATGTTATTCTAGGAGAATTGGCACCAAACTTTTCTAGCAAAGTGATGGGATGAAACACTACTAAAGATATATGGGACAAACTCAAGAGTATCTTCGAAGGTGATCCAAAAGTTAGGCAGGTCAAGCTTCAACGACATAGAGAAGAATTTGAAAATTTGAATATGAATGAAAAGGAAGATATTGCAACCTATTTTCTTAGAGTTTATGAAGTTGTTAATGCTATCATAGGATTAGGTTAAGAGCTCTATGAATCCTTGGTTGTACAAAAAGTGTTGATATCACTTCTCTTGATGTATAATGCTAAGGTCTCCGCCATTGAAGAAACTAGGGACTTGACAAAAATGACAATGGATAAATTACAAATGTCTCTTATAGCATATGAAATGAGAACAAGTATAGAAAGTGACCAACCAAACAATGAAGCAGCCTTTAAATCCATAAAGAAGACAAAATACAAGGATAACGACCTTGATGAAGAAATAACAAACTTCGTAAAAAGGTTCCAGAATGGAAGTGGAAGATACAAAGGTAAGTCTCCTCTCAAATGATTTAACTGTGGTAGAATATGACATATTGTTGAAAACTGCTACTATAAAAAGAGAAGTCTCAACAATAAAAAGATCTTCTACTCCAAGGATGATGACATCTTCTCAAATGAGAATGATGAAGAAGATAACGATGGAGGAGAAGTCCTCTTCATAACCCAAGAAACCCAGGATGATGATCACAAGAATTGTAAATAAGAAATCATTTCTGAAGAAGATTCAGATGAAGAAACCAACCTTTATTCTTTTTGGGGATACAAAGAAAATGTAGAGAGTGAACAAGAAGATGAGAATATTGAAAAGTTGAAGCATGTTGAAACTGAAAATAACAAGCTTAGAAACACAAACATAATACTAAAAGGTGAATTGAGTAGTTGTGAAGAAGAGAATTACAAGCTTGAAAATACCATTGATAGATTGAAGGAACAATTAGAAGATTACGAGAAATTGAAAGAAGAATTGGATCACACAAAAGGGGAGCTACTATTGACAATAGACAAGTTGAAGTTCGAAAAAAGCACTGAAAAATTAGATGAGATCCTTAGTATTCAAGATCTCCAAGCAACAAGACAGGACTAGGATACAATGACAGTTTGAAGACAACAAAACAAGAGAAGGAAGATGAAAATGATGAAACCAACACTCTAGAACAAGTTGAACAACAAGATAGAAGACTAGAATTCAGAAGGAATGAGACATCAAGAAGATCCTCTCCCATCAGGTATGAAAGAAATCATTATGAAGGAAACTACAGAAGAATAAATCATGAACCTAGATGGACCACACCACAAAGAAGATCACTTACTCCCAGGTATCAAAATTTCTTTCTTGGACATTGTTATACTTGTGGAAATTTTGGACACAAGGAAATCAATTGTAGAATCAATGAAAGGAATAACTGTGCAAGATATATGAATGGTGAAAATAGTAGATATGGAAATGTTTGTAGACCTGTCAACATAAATTATAATCCATTTGACCCATTAATGGAAGAAAATATTGTATTTTACAAGTGCAATAATCTTGGTCACAAAGCACGAGATTTGCATAGAGATGAAGGAAGATAATTGTATGCCAACTGTCTGTATACCAACTACAACATGGAAAAGGAAAGAAATTCCACACAATGAAAACTATCGAATAGAATTGGTCGCTAAAGAATGCAAAGAAGAAGATGAATGGTTCATAGACAGTGGGTGCTCATCTCATATGACCGGAGATCAAACAAAATTTGTCATCTTGAAGAAAAAGGGTGGAAATGTTGCATTTGGAGATGACTCATCTACCAAAATACTTGGAAAAGGAATTGTAAATCTTGGAAGTGAAAATGTAAAAGCAGGAAAATTCCTATTGGTTGAAGATATAAAGAATAATCTCCCTAGTGTCATCCAAATATGTTATCAAGGATACACTCTTATGTTTGACTCCCGAAAATGTAAAATCATAGAAAATAACTCAGGAAGATTGGTTGCAACTGCAACAAGAAGACCGAAAAACATATACATCCTAGACATGAAGAAGAGAGAGAGTAAAGAAGCCACACAAAAGGATTCCAAGGAATAAAAATTCCCAAAGACCAAAAATAAAGATGAAGTATTATTGAGTGCCACATGTTCAGGGGGAGCAACCCCAAAGAAGAGAGTTACCTTTTTCCATTTAACTTTGGGGGAGAAACCCTACCCTTTTCCATTGATGTCAAAGGGGGCGATAAATTTGGATCATGATGATAGAGGGAGCATGAGTGTTTCCATCAATGAAAAAGGGGGAGATTGTTGGAATATTGGTTGTTGTCATTGATGTCAACCCTAGTCGTTGGTTGTGGACCACAAGATTGATGAAGGTATTTGGAAATGAAGGACAATGCACATGCAGACACAACACCCATGGATGGATAATATACATAATTTTGTTTCCGGTGGTATATGTCATGTCAAGTGGATCCTCATGGTTGATGAGAAATGAATTTTTGAAGATGGCAAAGTGCGTTGAAGAAGGAAGTACATGTCAGACTTGAAGATAATTAACGAAAATAATTAAAAAATAAGAAAGTGTCAGGTTGGCCCTAATGTTAAAAGGAAGTGACATAAAGGGTATAAATAAATATAATTATACATTCATTTTACACACACAAGTCAAATTTCAGACGAAATCTTAAGTAAAGAAGGTTGGATTTCAAGGGAGGATGAAGTCTTTTGGTGATGTGTTCTAAGGTATGTTATTTACAGGTCTTCTTACCATTTTCTCTATAATTTTTTTTGTAGAACAATTAAGATGGTAAAATTGATATGGTATTGAGATGAAATATCCAGGTACCTATGGTAAAAAATTCATCTCTTTATTCGATACAATTTTGGAGATACACTCTGTGGAAGATAGGGTTTTTTACTAGTCCTGAAGCTAGTCATAAACAGGTGTTCCGGGTAGAATAGTCATAACCTATTCATAGAGAATACAAATGAAGTGAGACCAATTTCATTGTAAATAGTATGTTCTGTTGTTTCTTTTGTGTGATTTTCAGAATCTGATGTTAAATATTGAGTGTGGGGCATTCTGTACAAGTTCACTCTCCTGAATAAACTAGAATTGAATAAGGTCTACCATTCTCTCTATAACTTATTTTTGGGGAGGATTCAAGGAGTGAAACTTGGAGGCGTTTTAGAGAATACATTGAGTAATATTATCTATAGGATCAGAGTATTCCAAGAATTGAATAATTGCAGAAGTTGAAGAAGTCTCAGGAATCATTATCAGGTTCTATGTGATGGTTGGTTGATGGTGATGATTTAATGTAAAGTTTTATTATCTCTCATATATTCTTATGTGGAAGGAAGGGGCAAGGATGGAAAGGTAAACCATTTCTTGATATTGGAGGATTGTATCTTCCTCTTGGAGTTTTATCCCTCCCTTTATATTTGGAAGTTGTAGCTACCTTTGGAAGTCATTACTTCCCTTGAACAATAACTATTGATTATTTCTCATATATTGTGCATGGTGTATTGTGGTGTATTGGTGTAACTCTCATACTATTGTTCATTGATAATTGGATATAATTGAATGGTTTAAGTATAAGTTGAAAAAGTTTTTAAATTGTACTTGATATTGATTCACCCCCCTCTCAGTATCAACAATAAGGTCTCAGAGACAAAAAGGGATGCATTCATCAAAGAGGTATAAAAAACACAGTCTCCTTTTTATTTTGAAAGTGGGATGGAAAAAATAAAAATGTGTGTACCTTTCAATGAGTTAACAAGAAATGTTGAATATAGAATCCAAATTATCAAAATGTTGAAAATGGAAGAAGCACCTGATACTCTGAATGTGCAAGATGACCATCCTACAATCTTATTTAGTCCTTGGGTGGAAGAAAGTGGTGATGATGGTGATGTGCCTCCATTTTATGTCAGCCTTAAAATTCACGATATGAACTTACACAATGAAATGCTAGATTCAGGAGCATCTCATAATATGATGCCAAAGGTAATCATGCCAGATAAACTAGGTTTAGACATCACTAGACCTTACAAAAATGTGTTCTCTATTGATTCAAAGAAGGTAAAGTGTTTGGGATTAATCAAATACCTAGTTGTGCCTCTATCCCAAATCCCATCAAAGAATTTGGTGATGGATGTAGTTGTTGTTTTCATTCCTCTAAATTTTGGCATGATGTTTTCAAGGTCATGGGATGAAAAATTGAAGGGTACTCTATAGATGGATATGTCCTATGAAACTATACCAGTTTTTTATCAAGAAAGGAGACTATACAGGGAAGTATTGTTGAAGTACATGGTAAGTAGCAAGAGAAAAACAAATAATCATCATATTTATTCTATTGACACTGAGGTTGGTTCTTCAATTTTTTACAATGACCTGTTCTTTGAGGAAGAATATCCAAAGACTCTTGAACTCCCTATGAAATATGAGGCAGATCATCAAGCAGGGAAAATTTCAAATCAACAAAATAATGAGGATGAAGAAATGTGGAATATGAATTTTGATGGAGCTGTTAGTAAGGAGAGACTTGGAGAAGGTGTTTGGATAATTCCTCCTAAAACAGGTTCAAATATTTTCTCTTACAATTTTTCTTTTGATTGTACAAATAATATGGTTGAGTATGAGGCATTGATTTTGTGTTTGAACACAATTAAAGAATTGGGAGGAAAATGAATAGTTGTACATGGATATTATGATCTTGTGATCAATCAGGTTAAGGGAATATATCAATATAAACATCCTAGGATGAGGGAATACAAAAATATAGTTCTTGATATACTTGAAATTTTCACAGAATATAACCTCTCAGTGATTCCAAGAGGATAAAATTTGATTGTTGATGCATCAACCACTTTAGCTTTTGTTTTCAATATTCCTATCTTTCCT
>ML783017.1:388423-446350 GCA_009831015.1 Picea engelmannii
GGTTAGGTCACAGAAAATGTCAATGCTTGATGCCTTTTCTGGATACAACCAAATCATGGTTCTTCCTGATGATCAAGAGAAGACAACCTTCACAACACCCTAGGGTACATTCATGTATGGAAAAATGGTTTTTGGGCTTATGAATGCAGGGGAAACAATCCAAAGAGATATGGATATAGATTTTGTTGATGAAAAAGATAAGTTCATTGTCATTTATTTAGATGATATTACTGTTTTTAAAAATTATGATGATCAGCATTTAAAACATTTAAAAAGGGTTTGTCAGAAGTCTAGGAGGTTTGGCATTTCATTAAATCCCAAAAAATCTAACTTTGAAATGAAAGAGGGAAAGCTACTTGTTCATATCATCTCGAAAGAAGGAATAAAGATAGATCCAATAGGGTGGATGCAATTCTGAAAATTAATACTCCCAGGAGAAAAAAAGAGGTACATTCTTTTCTTGGAAGGGTAAAATTTCTAAGGAGGTTCATCCCCAATCTAGAAGAAATCATTAAATTCATTACTATCATGCTCAGGAAAGGTAGTGAGATAAAATGGACTCTAGAAGCTAGGAAATCCTTTGAGGATATAAAGGTAGCATTGACCAAAGCACCAGTACTAGCCAATCCAGACTGTGTAAAGGATTTCATCTTATTCTCTTTTGCACCAAGACACACTATTGTTGGGTTTTTTTTGTAGAAGAATGAACAAAACTTTGAAAAGCCCATAGCTTATTACAGTAGAACTCTAAGAGATTCCCCATTGAAGTATGAAATCATGGAAAATAAAGCATATGCACTGGTAAAATCCCTGAAAGAATTTAGAATTTACATTTTCCATTCTCATGTTGTTGCTCATGTGTCGAGTAATTTTGAGAAACATATCTTGATTCAGTCTGGTCCTGAAGGAAGAAGAGGCAAATGGACAACAGTTTTTCTAGAATACAATCTAGAGATAAATCCTACAAAGTTGATTAAAGTGTAGATTTTAACCTTGTACAATATTTACTGCAAACAGATTTTCAGTAAAAGAACAGAAAAGATACAATGGAAAATGCAAACATTACACGAAGATTTTTCCCTTGGAAACCCAAACTGGGAAAACCAACATATTCTATATTCATTCATGGTATTGCATTTTTTAAAACACAATATACACATAGGAGCCAGAGGCATCCAAAACCCTAACCCAATGACCTGGATTAGTCAACAACCCTAATTCCTTAATCAGAAATAGAAAACCATTGGCAAAAAACATGTGCCGAAAAGTCACCCAAAAATGCGACATGTTTCTTGAGCCAAAAAAAAATTCTCGGGGGCGCTACCCTTGCACCCCCCCTCAAAACCCCCTGCACGCCCAGTGCAATGCAGACACTCTTACTCGTGAAAATAATATAACACATACCCAACATTCTCCCACTTGTTGTTGTCTTTGCATACAGGGGGTTACAGGGTTACATAATCAACAATCCAGGGAAGCAATGCCCATGGATCCTCTACACCAAGAGAACTTCTGAGTGCTCACAGATTTTGTTAATGAATCTGCAACATTCTTTAAAGTGTCAACCTTCATCAGGAATACTTTATTTTCTTCAACCATGTCTCTCACAAAGTGATATTGAATATCAATATGCTTTGTCTTTGAATGATAAGTGATTTTGAATATCAATATCAAAATTGCACTATGATTGTCACAATCTATCCTTATAGCTTGTTGCACCAAACCAATACCTAAACACAATCTTTGCAACCAGATTGATTCCATACTTGCATGAGTGGATGCCATGTATTCATCTTCTGTAGTTGAAAGTGCGACTACAGCTTGTCTTTTTCTCATCCAACTTATTGCTCCTCCAAACAAGTTAAACACATAGCCACTTGTAGATCTCCTACGATCCAGATCTCCAGCCCAGTCTACATCCACAAAGCCATGTATATCCACCACTCTTTCCAATCCCAGTATTCCTTGGTAGAAAACTCCATAGTTAGCAGTGCCACGCAATTACCTAAAAACCCTTTTTACTGTTGTCCAATGCTCCTTCCCTAGTTTTGTCATATACCTTCTCAAAACTCCCACTGCATGTGCAATGTCCTGTCTAGTACAGATCATTGCATACATCAAACTACCAACTGCACTTTCATATGGAACACGAGACATGTCCTCCTCTTCTTCCTGTGTCTTGGTACACTGATTCATAGATAAATTTACACCAACAGGAATAGGAACCTTGACCAGTTTACATTCCTGCATATTAAACCTCTGCAATATTGTCTCGACATATTTTCTCTGATCTAACCAAAGTTTCCTCTTTTTTTGATCTCTTTTAATTTCCATTCCCAAAATGAAATTTGAAGCACTGATATCCTTCATGTCAAATTTAGAGGACATCTAAGTTTTCACATCCTGGGTAATCTCCTTGTTGTTTCCTATCAACAACATGTCATCCACATACAAAACCAAATAAATCAAATGATCACCAATTAATTTAAAATATACACAGTTATCCTCTTTGCTTCTTGTGAATCCAAGTCCCATCATATAAGTATCAAATTTTTGATACAATATGCTTGGTGATTGTTTTAAACCATACAGATAGTTTTTCATCTTCCATACCATATCCTTCTTTCCCTTCACATCAAAACCTTCTGATTGCTTCATATAGATTTCTTCTTCCAGATCCCTATGTAGAAATGTTTTCTTCACATCCGTCTGATCTAATTCAAAATCAAATTTAGCAGCAACAAATAACATAAATATTATAGAGGTTAACTTGGCAACAGGAAAAAAAATCTCACCAAAATCAATTCCCTCAACCTGGGAATAACCCTTTGCTACTAACCGAGCTTTGTATTTATCCACTTTTCCTTATGCATTCATCTTCTTTTTAAATACCCATTTGCTGCCAATGGGATTTCTTCCAGTAGGAAACTCTACTAGATCCCAAGCCTCATTCCTATCCAAGGCTGCCATTTCTTCGTCCATGGCCTTTTTCCAGAGATTTTCATCCTCTAAATCCACTGCCTCCCTTATAGTTCTAGGATCATCATCAATAATAAACAAAGAAAAATTTGAACGGAAATTAGATGGAGTATACCTTTATGGTAGCCTTCTTTCTCGAACCGATCTCCTCAATACTGGAGTATGAGGATCTTCTTTTTCTTATTCTTGTTCTTTTGTAGAGTCTGATTCATCATCCTTTAAATAAAACTCTATTTTATCTGGTTCTTCCTTACTTGGTAGGAATTCATGTTTAACAACATCCTTCGTTTCTATAAATACGACTATACACTACCTTCTTAGTTTTTGGGTTCCAAAGCTTATAACATTTGAGACCATATTTATATCCAATAAAGATACACTTTTCAACCTTCTTGTTATTGGACTAATCGGTAAGTGCGGACACAAACATATCTCTCTAGTTTCACCCCGAACTCTAGTTTCACCTTGAAACTAGAGCAAAACAAGACGGAATATAAAACTTTCCCTAAGTTTTAGCTATCAAGCATACTAACTAGCAAGAGATAAATGACATACCTTTTAAATGTCGTTTGTCCTCTCTAGCGTCATCCTTGCTCCATTCCAAGGATTATGGGATGTTGAACCTGTAAAAATACATAAGCCAGCGAAGTGAAAGAAGCAACGTATACTCAACAAAACATATGAATGTCATCAAGGAGTCATACAATAAAATAAGAACAATTTTATGGGAAAGAAATATATTGTTGTATTAGAAATATGAAAAGGAGAATACAAACGATGCCTTGATGTTGTAAGATCCCTTCCAACAGTTCCTTTCTTCCCACACACTTCTGCTCCATGGATTCTGAGATCAACAATCTATATTGAAAAATCAAAGCTCAAAGCTACAAGAATTACTCAAGCTCACACCAAAAACTAGCCAACTCCAATAGCTAAATTTCTCAAGCTCCGAAAAAAACTAACATTCTCCCTGAGAACTCCTCTCCTTTTATAAGTTGAAGAGGATAAGGTGAGGAGGTTAGGATGATCCCACCAAATAAGAAAAGTGAGTAAGATCCAAACCGATTGGAGGACACCTCACTATAGAAGCTTTGCCTTCTAGAAGCATCGAGAAGATGCTTGTTTTTACCACGTACAAAAATCGACACACCCCTATAAATGAGCAGTGTGACGATGTCGTAGGCCAAGTTTATTACATCATGTGATGATCCATAATTTTTGCACCCCTAACATTAGGTAGGGTGCGATGATCCTCCTTAATAGGGTTTTTACAAAGGAAAAGACAACTTCTTCTCTCAAGCAAAGTTCTTCTCTCTTCTTTCTTCGGGAATTCAGGCCACTAATCATTCTAAAGAAAAAGGATAGGTTTACATCATTAACGTTCATAGGGGTGATGAAAATAATGTGTAACAAATATCTCCCCAAAGTATGAAGTTAGAACAGAGTGATAGCTGAAATACTTTATCGAGTGTGTTAAGGGAACAAGGAACCCGTCAGTCGGAAACCTGCCAACAAACAAGGAAATACAATACAATAATATATCATCACTGAGGTAGGAATTCCCATACTCAGAATACAAATGAATCAAATAATAAATGTCGGCATGCAAAGATCCATGTTAAGAAAGACAGGTCATGGACACCAAGCATACATTGTGGATCCATGCCAATATGACTCAAATTTGAACATAGCCACCAAAAATACATTGTGGATCTATGTGTTAAAGACTCAAATTTGAACATATCCATGAGACATACACAGTGGATCTATGCAATGATACAATATGAATATACTCCAACGCAACCTGAATCTATCAAAAAATATTCAGGGTCTTCATCTCCACCACTCTATAGTACGAATCTAACCATGTGAATACATGTGCTGAAGTCAAACATGGTAGAAACCACTTGATTACCGGTCATTAATGAATACTGTTAACAAGTGCAAGGGAAATCACCATTAATGTCAATGACTCCCAATGTACACTAGTACAATCCAACGAATGTGAATTAATGAGATGAAGTCGAACACTTGGCAGAATCTCCCGATCAAGGGTCAATAATGAAAACCCATTATCGAAAGCGAGGAAACTTCCCATCGAGGCATGCAAGTTCCAAGGTACCAATTAGTTTCTAAGTCTAATTCCTAGATAATGAGTTGAAGTTGACAAGGAAAGACTTTTCACAGGAAGGCCTTAATGTATCCCCCATCAATGAGATGAAACGGGTAAAAATATTTGAGGTAGATTAGAGTGACAAGTGATTCAGGCCTTAATTAACAGTCATAGGGGTGACGGAAATATTGTGTAACAGAGATCCCCCCAAAGTATGAATCTAGAATAGAGTGATAGCTGAAATACTTTTTCGAGTGTGTGTAGGGAACAAGGAACACACCGGTCGGAAACATGCCAACAAACAAGGAAATACAGTACAATAATATATCATCACTGAGGTAGGCATTCCCATACTCAGAAAACAAATGACTCAAAGCATAAATTCCGACATAAAAAGATCCATGTCAAGAAAGACAGGTCATGGCCACCAAGCATACACTCGAGATCCATGCCAATATGACTCAAATTTGAACATAGCCACCAAAAATACTCTGTGGATCTATGTGTTAAAGAAGAAAATTTGAAAATAGCCACGAGACATACACAGTGGATCTATTCAACAGTACAATATGAATATACTCCAACGCAACCTGAATCTGTCGAAAAAGATTCAAGGTCTTCATCTAAACCACTCTATAGTATGAATCTAACCATGCGAATACATGTGTTGAAGTCGAACATGGTAGAAACCACTTGATTACCATTCATTAATGAATACCGTTAACAAGTGCGAGGGAAATCACCATTAATGTCAATGACTCCCAACGTACACCATTGCAATACAACGAATGTGAATTAATGAGATGAAGTCGAACACTCAGTGTAATCTCCTGATCAAGGGTCAATAATGAAAACCCATTGTTGAAAGTGAGGAAACCTGCCATTGAGGCATGCAAGTTCCAAGGTACCAATTAGTTTCTAAGTCTATTTTTTGGATAATGAGTTGAAGTCGACAGGAAAAGAATCGTCATAGGAGGGGCCTTAATGTATCACCCATCAATGACACGAAATGGGTAAAAATATTTGAGGTATATCAAAGTAACAAGTGATTCAATAATGGCTCAGGGATGGTTGACGCAATATAAGGCTTAAGGACTTCATAAATGATCAACGCAATAGAAGGATTTCCGGTTTTAACTTCTCTTTGAACATATTGACGACACGACAACTGTGTTGGAAACACTAACTCGAAAATAGGGATCACAAACCAATTTGTAATAATATAAAGGATTATGATCAGGAGACAAGTGGATTTTCCAACCTAGACACAAAGCGAGTGAAAGGGTGTCATGTTCAAAAGTGACTCTTCCATAGAATACATGTTTAGATACATTTCTTTCCCAATTTTTCCCCCACCATTTCTGGAGAGTACCTCTTTATTTTACACAAGCTTGAGGAGGATAACATATGCTTGAACTGTAAGCTCATCCTTCAGATGAGTCCCTCGGAGTATGTTTAACGAACCCTAGGAAGGAGTGGTTCAGTCCCATATGGTCCTTTCGATGTTTGTTTTACAAGTCCAAAGAAAGAAAACTCGGGGGTTTTTCATGTTTAGAGAGTCTGAAAAACACTTAAAGGAAACTCCAAAAAGTTATTTTTCATAAAGTATTCTGATGAGATCAAAAAAGAGATAATCTACCGCTCAACAGATGTTTTCTTCAAATACTTTCATGAGCATGAAAAGAACAAGATCGCTTGACAATATTTTCATGTTTAGAGAGTCTGAAAAGATCTTAAAGGGAACTCTAGGGGATTCCTTTTTCATATAACCCTTACGAGTTCGAAAAAGTGATAAAAGTTTACTCGGTTATATTCTTAGGTATTTAAGAGCATGATAAAGAAAAAATACTGAGCTCAGGATTGTTTTCATTTTTACGCAATCTTAAAACAAAACAAAACTATGCTTGGGATAGATTTTATTTTTACACAATCTTGAAACTAAACTAAACTATGCTTGGACCTGGTTTCATTTTTAAATAAGATTGAACCAAAGGAAACTATGATTGAGGTAGGTGGTTTAATTTTTACACAAGATTGAACCAGAAAAAAATATGCTTGTGACTTCCCAACATAGAACACAGGGATGGTTGGTACTTAGCCCCCATATTAAGAAACTAGCAGCTTTAACTTCAGCATGAAGTCCAGAGGATGTAACCATTTCCCCCTAAGCTTCATTTCATCCAACAACAAAGGCGGAGGAAATAAATCTTCAAATACTATATGTAGCAAAGTACTTGACTCAATCGAAGAGGGGAAAATCTATTTCATTTTTTAACGAGCTTGACACAGGAGAAGAACTATGCTCGATAATCTAGGTTCAATCTCCATACCGTTGTTTCATTTTTTAACAAGCTTGAAATCAGAAAACCATGCTAAAAATCCTCTTCTTGATCATGGATTCCAAGAGGATAATTCTCTAGAAGGACACCATGTCAAGGGAAAAAAATCGGTCATGGCTTCTAAGAGATCTTCATTTGAAGGAAGAAACACACTCTAGAAGGAACACATGTCTAAGGCCACGACAGGGGGGAGGAGATCAAGCTCTAAATACCCTATAGAAGAGATCACCATGTCAACTACCAGATTCAAGTCATCGTCATCAGCAGCAGAAGGCATGGGAGACAACGCCACATAATTTACCTGTGGCGGGGCTGAAACCGTCTTCATATAAGAACCATTTAGAGAGGTCATTGAGTTGATGGTCAAGTCAGGGCCAACGAATGAAATTTGATCAATAGTCACAATTCTCCCATCGTGAGGGAAATATATCACAAAAAAGAGAGTGGACATGATAGCTTTCATGGCATAGACATAATATCGCCCAAGGAGTAAATCGAAATCCAGGGGGTATTGGACTAACATGACATCAATAACGACAGTTTTCCCTCTCAAAGTTACAATAAATTGAGGAAGGACTCCTAAAGGGTGATTGGTTATTCTGTTAAAATATAACAAATTCTGCGTAACCGACACAAGTTGAGGATAACCCAAATATTTCCAAGCAATAGAGGACAAAATACTAAAATACAAACCTTCATCTATCAGTGTCTGAGGAACGTCCCAATAACAACCTGTAAGGTAATATTGATAGGAATGTGAGAGGAAAGATGAGGTCTAGTTAGCGAACCCCAATAAAAAAGGATGACCTCATTACATGGAGGGGGTTCCATGAGAGAAGGAGGAATGCCCCCTAGTACGATAGTGTCTGTGTCAATGAGAAAAACGAGGGAAACATCGGGTTTAATCTCTAGTGGGAGAGAAAGATCGACCAATGATGAGATCAGATCAACCACTTGGGTTGCATTCTCCAAGGGGAGATTGGGGTCGACGAATGGAAACAGATCGATCGCTTGGGTTTCACTCTCTAATGGGGGAGTGGGGTCAACCGAGATTGGGATCAGATCGACCACTTTGTCAACTGGTTCAACTAAGGACGTGACCATATTGATTACATGATCAACCAGACTGATCGATGAAGGGACCGGATTGATCATTTCTTCAACTACAGGTGGGTCGAGAGTAATCTTGCGATAAGAAGGTAGAAGTTGAGGCAGGGAAACAATCATGTCTTCCAGTAATTTCAAGGCTTCATCCATATGAGGTAAAAGGTGAGTTTGATGACTCCCTCTGCATAACATACATGGGAACTTGACTCTACATTTCTTCTTCCCAATGGTATTCTGACTAGTTGACGGGAGGTCAACAACATGTTGTTCAGAGCCTAGCGACATGGGCTGGTGAGGGCATGTAGACCATTCTTCTATAAACTTGGATAGAATAGGGAAATACTTAAGAAGATGTCTACCCTTACAAATCCTGCAAGGGTACTTGGGCTTACGGGTTGTTTGGGTGATATTGGCATCATCAACACTCTCAGCACGATTAATAGTAACTGGTTGCTTTCCAACATTTTTGGCAGTGGTTGGAAGTTTGGGCCCTTGCTTATTTTTCTTCTTCTTAATCTTCCTTTTCTTCTTCTTCTTATTCACCAGGTTACTAGCTTCAGATCTTTCACTCGACGAAGAAGATGAAATGGAAGAATACCTTGCAATTGAAAAAGGTGAAGAATATCTTACTGGTGAAGAAGTTGAAGCATCAACATGAAGTTGATGTTCTTGGGGGGAAGTGCTTAAAACCGAATCACTTGCTGCATTCGGGATTACCAGCATGGAAAACAACCATACTGGTAATCCAATTGTGAGACCTGGAAGTCTCAAAGTATCAATGTAAGGAGGACCAACGTTTCCATAAGAAGGAAAAACAAAATTTTCCCCCAACAAAGGGTTTGCTTCATTGGTCGTTCTGGGAGCTGACGCCATTAAACACAGATCCAACCTAGAGTCTACTAAGGAAAACAAACAACACATGCTGAAAATATAGGAAGCAAACAAGCAAACAAGCAAACAAAAACTTCTTATAATGAATGCACTAGTTGGTGATGAAATCCAATGTCACGAGACCAATGTAAGAAGGGGCTGAGATAAAGCAGGTGGAAAAGTTACGTTGACAACCTTCTTAATGGACTTACACCCTGGTGCAAGCTCCCACACATAATCGTGGGTATACCCTCCAAGGAGCTCGAGTGGGTTTGGCCAACGTTGATTCTAGGTACCGTGAAGACTTTCGCCTCCACAGTCACCTCGTGTAAAGACCCTAAAGAGATAGGCCACTAAGGTTACCAATTAATCCAATGATGCATGGGGAAACAATTGATAGTCTGACCCACGTGCAAAGGCAGGGTATCTAAGCCCAAAATCAACTCGAGAAGGTCCCCACAGGATTTTCTTCTCAAGTGACCCCCAATAATACACGCAATATCTACACTAAGACCAACAAAGCAAGGTGAGTAACTCTACCAGTCCTAATGTGACCTCGTGATTGACCCTTGTGTTAGAAGGGCTTACCAGGACAAAATGTAGCAAGTGGATTTAAACTCTCCCTATCACAAGATACTATGTTTGTTTGCAACTTTGGAAAGTTATCTTTCACACCTATTCCAAAGCTCTACAACTAATCTAATGTAGGTTTTCTACCGGACAAACTAAAAATTTCTAATCAATTTTTATAAGAACTTTATTTTTTAGGTTGTTGTTACTCAAGAGGAAAATGGTGTGGACTAAACGATGTTTTGACCAACTCTAAACAATGCAAAGAAATGATAATGAAAATATTTCATTTCGATGAAACCTATATTATGAGAAGGAGAAAATGTTTATCATTCCCAGATGCACAATGTCCCAAAATTTTTAAACTCATCAATATCAAGAAATTCAAGAAATGAGCCAAAGAGAGTGTACACCACAAATGCCAAAAACCATGCAATTTTGCTACTTCAAATTCAAAGATGCCCCCAAACTAATGCAAAGCAAGAAATTAAGATTTTTGTTTCAAATATAGCTAAAAGAAGATTCAAATCTATCAAGCAAACTGTAATTAGACTCAACAAATCACCCCAAACACTTATCACATATATGGGCAGGGAAAACCACTAAAATCTAAAAAATTTCCAAATCATCGCAAGTTGTAGGATTAACACAGTGCGGCGATCCTAGATCGTCACAGGGAACATAAGACCATAGTGTGTTGACGTCGCACTGCCTCTACAAGGAAAAATGTGGTGATCCTAAATCGTCGCACTGTCCCTCAAAGTAGGGTGCAACGATCAAAGGAAAAAATGGAAAAAAATGAAAAGCATGAATGTTTTTCTAGTGAATTTTAACAATCAAAGAGTCAAGATGGATCTCCCAGTGACTCAGAAAACAGAACCCAAGCAATCAAAGCAAGAAATAAAGACAAACTAGGAAAACAATATGTTCCCCCATATGGTCATCAATTTTTGTATTGGACTAATTGATAAGTGTGGACACAAATAGATCTCCCTAGTTTCACCCCGAAACTAGAACAAAACAAGAATTAATATAAAACTTTCCTTAAGTTTTAACTATCAAGCAAACTAACTAGCAAGAGATAAATGACATACCTTTTAAATGTTGTTTTTCCTCACTAGTGTCATCCTTGCTCCATTCCAAGACTTATGGGATGTTGAACCTGTAAAAAGACACAAGCCAACGAAGTGAAATAAACAACGTATACTCAACAAAACCTATGTATGTGATCAAGGAGTCATACAATAAAATAAGAACAATTTTATGGGAAAGAAATATATTGTTGTATTAGAAATATTAAAAGGGGAATACAACCGATGCCTTGATGTTGTAAGGTCCCTTCCAACATTTCCTTGCTTCCCACACACTTCTTCTCCATGGATTTTGAGATCAACAATCTATCTTGACAAAGAAAAGATCAAACCTACAAGAATTACTCAAGCTCGCACCAAAATCTAGCCAACTCCAAAAGCTAAATTTCCCAAGCTCCAAAAACAACTAACTTTCTCCATGAGATCTCCTCTCCTTTTATAAGATGAAGAGGATAAGGTGAGGAGGTTAGGATGATCCCACCAAATAAGAAAAGAGAGTAAGATCCAAACCGATCAAGGGTAAATTCACCATAGAATCTTCTCCTTCTAGAAGCATCGAGAAGATGCTCATTTTTACAAAACTCATCGCACCACTATAAATGAGCAGAGTGAGATGGCGTCATAGGCCAAGTTTAGTACAGAATGTGATGATATGGGATCGTCGCACCCCTAACATTAGTTAGGGTGCGGCAATCCTCCTTAATATGGTTTTTACAAAGGAAAAGAGAACTTCTTCTCTCAGGCAAATTTCTTCTCCCTTCTTTCTTCGGGAATTTGGGCCACTGATCCTTCTAAATACAAAGGATAGGTTTACATCATTATCGGTCATATGGATGACGAAAATAATGTGTAACACTTCTTATCTAGCTTACTCTTGTTTTCCTTTGGAACATGAACATATGCATCAGAGCCAAATACCTTGAGATGTGTGAGAGAAGGTTCCTTACCAATCCATACCTCTTATGGAGTCTTGTCATCCAATGTTGATGAGGGTGATCTATTGACCAGGTAACATGCAATACCCACTGCCTCTGCCCATAATTTTTTCCCTAACCCGGAACCACTGAGAATGCACCTTCCTTTTTCCATAAACGCCATGTTCATCCTTTCTGCAACTCCATTATGTTGAGGTGCATATGGAGTAGTATTCTTCCTTTCTATACCACACTTCTTATAGAATTCTTCAAATTCATTCTCCTAGAACTCTCCGTCATTATCTGTCCTCAACACCTTAATTCTTTTCTCTGTTTTATTATCAACAAGATCCTTAAACTCTTTAAACCTATCAAAGACTTCATATTTCTTCCTAAGGAAATATATCCAAGTATTCCTCGAGAATTCATCTATAAATGAGACATAGTACATAGATTTTCCCAATGATGGGATGGACACATGTCCAAAAACATCACTGCGAACTAGCTGTAAAGTTCCTTATTCCCTCGTTGCACCAGAGGATAATCTTACTCAATTATGCTTCCCGTTAATAAAATGTTCATAGAAATAAAAATACAGATAGTTTTTAGACATACCTTCAACCATACCTTTATCGTGTAGTAGTCAAAGACCCTTCTCTCAGATATGCCCCAGTCTTTGATGCCACAACATAAAATTTTCTCCAGAGATTGTAGGAGTTATTTCTTCTTCAACTCCAATATCAGGAACAATGGAACTATTACACCCATCACTAATAGTTCTTCCTTGTAGCTTATACAGAGTTCCAAACCGAACTTCTTTCAACAACACCATTGCTCCTCAAACCATCCTCCAGGTTTCCTTTTCAAACATTGTTTTTACTCCTGCATCATCCATTTTTCTTACAAAAATAAAATTTATGGCCAAACCTGGGATGTGCATAGCATAAGGAAGTTTTCTAATCCTTCCATCTATTATCCTCAACTTTAATTTTCCTCGTCCTATGATTCTAGTTGTCGAATCATCACCTAAGAAAAAATTACCTCCATCGTAGATTTCATATTCGTAGAACAACTCCTTGTGGGGAGTCATATGAAAAGACGCACCATATTCAACCAACCATGCCTCATGATATGCATGTGTTCTTAAAGAATCCAAGTACGCATCCCCTCCTTCCTTGGAGTTATTTTCTTCTGTAGAAGGAGATTACTCAGATCCCTTCTTTTTCTCAACTTTGAAACTACATTGTTTCTTGTAATGCCCTTATTTTCCACATCTCAAGCATACCTTTACAAAGTTTATGGAAGATTTAGATCTGCCCTTAAAATTATATCTCCCACTTGAGAACTTAGATCTATTTCTTTCCTAGGAAAGTCCTCTTGCAAATAATGTGTCTATGCTCTGTCCTTTCATATTCTTTCGTCTCATCTCCTCTGACAACAAGGATGAGACCACTTCATAAAACTTCAAGGAATTTGTATTACTACCTATGGCCACAACCACACTATCCCACAAGTCTGGTAAAGAACACAGTAAACTGATACATTTATCTTCATCTGAAATTTTAATCTCAACATATACTAACTTACTTACCACAGTATTGAAGGTGTTCAAATGCTCTGGCACCAAATCTTCATCTCTCATCCTCGAGTTATACAGCTTCTTTCTCACGAATAGTTTATTTACTAGGGACTTATACTAATAAAAATTACCCATCTTATCCCATAAATTCTTGGTTGTAGCTTCCTCTGACACATTCATTAATACTGAATTTGAGAGACACAATCAGATTGTGCTCTTCGTCTTCCGATCCAACTTTTTCCAATCATCTGCTAAAGTTCCTGTAAGTGCAGTTCCTGGATCTACCGTGATCCAATGATCTCTATACACCAACATATCTTCCATGGCTCAAAACGTTTCCCATTAAACTTCTCGATCTCGATTTTTGAATTGCTTTCCATTTATTTTCACCTTAAAAATCAATACCATAGATCTCCCACTGTAACAAGGCTTATCACAGTCTCGAGCCAAACCCTTGACCACAAAGGCATCCCCCTAAAGCCAACCTCGCTCTGATACCAAATGTAGATTTTAACCTTGTACAATATTTATTACAAACATATTTTTAGTAAAAGAACAGAAAATATACAATCGAAAACACAAACATTACACAGAGATTTTTCCCTTGGAAACCCAAACAGTGAAAACCAACATATTGTATATTCATTCATAGTATTACATTATTTACAATAAAATATACATATAGGATTCAAAATCATACAAAACCATAACCCAATGACCTCGATTAGTCAACAACCCTAATTCCTTAACCGAAAATAGAAAACCATCGGCAAAAACTATGTGTCGAAAAACCGCCCAAAAATGCGATACGTTTCTCGAGGTCAAAAAAAATCTCAAGGGCATTGCCCCTACACCCCTCCTCAAACCCCCATGTGCACCTGACGCAACACAGACACTCTTACTGGTGCAAATAATATAACACATACCCAACATAAAGGCCATGGGCTTGCCAAATTGATGACTCGGTCAAATTATGATGTTTTGCGGATAAATTTTATTGTAGATATGTCATAAAATTCAAGAGAAGAAATAGTTCCACAAGTATCCCAGAATTTTCTTGAATATCCATGGTATGTTGACATTATATATGTGTTGATAAATTTACAAGCTCCTCATGAACTAAGAAAAACAAAATCTAGGTTTCTGAAATTAAAAGCAACAAAAAATTGTATTTGTGAGGGTTCTTTGTATTGGAAGGATTGAGGGGGGATTTTTCTATGTTTCTTATTGGAAGATGAGGTAAAAATGGATATCAAAGAATTCCATAAGGGTGAATATGGAGGGAACCATTATTGGAAAACCACAGTGCATAAAATACTAAGAGCATGGTTTTATTGGATGAGCATTTTCTCTGATGTATATAAGGAGGTGTCAATCTGTCATGAATGTCAGATTTTTGATGGAAAAAGGAAATTGTTTCCCTTGCCTTTGAAACCAATTTATGTTGAAGCATCGTTCAGGTAATGGGGTTTTGATTTAAAAGGAGATATTCATTCATCATATTCAACCCAACATAAATGGATATTGAAAGCTACATATTATTTCACTAAATGGATTGAAGCAATCCCAACAAGGAAAGATATTGATGTTGTCGTTGTCCAATTTCTAGAAAGTAACATTTTGTCTAGGTTTGGTTTCCCACTCAAACTAATAACTAACAAAGAATTCAATTCTAAGAGGATGGAAAATTTTTGCAGTGATTACAACATAACCCTTGGTCATTCCACAACCTATTACCCACAAGGTAATGGATTAGATGAGTCATCCAACAAGATCCTAACAAGAAATATCAAAAAACTCCTCTAGGGAAACAAAAAGGATTGGCACAAGAAATGCATATATGCATTGTGGGATGATAGGATTACTACAAATAGGTCTATTGCTACATCATATTTTTAGATTGTATGTGGCACATATGCAATTTTCCCTACCTCATTAGGGATGCCAATTATGAAATTGTGACAAGAATAGGAAGATGAACCAATTGATGTTCAAAAAAGGATCAATCAATTGTTTCATGTACAACAAATGAGATAAGAAGTTTACAACAACACACAATTGCATCAGGATAAAATGAAAAAAGTGTTTGATAAAAATGCAAAGGCTGATGATTTCAAGGTAGATGATTTGGTGCTAAAATGGGATGCAAGAAATGAAGATAAGGGGAAGCATGGAATTTTTTATTACCTCTGGCTGGGACCATTCAAAATTGTTTCTTATCATGGAAGAAATGCTTATCTGTTCCAAGAAATCAACGGATATCTCATTGGTGGAGGGCCTGTGAATGGAAGGATTCTCAAACACTACTTTACTTGAAGCATTTTAATCTTTCATCTCATTGTAAAAAACCATTTTATTTTCAGATAAAATAGTTGAGGTCATCATTCAACAGGAATTGAAGCTCGAGGTGAAGGCCTTAAGGTTCTGTTTAAATTTTCTAGTGTGTGTCAAGTTTGTAAAAGGTTTTTCAGTTTATTTTTTTTATTTTTTTTTAGAGTGTGTTTGAGTTAAGTTCTAAAGTAAATAAATCCCAATGGATAAAGCACCTAGTCTTCTATTCTTTGTTGCCTCACAGGGAGGACAACATCCCTATTGGAGCCCAATGTTAGTGTCATTATTTTCAAGGTATAATTATAGGTTTTTCAAGAGTTTGGAAAGTCATTCCTAATTGAGTCATTGAGTGTGTGTGTTTTCAAATAGTTTTGTCTCATGAGATATTTCAAGGTCTTTGGGTTATTCTCGCTATAAACCATTAAATGACATGTTAAAAAGAGTCAATTCATAAAGTCTAGGTGGAATGGTTTTTAGGGGTGTCATGGAGCATAATAAAACATTATGAAAGTTAGAGGGTCATCAAAGGTCATAATTCCATATTTATTAACTTTTAAAGTGGTTTTTGTACTTAACCTACAAAAAGTACACACATTGCGCAAGCTCACTACGCAAGATGCTTGGTGCTACCGAAATTGTCTTGTCATCCTAAATAGATCAATCACCTTTCAAATCATATATTGCTCAACTTATGCATGTCTTTCCCCACCATATTTCATTTCAAAAGATCCTCTTCCATCAATCAGGCCTCTATTCTTCAGCAAATTCAACATACTCCATCTCTCTACACAAACCCTACATCCTCGCTACACATTTTTACATAGTAAGTACACACTACACATCTTTTGTTTTTTTTCTATGCAAAGGTTGAAAGCCTTTGTATTGTGCCTAGAAAGTGTCCTATGCCTATAAAATTGTGATCTAAAGATTGTTTATCATAATTTTGAGTCTATTTGACACAATTGAGTAAACCCTAGTCTCGCTTTCCACTTTGTAAAGTGCCTTATCAGATTTTTTATCATTTGATCCTCCTTGTTGTTACAAGTCTCAGTTTTATCTTACATCCACAACATGGAAACTCAAGAGAAAAAGAAATATAAAAAAGGAGGCAGTGTGTTGAGGTGTGAGACACAAAGTTTGAAGTTGGTGAATTCTTATCCTGCATTTAGGGTTTCATTTGAGCAAGTTGGTTGCATGAGGTTTTGCAAGAGGATTCAAGGACACAATGTGCAGGTAACGAAGGACTTTGCTCTCAATTTCAATGGATTTCAGACGATGATTGCAGATATTACCTTCCAAGTTTTAGAGGAGATGGTAGTTTTTGCAATTGAGATTCCAGTCCAAGGGGAGAAGCGGTTTAAAGGTATGCCTCTTGATCTCATTTTCTACACTGATTTCCTAAAACCCAAATACAAAAAGAAGAATTTTGGTGCCATTATTCCAAGAGAATGTATATTGGAGAATTATGAAAATAATTTAAGAGTGGTTCAATGATATTTCAATTGTGAGGGGATATTTGATAGATTATACTAGTATTACATAAGGCTTCTGATGCATTTCACAGGAAAGAACCATTTAAATTTACCTTTTTACCTATACAGAAGCTTAGGTAAAATGGAAGACAAAGTACAATCTAGGGTTGATCATCTTAAGACCAGTTTGTTTCATTTCTCCTTGGTAAAGTTGCTAGTGGTGGAAGAGCTCAAGAAATCAAACAGAGATTGGGATTCTTTCTTGACCTCAAAAAACATTCCTTTAGACCCAAAGGAGATACCCCCTCATCTGTTGAGAAAGTGGCTCCTAAATATTCAAGTGGGAAAGAGAAAGGGTCTGTAGAATAAGGAAGAGGTAAATGAAAGGAAATTGATGATTCTTCACCAAGTCAACCAGCTAAGAAGAAGGGTAGAAGGCTACACTTTGTTGATGAGGTGGAGGAAACACCAAACGTGAGTAGCCCAGTAACAAGGTAAGCTTCCAAAATACTACCTGCACTTTCCCTGCATACACAGTCTGTTGAACACTCATCTCAAGAAATGGATGAAGATCATGTGTAGTCAGAAGAGAAAGACCAAGTAATCAAAGAGAGACAATATCATCTTAAATAAGCTAAGCATGTCGTAGCTCATTCGTTTCATGATAACACGGAGATTAAGAGGAAGTTGGTTCAGGGGGTTTTTGACATGAAAACATCACAAGATGATAATAGGTCTAAAGAGGGAATCGGTCTCAAAGTTTCCAAAAGGTTCTAAAGCGAAAGAAATCAGGGAAAGTCCTAAAACTATGGATTTGACTAAACCTACATCCCCTTTAACAAGATCCTTGGTCATAAGGATAAGTTCAGAGTGTATGCTTGTAGAGGAAACAAAATCACAAGGAAAACTTGTATCAATTGAAAATATTCATACTTCACCTCGAGAGGGTGAGAAAACTATCAAGTGGATAAATAACCAACTAAGGGAGGCTCAAGACCTAATTATTCATCTCAGGGAAAATAAAAGAGTAGCATAACTAAGGTTTGAGAGACATTTTAAGGAATGTGGACCAACCATTAGAAATGCCTATGTAGCTCTTACAAATGCCTAGTCAAAGCTAAGAAGAAATGCCAAAGTCAACAAATGGTGGAAAAAGTATAAAAATTAGCTTCGCTACGCAAATTTTGCAGGGCATGCTATGCAATTGTTGTCGGTTGCAGTTACACAATGTGCACGCTACGTAAATGGCAGTTTAGTGGTAAACTTCAAGATCATTTTCTCACCAAGTGGAGAGGATTTTGGAAAAACCTAGAGAGTTTTTTGTCAAGCATGAACTAAATAACAAAAAATTCTCTCAATTTTTACACATGTGTCACATTTTGGGAAATTTGAATGAATATTTACAGCCTTTTTTTCCATATTTCATCATTTAATGTTTTCATGTTTTAGTCATCATCTTTGGGAGCAGATTCCGAGAATGTGGACAATAATTTTTGAAAACAAAAAGAGGTTTTTGTCAAGCACAGAACCAATAAAAAAAAATCTCCCAGTGTTTACACAGGTGTCATTATTGGGAAGATATGAAATGATATTTGGGGCCTATTATCAATAAACTCACCAAGCCAGTTTTGTTGGTAGAGTTCTAGAATCTTTTGAAATTCGACTTGATGGACCTACAACTCAGCAAGGTTGATCCAAAATTGATATGGATATTGAATCTTGGATATTCTCCTATCAGATCCCATGATTTTCTCTTCAGTTGGCACATTTTTAGTTGGTCAAAAATCAAACCCTAGATAGTAGGATATGGACAGATTTTGGAAAATATTCTTTCCTAAGTTATTGTAACAACTTTCTATCTTTGGAAAAAGATGTATTTCGACATCCTTAGGATAAAATATGATATTTATCTATATATTTGAGCACTTTGAATGTGCAAAGGGTTGGTAGAAGTACAAATGAAAAATCTGATCTGAATATTGTACAAATTTCATAATTTGAATGAAATACAAGTGCATATGTCCACAACTTTTTCATACCAAATATTCTTGTGGTGATGACCTGAAGTATGTGTTTATTTTCATGTATGTTCTAGTTTACTTTTCCTTTCATATGCAACTTTTCATATGTTTAAATTGTATATCCAAGGGTCTAAAATTCATCTAAATGTTTCTTTAGATTCAAACAATTAAAAAAAAAAAAAATACTTCTTAACTCATCAGAATTCATCTTTCATGGTTCTCTGATTGTTGTTATATATTTCCTCTTTCTTCCATCCAACCACAAGAAGTTAAAAAATTGAAATTTCATCACCTACCTAGTCTTTTCTTCCTTAAGAGCTCTACCTACCAGAAAATTTGTTCATTTTCTTTCAAATATTGACTCCATTGCCCAAATATATCCCTTTCTTCTTGCTAGCAATCACCATAAAATATTCCCACCTATTAAAAAATCTAGCCATTGTTCCTCAAAGAAAATCCATTTTTATAAACCAAGTGACAAGAGAAATCCCTCTCTGAACTGAAAGGATAGTTTCAGTTCTGAATTGGTTTTGTGGTTACCTTTGTGAGTTGCCTCCTCATCCTAGGAAATTTACTTAGTGATAACATTTTGGCGTCGTTGTCAAGGAGAAAAGGTGAAATCTTCCCTGGGATAAAACGACAAGGATCATATTTTTCTTATGGTGGTGAACAGAGGTCAAACACAAAGAAGGTTGTACCATTCACCTGGATACTCCAATCATGCTTCAATCACATTCAAAGACTCCACTAGGGAATGAGACTCCACTGACAGAGACATGGAAGGACATCATGGGAAAACTAGGTATCAAATCTTCATTGGTTTCCAAGAGATCTTATTATTTTTCATGAGTTACCTTGTGTCCTTTCCTGAACAAGTTAAAGAATTTGTCTTTACCTGTTATATTCTAATGAAGTCCATAAATTGACATTTGAATATCCTTCTTTAAGAGATGTATATACTTCTTATTACATCGTTGATCCTGACTAAAAAACTTCGTCTAAATCACATGATGTTCAAGACCAATCTGATGAGTTTCATGTGGCCAAGGATGATCTTATACCTCCTGAGCTTAATATTATACCCTCTAATATCCCAGACAGATATAGGCCTCTCAAATTGCCTCATGCCTTTCATGATTTTCCAGTAAAGCATTATAAGTACCTCCCTATCTTTGATGGAGATAACCTCTCGGCTGAAAAACACCCTTAAGGTTTTGAGGATTTCTGTGACCTTTTTGAGATTGAATATGAGGATGTTTTAATGAGAGCCTTTTCCAATTCATTTCAAGGAGAGGTCAAAAAATGGTAAAATAACCTAAAACCTAAATCAATTGACTCATGGGAGGAATTGAAGAATGAGTTTTTGAAATTTTGGGGCAAGAGGAAATCTTTGGATCTACATCTTACAAATTTTTTTTCCATAAAAAGGCAGAGAAGTGAAATTGTCTCTACATTTGGTAGGAGGTTTTCCAATGTTTATTAAAACTTGCCCAATGAAATTCAACCCACTGAAGTTGTTTCCATGCTCCATTATTCAACAACCTTTCATTTAGATTTGTCTTTCCTTCTGATGGAAAGAAGATCTAATACCTTACAACCGATGTTTGATGATTCCTAGTAAGTGGAAGACAATGTTAAAGCTTGTCAGAGGCTACAAAATCAGAATTTAGAGAGTGTTTCAAATGCAGAGAAAGATGGTGTAGTAGAAGAACACGAGATTGTGCATAAACAAGAAGTTGATTTACATCCTAGTCTTTTTCATCATGAGCAACAAATTGATTGTTCCATGAACTTTTTCAAAGTTTTGAATGATGACATTGTTGCAGAAGATAAGGATTATTCTATTTAAGAACAAGTTGATATCCCATGCTTTTTCCTATTAGATGACATTGCAGGAGTTCATGATTTACCCAAGTATGATGAGTACAATGATGACTATGAGGTTGACTTTTTAGAACAACAAGTTGAATGTTATTTATCATAAAATGATCCTATGGCTTTGTATATGGATATTTTCATCAGTTCATATTTACAATTAGATATATGTTTGTCAGCAAGAAATGTTCAGTATCAATAGTTTGAGGAAAGCAATAAGCCTGCATATTTTAGTTATGACAACGATGCTAAATCAAGAGACAGAAATTTTCTACCCTTATGATTTTCTTCATTTAAATTGTTGAAAGAAAATTTTGAGACCATCAATGAATTTGAGGAGTGTGGGTTGATGCAAAGGCATCTAGGTTCACTTGAGAAAATTGGTAGTAAAATGAAACAATCTTCTCGTATGTTTGATGACCCTATTGTTGATTATATGGAGGGTTTAAATAGTCAAAATTTGCATCCATTGGAAAACCATGAGTTTGAAGATAATCTAATGTCCAAATAATCTATGTATTTTGTGCTAGCAGGGCTTTCATTGCAACAATTTAGTGCATATTTTCACCCTTTTATGACAACTAATAGTTAGATTTGCATGAAGGAAAAAATGCAGTTGGAGGGGTCACACATTAGAGTGACAATCTTGAGCAATTTTTGGACATCAGTTTGTTTTCCTATAAGGATCCTTTTGCAGTCTTGTTGGAGTCAGTAAGCAACCCCAAATTCTCATATTTTTTCAAATTCACTTTTCTTTGCAAGTTTTTAAATGAATTGCCAATAAGTAGGTTTATTATTTTGTCTTTGAGGAAGAAAATCCAAGAAATATCAAATTATGGACAAAACACTTGCATGGCTACACTGAAACTATGATTTCACTTGAATGATCAGTTTATGGATCAACTTAGGGTAGGTAGGAGTGTGCTTGAATAAGCTCAACACTCTAAGCATCTTTTTTACTAGTGCACTTTAAATTAAATTTTCAATTTACAGTTGATAGTTGTCATTTTTAAGTTTGGGTTGCAGTTTGGTTTCAGTTTGAAAGGAGCACGTTAGAGGTCAGTTTGAAAATTATGGTGTTAAGGTTGGAACAACCCAATGGATAAGGCACCTGGTCTAGTGTTCTTTGCTGCCTCACAGGGAGGAAAACATCCCCATTGGAGCCAAATGTTAGTGTCATTATTTTCAAGGTACAGTTAGAGGTTTTTCAAAGAGTTATGTCTCATGAGTTGTTTCAAGGTCTGTGGGTCATTATTGTTATAAAACATCAAATGGCATGTGAAAAAGAGTCAATTCATAAGTCTAGGTTGAATGGTTTTTTGTGGATATCATGGGACATTATAAAACATTATGAAAGGAAAAGAGTCATAAGAGGTTATTATGACATATTTGATATTTTTGAAATTCTTATGGTACTTGACTTGCAAAACGTACACACGTTGTGAAAACTCACTGCGCAAGTTCCTAGGTGCTACACAAACTGTCATATCACTCCAAAACAATCAAGTCCCATTTAAAATAGTCTTTTCTCATCTTATGCATATATCTCCCCCTCCATTTTTCATGCAATAAACCCTCCAAGCATCATTTCTCCTCTCTGCAACTTGAAAATCCTTCATCCAAGGTCGCTACACAAGTTCACTGTGTAAGTTGTTAAATCATTCAATGGTGCACTAAAAGATCATAAAGGTGAGTGATGATGAAATATTCAATGAAAATACATCAACAGAAGCAGGTCATCAATCAAATGTATTTGGGATTCATTCTTCTCAATATTAAGGCACATTAGGGTTTTGAAGTTTTGAGAGGCAAATGACATTTTAAGGAAGGTTGAAGGGGTTCTAGGACGCCTTGTCATCATCATGAGGCCACCATCAGCGTAATACATCATAATCTATCAAACAAAGACAAAAAAAGATGGACAAAGTGTAAAATATAGCTTCGCTATGCAAAGTCTGTAGGGAACACTACGTAACTATTGTAGGTTGCAGTTACACAAGGTGCACACTATGCAAATGACAATTTAGTGCTAAACTTCAAGATCCTTTTCTGACCAACTAGAGACTATTCTTGAAAAACCCAGAGAGGATTTTGTCAAGCATAAAATAAATAACACAAACCTCTCTCAGTTTTTACATAGGTGTCACATTTTGGGATATTTCAATGAATATTTGCAACCCTTTTCTCCATATTTCATCATTTAATGTTTTCCTTTTCTAATCATCATCTTTGGGCACAAATTTCGAGAAGATGGAGAACAATTTTTGGGGAAAAAAAGCAGTGTTTTTCAATAACAGACCCATTAAAAAAAACCTCTCTCAATGTTTACACAGGTGTCATTATTGGGAAGTTATGAAATGATATTTGGGGCCTAATTTCCAGAAATTCGGCAAGCTAGTTTTGTTGGCAGAGTTCTAGAATCTTTTGAAATTCGACTTGATGGACCTCCAACTCAGCAAGGTTGATCTAAAATTGACATGGATATTTAAGCTTGGATATTCTCCTATCAAATCCCATGATTTTCTCTTCAGTTGGAACAATTTTAGTTGGCCAAAAATCAAACCCTAGATAGTAGGATATGGGCAGATTTTTCCAAATATTCTTTCCTAAGTTATTGTAACAACTTTCTATCTTTGGAAAAAGATGGATTTTGACCTCCTTAGGATAAAATATGATATGATATATATATATATATATATATATATATATATATATATGTGTGTGTGTGTGTGTGTGTGTGTGTGTGTGTGTGTGTGTGTGTGTGCAATTTGAATGTGCAAAGGGTTGGCAGAAGTATAAAGGAAAAATCTGATCTGAATATTGTACACTTTTTTTAATTTGAATAAAATACAAGTGCAGATGTCCAGAGATTTTTCATACCAAAGATTCTTGTGGTGATGACCTGAAGTATGTGCTTCTTTTCATGTATGTTCTTCTAGTTTACTTTTCCTTCAATCTACAACTTTTCATATGTTTAAATTGTATATCCAAGGGTATGAAATTCATCTAAATGGTGTTTTAGATAAAAAAAAATTAAATATTTTTTTCTTCTTAACTCATCAGAATTCATATTTCATGGTGCTTTGGTTGTTGCTACATGTTGCTTCTTTATTCCATCCAACCATGACAAGTTAAAATATGAAATTTCATCACCTACCTAGCCTTTGCTTCCTTGATAGCTCTACCTACCTGACACTGTGTTCATTTTCTTTCAAATGTTGACTCCATTTTCGAAATAGATCCCTTTCTTCTTGCCAACGAACCCCATAAAATATTCCCACCTATTCAAAAATCTAGCCATTGTTTCTCAAAGAAATTACATTTTTATAAACCAAGTGACAAGAGAGATCTCTCTCTAAACTAAAAGCCTAGTTTCGGTTCTGAAGTGGTTTCTTAGTTACCTTTGTGAGTTTCCTCCTCAGCCTAGGAAATTTACTTAGTGATAACATTTTGGTGCCATTGTCAAGGAGCGAAGGTGAAATCTTCCCTGGGATAAAATGACAAGGATCCGATTTGAATTCTAATGGTGAATAGAGGTCAAACACAAATAAGGTTGTACCATTCACCCGACGACTCCAGTCATGCTTCAATCAAATTCAAAGAATCCACTGGGGGACGAGATCCATTGATAGAGACATGGAAGGACATAATGAGAAAACCAGGTATCAAAGCTTCAGTTTTTTCCAAGAGATCTTATTATTTTTCATCAGTTACCTCTTGTCCTTTCCTGAACAGGTTAAAAGATTTTTTCTTTACCTGCTATATTCTAATGAAAACCACAAATATTCATTTGAAAATATTTATTTAAGAGTTTCATATTCTTCTTATTGCATCGTTGAGCCTAACCAAGAACGTTCATCTAAATCACATAATGTTCAAGACCAATCTGATGAGTTTCATGTGACCAAGGTTGATATTATACCTCCTAAGTTTGATACTATACCCTCTAAGATCCAATAAACATATAGGCCTCTCAAATTTCCTCATTACCTTCATGATTTTCCCGTAAAGCATTATAAGTACCTCCCTATTTTTGATGGAGATAACCTCTCGGCTGAAAAACACCTTCAGGGTTTTGAGCATTTCAGTGACCTTTTTGAGATTGAATATGATCATGTTTTAATGAGAGATTTTTTCTAGTCATTGCAAGGAGAGTTCAAATAATGGTACAAGAACCTACAACCTAAATCAATCAACTCATGGGAGGAATTGAAGAATGTGTTTTTTAAATTTTGGGCAAGAGGAAATATTTGGATCTACATCTTACATAATTTTATGCCATAAAAAGGAAGAGAAGTGAAACTGTCTCTACGTTCAGTAGGAGGTTTTCCGATCTTTATTACAAATTTCCCAAGGAAATTCAAGCCATTGAATTTGATGCCATGTCCCATTATGCAATAGCCTTTCATCCATATTTGTCTTTCCTTCTAATGCAAAGAAGATCTAAGACCTTACAACAGATGTTTGATGATGCCTAGGAGGTGGAAGACAATATTCAAGCATGTTAGAGGCTGCAAAATCAGAATTTAGAGTGTTGCAAATGTAGAGAAAGATGGTGTAGAAAAATAACATGAGATTGTTCATAAATGAGAAGTTGATTTACATCTTGATCTTTTTTAGCGTGACCAGAAAATTGATTGTTCCATGAACTTATTCAAAGTTTTCAATGATGACATTGTTGTAGAAGATAAGGATCAACCTACCGAAGAACAATTTTATATCCGATGCTTTTTCCTATTATATGGCATTCCAGGAGTTCATTATTTACCCAAGTATGATGAGTACAATGATGACTATGAGGTTGAATTTTTAGAACAAAAAGTTGCATGTTCTTTATTAGAAAATGATCTTATGGCTTTGTATATGGAGAATTTCATCAATTCAGATTTGCAATTAGATATATGTTTGTCAACAAGAAATTTTTAGTCTCAACAATCCGAGGAAAGAAGTAAGCCTGCATATTTTAGTTATGACAGCGATGTCGAATTAGGAGACGAAAATTCTCTACCCTTATTCTTTGCTTCAATTAAATTGTTGAAAGAAAATTTTGAGACCACAAATGAAGTTGAGGAGTGTGGGTTGATGGAAAGGCATCTAGGTTCACTTGAGAAAATTGAAAGTAAAATGAAACAATCTTCTAGTATGTTTGATGACCCTATTGTTGATTATATGGAGGGTTTCAATAGTCAAAATTTGCAGCCATTGGACAACCATGAGTTTGAAGATAAGATAATGTCCAAATAAGCTATGTATTGTTTTCTAGTAGGGGTTTCATTTCATAAATTTAGTGCATATTTTCATCCCTTTTATGACAACTATCATTTAGATTTGCATGAAGGAAAAAATGCAGTTGGATGGGTCACACATCAAAGTGAGAATATTGAGCAATGTTTGGACATCAATTTGTTTTTCTATAAGGATCCTTTTTCAGTCCTATTGGAGTTAAGAAGCATCCCCAAATTCTCATATTTTTTCAAATTCAAATTTGTTTGGAAGCTTTTAAATGAATTTCCAATAAGTAGGCTTCTTATTTTGTCTCTGAGGAAGGACATGCAAAAAGATCAAATTATGGAAAAACACTTGCATGGATGCATTAGATCTATGATTTCACTTGAATGAATAGTTTATGGATCAACTTAGGGTAGGTAGGAGTGTGCCTGATAATCTCAACACCCTGAGCATCTTTTTCAGTAGTGTTCTTTCAATTCAGTTTGTAGTTTACAGTTGATAGTTGTCATTTTCAGTTTGGGTTGCCGTTTGGTTTCAGTTTGAAAGGAGCAGGTTGCAAGTTAGTTTGCAGATTACGGTGTTGAGGTTGGAAAATCCCAAAGGATAAGGAACCTAGCATGTTGTTCTTTTCTTCCTCACAGGGAAGACAACATCCCCATTGGACCCAAATATTAGTGTCATTATTTTCAAGGTAAAGTTAGAGGTTTGTAAAAGAGTTGTGTCTCATGAGTTGTTTCAACGTCTGTGGGTCATTATTGCTATAAACCATCAAATGGCATGTCAAAAAGAGTCAAGTCATAATTCTAGGCTGAATGGATTTTTTTGGATATCATGGGACATTATAACACATTATGAAAGGAAAAGAGTCATCAGAGGTTATTATGGCATATTTGATATTTTTCAAATGCTTATGGTACTTGACTTGCAAAAAGAACACATGTTGCACAAACTCAATGTGCAAGTTCCTGGGTGCTACACAAACTATCATATCACTCTAAAATAGTCAAAACACATTTAAAATTTTCATTGCTCAGCTTATGCATATCTCTCCCCCTCCATTTTTCATGCAGCAAACCCTCCAAACATTGTTCCTCCTCTCTGCAACTTGCAAATCCTTCATCCAAGGTCGCAATGCAAGTTCATTCTATACATTGTCAAATCATTCAATGGTGCACTCAAAGATCATAAAGGTTAGTGATAATGAAATAGTCAATGAGAATACATCAGCAAAAGTAGGTCATCAATCATATGTATTTGGGCTTTATTCTTTGCAATATTAAGGCACATTAGGGTTTTGAAGTTTTGAGAGGCAAATGACATTTTGAGGAAGGTTGAAGGGGTTATAGGATGTCTTATCATCATCATGAGGCCACCATCACCATAATCCATCATCATTTATCAACCAAATTCAAACAAAGGTGGAAAAGTGTAAAAAATAGATTCTCTACACAAAGTCCATAGGGCACGCTACGCAACTACTGTAGGTTGCAATTACACAACGTGCATGCTACACAAATGATAGTTTAGTGGTAAACTTCAAGATCATTTTATACCAACTGGAAAGGATTTTGGAAAAACCCAGAGATATTTTTTCAAGAATGAACTAAACAACACAAACCTCTCTCATATTTTACACAGGTGTCACATTTTGGGAGATTTGAATGAATATTTACAACTCTTTTTCCAGATTTCATGATTTAATGTTTTCCTATTTTAGTCATCATCTTTGGGCACAGATTCCTAGAAGATTGAGAATAAACGTTGAAAAAAAATGTGGTTTTTGTCAAGAATGGACCCAATATAAAAAACCTCTCTTAGTTTTTACACAAGTGTCATTATTTGGAAGATATGAAATGATATTTGGGGCCTATTTTCTAGAAATTCGCCAAGCCAATTTTCCTGGCAAAGTTCTAAAAACTTTTGAAATTCAACTTGATGGAACTCCAACTCAGCAAGGTTGATCCGAAATTGATTTGGAAATTGAAGCTTGGATATTATCCTATCATATCCCATGATTTTCTCTTCAGTTGTCACTTTTTTAGTTGGTCAAAAATCAAACCCTAGATAGTAGGACATGAGCAGATTTTGGCAAAGATGATTTCCTAAGTTATTGTAACAACTTTCTATCTTTGGAAAAAGATGGATTTCAAACTCCTTCGGATAGAATGTGATATTTATCTATATATTTGAGCACTTTGAATGTGAAAATGGTTGGAAGAATTCAAAAGGACAAATATGATCTGAATATTGTACAAATTTCAAAATTTGAATGAAATACAAGTGCAGATGTCCAGAGATTTTTCATACCAAAGATTCTTGTGGTGATGACATGAAGTATGTGTTTCTTTTCATGCATTTTATTCTAGTTTACTTTTTCTTTCATCTACAACTTTTCATATTTTTAAATTGTATATCCAAGGGTCTGAAATTCATCTAAATGGTGTTTCAGATTTAAACAATTTAATTTATTTTTTTCTTCTTAACTCATTAGAATTCATCTTTAATGGTGCTCTGATTGTTGCAATATGTTTTCTCTTTCTTTCATCCAACCACAACAAGTTAAAAAACTAAAATTTGATCACCTACCTAGCCTTTTCTTCCTTGAGAGCTCTACCTACTAGACACTGTGTTCATTTGCTTTCAAAGATTGACTCCATTGCCCAAATAAATCCCTTTCTTCTTTCCAGCAAATCCCATAAAATATTCCCACCTATTCAAAAATCTAGCCATTGTTCCTCAAAGAAAATCCATTTTTATAAACCAAGTGACAAGAGAGATCACTCTTTCAACTGAAAGGCTAGTTTCAGTTATGAAGTGGTTTTTTGGTTAATCTTGTGAGTTTCCTTCTCATCCTAGGCAATTTACTTAGTGATATCATAACTTACTAAAGGACCATGTTGTAGTGCTAAGATCAATGTTGGAATCATGCAAACAATGTCAGATATCATTAAATATTAATAAATGTATTTTCGGTGCACCTTTTGGTATTTTGTTAGGGCATGTGTTATGTAAACATGGTTTGTTGGTTGATCCTACTAAAATTGTTGTCGTCGTTAAATTACCACCACCAAATTCAGTGCACCAGTTGAAGAGTACACTTGGTCATATATGATATTACAGGAATTTCATGAGGGGATATGCACAGATTATTGCGCCAATGGAGAAGTTTCTAAACAAGCACACTAAGCATCAGTGGAACGAGGGATGTCAACATAGTTTGGATATTTTGAAGGAGAAGATGGTCACTCCATCGATTTAGTGTTTCTAGACTAGGAAAAATAATTTAATGTGCATGTGGATGCATCTTCAATAGCATTAGGAGCCATATTAACCCAACCAGGAGAAGGTGATATAGATCACCCTATTGCATTTGCAAGAATAAATTTATCATATTCAGAATAGAACTATAACACTACAGAAAGGGAAGGATTAACTAAGGTGTGTGTTTTACAACAATACAAACATTACTTTTTAGGGAAACATTTCAAGATGTTTACAGATCATTCTTCTCTAAGATATTTATTCAATAAGATAGTATCGGGGGGAAGGATATGCAGATGATTATTGTTATTCCAAGAATTTTATTTCGAAGTAGTGGTGAAGCCTTGAATGTTGAATGCAGGATGATCTAGGTGGATATCAATGGCCACCCACCTATTCCACTAGCTCGAAAAATAGTTTTCCACCTTGGCATCTTTTTGACAGTTTTTTGGGTTCCAAACTTTTGGGGTCATTTTGAGTCCCTAAACAATGTGTTTTGGAGATCTGGGGCCCAGCTGACTTCCTAAGGAACTGAACTATCGGTTATACCTTTCCAACGAGCTATCGTGCCCTAAAACGAAGATCGTATGCAAAATTTATGACCCCGGGAAGTTGATGTACTAACTTACCCAAACGGGGTTTGCATGACGTTTGGCGCTTCATCTCCTAGGGTTAGGTTTTTGGATGTATATGGTTTTTGAAATTCCTTTTTATTGTTAAAAGGCCTTCAGAAACTCACTATAATCATATTCTTGTGAATGAGTGCAACCGTCACATTTCTTCTAACAGATAAGTCGCCTACATTCCAACAAACTTGTTTTGCGCTACATTTTATAGTTTCAGTTTATTTCCTTATTGAATAGAAAACTCATTTTACTGTATCTCTGTTATTTTGTGTTAAGCATAGTTTAATAATATGTATTCATTTCATTCTACTTATAAATTCCAGATCATTGGTATCAAAGAGGTCTTCTCCTTGTCATATTAATGCATGTCCCCAACGAGGTTAGGGTACAAAGAATTAGGCCTCGAGCTTGTTTCTCTTGAGTAAAAAATCTCTTGCACGCCCAAGCGACATATCCTGGTAGGAGAAAAGAAATATGATGGGACATGATATCCTTTCAAAATGTTTCTTGAGGAATCCCTCATGCAACAGAGGAACGAGATGATGGATAGTTTCGCGCAAATCCTTCAGCGGCTACCAAAGGCGATGCATCTTCCTCGAACGGAGGCAATGACCCTTCAAGGTACAAATCAACTTCGATATTCCTATATTTGAAGGTCAGATAGACGCATATGTTGTATAAAAGTGGTTGAATCTAATAGAAGGGTTTTTTTTTTCCATAACTTTTTGAATAGAGAAAAGATTACTTTTGCGCTCCTCAAAGCCATTCCCCATGTCAAAGATTGGTGGGAAACTTTCTGTGAAAAAAATAAAACAGAGGAACCCTCATTATTTATAGTTGCAGCTACCTGAGAATCCTTCAAGGATGATATTAAGGAACAATACTACCCTGTCATAATTTATGATGACTTGTATACCAAATGGACCACACTGCATTAAGAAAGAGACCAAGCACTTCCAGAGTTCACAAATATCTTCCATACGTTGAGCACCAAGATGGGTATCAAATATCCAAAGCAACATATGGTGCTCAAGTATCACAATGCTTTGCATAGATACATCTAGACTGAAATGGAATATCTAGACATCTCATCCTTGGGCATGGCTTATCGATATACCTTCAAAATAGAGCAGAAGATCAAACAAAAGACACGACAATTTGGGCCTGGGATCCCCTCACAGTAAAATCTAGGAAAGGGTGGCCCCAACCCATATAACAAAGGATAGAGAAAATATGGAAAGTATCAGGACAACCAGTCTAATCCGCAAGAAAAGAAGGAAACTGGAAAGACAAAGAAAGATACCAGGAAGTGGTGCAACTTCCATAAGAGCCCTTGGCATAACACTATTGATTCTCGCTCAAAGAAGTCGCTAGTGGCCGAAGTGAAAGCCTCTGAATCAGATGTGGGTTATGACTCTGAGTCAGAACCAGAAAGGGGAAGATGGATCATTGACGTGGAAGCCAGTGCCACCGTTTCTACCACCAAGCTCCATCCTGGTGAACCAGACGATCTAGAAGAAGGAAATTGCCTCTTCCATTCATAGATGTGGGTAAAAGGCACCCCGATGCACTTCATCATTGATAGCGGTAGCCAGAAGAACCTCATCTCAGTAGAGGTCGTCAAGGGGTTGGCCCTGACGACAACGCCACACCCACAACCCTACACCATTGGTTGGATTCACCAAGGAAGCGATCTCTGCATCAGCCAACAGTGTCCACTGTCATATGACATCAATCCATTCAAAGACAAGGTAGTGTGTGATGTTTCGCCTCTCGAAGTTTGTAATGTTATTTTGGGCCAACTTTATTCATGGAAACGTCATGTTGTATATGAATCTAGGCATCGTAGTATTATTATTACTTTGAACAGGAAATTGTACAGGATACCCGAGGCAGTTCCTCCTAGTGTTATTTCCTTGATCTCTGCCAAACAATGTAGGAAGGTAATCTCTCAGATGGGGAAGTTTTTCTTCTTTGTGATTCACTCTCAGAATGAGAGAAAGATTGTAGCCACATCTAGGGTCTATGTGGCTGACCTCTCCACATAGCAGAAGCAAGTAGATAAGGTCATGGAAGAATAATCATATATCTTCTCCTCACATACTAGGGTACCACTGCACTGTCAGGTCAAGCACCCTATCGATCTGACCCCTAACACACTTTTTCCCAATGGGCCAATGTATTGCCACTCTCTGTTAGAGAATGAGGAAATCAAGTGGTAGATCAAGGAAATTCTCCACAAGGGGCACATCTATCCTATCTCATCACCTTGCGAGAGCCCAATCATGTTGGTACAAAAGAAATATGGATACTGGCGACTCTGCATTGATTATCAAGCTCTGAATAAAATCATAGTCAGAAATCGATACCCGATTCCCTGAATCGATGAACTCCTTGATCATCTCATGGGGGATAAATACTTCAGTAAGATTGATCTAAAGTCTGGCTACCACCAGGTCCCGATAGAAAAAACAGATGTATGGAAGATTTCCTTCAAGTCAAAGGAAGGTATTTTTGAATGGTTGGTCATGCCATTTGGTTTGACAAATTCTCTAGCCACTTTCATGAGAATGATGGATGATATCCTACAACCATTCACCAATAATTTTGTAGTGGTGTATCTGGATGACATTCTCATTTACAGCAAGACTTAGGTAGAATACTTGCAGCATATTCAGTAGGTTTTGCACACACTGTGGCAACACAAGATATACACCAACTTGGAAAAATTCTCCTTCGGCATGTACAGGGTCCATTACTTGGGCTACATCATTGCTCTGCATGGCGTACATGTGGATCCATCCAAGATCCAAGTCATCTATGAATGGACATCCCCAACCAAACTCACTAAGCTTCGAAGCTTATTGGGCCTTGCCAAGTTCTACCGTAGGTTCATGTTAGGATTCTCCCATACTACATGGGCCCTCAGTCAAATAACCAGGGGTGGTGGTAAGGGGAAATTTGTGTGGGGATGGTATCCACAACAAGAATTCAATGATTTGAAGTAGTTCTTGTGCTCAACTCCAGTTCTTTCACTATCATACTTGCAACAACCCTTTGAGATCAAGACATATGCCTCAGATTATGTTGTGGGCGTCATTTTCACTCAACATGGCCACCCTGTGGCCTATCATAGTGAGACACTGTCAGATTTTGTCCATAAGTACCCTAGTTACGACAAAGAAATGTACTCCATTGTGAAAGCCTGTCGCCAGTGGAGATATTACATTCTTGGGAAGGAGACAGTCATCCACACTGATCAAAATCCACTGCAGTTCATGCAGACACAAGGAAAATTGCAGAATGACTTCCATTAGAAGTGGTCCACACAATTGCAGCAATTCCACCTCAACGTCAAGTATAAAATAGGAAGCACCAAACGCTTCATTGATTTACGTAGCAGACCCCATTCATGACACTCACCATGGTGTTAGACTCTTGCGGCCATGAGACCTCTGGATGGCCCCAACTCTATGAGACAAACTTGAACTTCGCCACCACCTACCAAATGTTGGGCGCAAATGTAGTTGTCGATAATTTCCATATTCAGGATGGGTTGTTTTTTCGTTTAGTCCATCTCTATGTTCCATCAAGAGAGCGAGTGAAGCTAATCTAGGAAGCCCACTAAATTCGGGGACACTTTGGCATTGAAAAGATAGTGGAAATGTTGCAACAACATTTCTACTGGCCGAAACTTTGACACGAGGTCAACAAGTATATCAAGTCCTGTACTTCCTTCCCTATAGCCAAACTGACCACTAAGAACCACAACATGTACACCCCTATGCCTACTCCTAACAGGCCACGGGAATCCATCTCAATGGACTACATGTCGGGCCTCCCATCCACCAACAGGGGAAATGACTGTGTTTTTTTGGCTGTTGATCGCTTTTCAAAGATGGAAATTCTAGCCACCTGAAAGAAGAACATCACGGTAGAAGCCACTGCTAATCTCTTCTTTGAACGAGTATTGGTACATTTTGGGATCCCATAATCCATTATCTTAGACCGTGACAGTTGGTTCCTCAGTACATTTTGGTTGAGCCTCTAGTCGCTACTGGATACCAAGTTCACCAAATCCTCTTCCTTCCACCCCCAAGAAGATGTCCAAACTGAGGTTGTCAATTGGATGATCATACATATCTTATGCATGTACAATTAAAAAAAAAACTGCACATGGGATGAGAGTCTTCCCTATGTCCAACATAGCTACAATTGAGCCCTCCATAGCTCAAATGGCCACAACCCCTTTTAGGAGGGGCATGGATTTGAACCATTGGGCACCATGGATGTTGCACTACCCCTAGCAACCACCTCGACTGATTCGTCCCTTGTTCCAACAAAATCTTACAAATCCACCCGGTTCATTGAGCAGATCCAGTCCATCCGCCAATAGTAAAAGCAATGCCATGATCAACATCGAGTTCCACATAAGTTTCATGTGGGTGACAAAGTTTGGTTGCAATTGCAGAAAGAACTCCTTAAAGTGACCCATCAGAAGCTTCACCCACTCTGTTATGGGATCTACACCATCACCAAGGCTATGGGTGAAAATGATTTTGAGCTCAACATTCCCTCTTTCCTTGGCCTGCACCCAATCTTCAACATGGCTCTCCTTCGACCATATTTCCCACCATTATTGGACACCTCAGAGATAGAAGAGTAGTTGACACCAACAGAGATCAACCCTGACTGCATGAAACAACAATCCAATGATCAAATTGTGGACACACAGATCAAGGGAACTCGACAACAAAGGATCCAACTTTATCGAGTCATCAAAGCAAGGTGGCTCTTGCACCAAGGCAAGTGGCTCACCTGGGGCCAAATTCAGCAGAAATTTCCTCATCTAATGGGGAAACTCAAAGTAATGGATACCATTGCTTCCTAAGGAGGGAGGATTGATCTAGGTGGATATCGGTGGCCATCCACCTATTCCAATGGCTCAAAAAACAATTTTCCACATTGACATTTTTTCGGGTTCCAAACTTTTGGGGTCATTTTGAGGCCCTAAACGACGTTGTTTGGGGATTTGGGGCTCGGATGACTGCCAAGGACATTGACCTAGGCCAGTATAAAATCACTCTTCTCATTTATACCTTTCCAACGAGCTATCGTGCATCTAAAATAGAGATCGTATGCAACATTTATGACCCCAAGAAGTTGATGTACTAACTTACCCAAACAGGGCCCACATGAATTTTGGCGCTTCATCTCCTAGGGTTAGGTTTTTGGATGTCTAGGGTTTTTGAAATTCCTTTTTATTGTAAAAAGTCCTTCAGAGCCTCATTTTAATCATCTTCTTGTGAATGAGTGCAACCATCACATCTCTTCTTAGAGATAAGGCACCACCATTCTAGCAAGCTTGTTTCCCGCTACATTTTACAGTTTCAACTTATTTCCTTATTGAATAGAAAACTAGTTTTACTGTATCTCTGTTATTTTTTCTTAAGCATATTTTAATAATCTGTATTCATTTCGTTATGCTCATAAAATCCAGATCATAGGACCAGATCACTTATCCAGGATAACTAAAGGAGAATAACCTAGTAACTTGGAAGACAACTTTTCAAATGCAAAATTGTTTTCAGTGCATATATTTGATGACCATTTTACTGACATTATTGAGTTTTTGAGTACAGGATTTGCACCAAGATAATTTACTACTGCGCATAAGAAAAATTTGTTGGGCAAAGCTGCAGACTATCAATTAATTGCAAGTCCTTTATACAAACTTGGAGCAGATAACATCTTGAGAAGATGTGTGATGGATCATGAAAGGCCTATCATTTTAGAAGAGGAACATGAAGGGATTGTTGGAGGACATTATGAAGGGAAATCTACTGTGCAGAAGGTATTACACACAGGATTATGGTTTCCAACAATTCACAAGGATTAAAGGACTACTATCAAAAGTGTAATGTTTGTGAAAGAGTTGGGAAACCATCCAGAAGGGATGAGATGCCACTAAGACCTCAAGTAACTCTACAAGTGTTGGATAATTTGGAAACATATTTTTTAGGTCCAATTAATCCACCAGCAAGAAGATCAGGAGCTATATATATTATTACATCAACAAAATATTTAACTAGATGAGTTGAGGCAACACCAATAAAGGATTGCAGCACAGAGACTGTAGCATGTTTTTTATTTGAACATGTAGTGACAAGTTTTGGATTTCCAATAATATTGATGCATGATCAGAGGAATCACTTTATTAACATTACAATTGAGGCAAATATTGAAGAGATTAAGATACATCATCAGAAGAGAAATCCTTATCACCCTCAAGCAAATGGAACAGTGGAAGCCTTTAACGATATTTTGGAGAATTCCTTGACAAATATTTGTAATGTGAATAGAGATGATTTGTATTTTAATGTACCAACAATACTATGGGATTATAGGACTACATGCAAGAAGCTAACGGGGACAACACCCTTTAGATTGGTGTATGGACAAGAATAAGTAGTTTCCTTATATTATTTGATAACAAGTCTACACGTTGCAGTAATTACAGAGATGATAGAAAGGGGCATAGGACAAGAAAGATTAGCTCATCTGATGGAATTAGAAGAAGACAAAATCATACTAGGTTTCCATCAGGAGGTACAAAAAGCAAAGGATAAACCATGGCATGAAAAACATATCAATAAGAAGAATTTTAAGGAAGGAGATCTGGTTGTCCTCTATGAAATAAGTATTTTCAGCACCTAGGAACGATTAGAATGCATTGGCTAGGGCCATATCAGATAAAATATATCACAAATGGAGGTGTTGTATAACTGCAAGAATTAGTAGGAAAGGAAGTTCAAGGACTAGTAAATGGTAGTCGACTGAAACTGTATATGGACAGTCGACCTAGTAACTCTCAGTAGTTGTAGCGTAGTAAGTAGACTTGTATATATTGTAAATAGTCTGAGCTAAAAGGAGAAAAAGGAAGAGAAAAGTAGAAAAATGAAGAAAAGGACAAAAAGAAGTAGTCTGAGGAATAAGTGATAGACAAATAGTTGAGAATGACAGGGTGTAGTAGGCAGAAAATTGGCGCGACATAATTCATAAGACTACGCATAGCAAAAGTAAACACTGCGTGATGTGATGGAGAATGCCCAGAAAAGTGGAAAACTGGTGAATGTAAAATAAAGGATACATCATAGAATTAATGATAGAACTTATAAAGGGGAAAAGTTGGAAAAATACAAAAAAAAATTGATTTTTGAGTGACTGAGTGATCGAGAAAACAAATTGTGAATAAATGAGAGTTTGTGAAGGACCAATCCAAGATCTATAGTCAATGTTTCTTGAATACAAGAAGATGACTCCACTAAAATTCAAACAACAAAGCCAGTTTTCGTGAAGGACTTGTAGTAGTAACAGACCACTGGAAGAAACGACCAGAGTGGTCGATTTGGATGATATTACCACTACAGAGACGAAATCCATTATCCCAGCACAGATTGAGGAAGAAAAAACACAAGAAGAAGTGATAGAAGTCAACCAACAAGCGCAAGGCCAAACACTAAGATGGAATCAAACCCTAGCACAAAAACCCTAGGAACGACAATGAAAGTGAAAAATAGAGTCTGAGACACCTACAATAGAGGTAAACCTAGAGGTTGAGGATGATCGTGCCATGTATGAGGAAATGTAGGAAGAATAAACCCTAGATGAAATAGAATTCAAGTCATCAAGAAGAAGGAAACAATGTCCATGCAAAAACATCTTGACTTGTTTGTGCCTCACATTCTGGAATCAAACGTCATTGTGGAATATATGTTAGTATTTATTCCCAAATTGCAGTATGAAAATCACGATGTGACAGAAGTCACCAAACTTCTGGAGCTTGCGCATGAGATCTATATGGATAATGTGGGGTTAAATTCGATAAAAATCCTGATTATGGAGCCTAAATAGTGGATAACGGGATTTTACAACTCCGACATAAGGAATTTGTTGGAAATGCCTCATTTCGGCAGGCAGAGAGATGCCAATGCATGTGTCAAACAAATTTTGGAGCACGTACATGGAGTATTTTTATGGATGGACAGACATGTCCCAATAGATTTCAAACTAATTACCAAATTGATTGGATTTCCAATAGATGGGGTAAATCCAGAGAAATACCTCAATGAAAAAACAAAGGAAAAAGTGATTGCAGAAGAGGTAAAGGAAAATTTTGGCACAGATAGAGGAAGCAAAGTGATGATTATCAAGAACATCAATGACCCAACTACCATGTTTATGACAAATTTTATGGTATGAAAGCTACTGAGGAAATGCCACAAAGATGAGGCACCTGTAGGGGTGATCGCAACAACTGTGTAGTGCACAAAAGGAACAATTCTAAGTTGGGCGACATATCTGCTCAACATTTTGTTAGAAGACTGCAGGGATGCTGGAACAAAGTTCCACTACTCCTAGTTGTTAATTTTGATAGTCCTAGATGCATGGGAGAAACCTAAGTATTCCATATTTTTGTGAAGAACAAGAAGATATGGCACAACAAGGTATGAATATTTGCGACACAACACAGATGCCAAGCAAAGGAAATCCAACGCAAGTATTTTTGGCATTTATATCTAAGAGATGCAAGAAAAGATTGAAAATACATGGTGAATCCTACATGAAGTGGTGAAGGAACATGAGGGGATATCCAACTTTAAGGAATCCAAACATAACACATGGATACAAGAAAAAAGAGACCTGAAAAAGACATACCTCAAGATGCATTATTTCATTACAACGGAATAAGTCCAGTGGGTACTTACAGAATGGTCGGATCAATGGAATATGCCAGTAGCAGGGAAGAAAGGAACGAAGGAAAGGGAATGAGCACAAGCTGCTACAATGCAGAAATATAGTAGCCTAGCTGAAAATACTAGAGAAGCATCCAAGCGTAACATACCTACAGGTACTGAGACAACAACAAAGAAACCAAGGAGGAAGGAAACATTTCCAAGAGCTTCAGTACGCAGAAATGACAAAGTGGAAAGAACCAATGGGGAAATGAAAAATAAAAATGGAATCTCCACTCAAGAGACAAGGATTCTAGGGACACCAGAGCTCACCAAACCTGCACAGACAGAAAATAGGAAATCAACCATGCAGATGGGTGAATAGAGGAATAATATGAGGGAATAGAATAAGTGCATTGAGCTTAAAATCAAAGAAGATGACGCAGACTTAGTAGCCTATAAGATGAAAGATAGAGGAGAGGAAGCACTCTATGTCACAGAATATCAGAGGGAATAACTCACAACAAATATTATGGAAGTTAAAGAAGTGTTGGAAAGTTTACAACTCATTGTCACACATTAGACAAGTAAAACACAATAGGTGCCAATTCAGGAAGAGAAAGAGACCATACAGAAATAAATAGCGGGGAGTGCCACATTCCATATCAGCTAGAGTATGTTACAATCAAATGAGGATACCTCAAAGTGACCCATGAAGGATATTGAACAATTGGACTTGGTTCTATCCAAGATTCCAACAAAGGCCTTATGTAAATTGTAGATAAGCATGGCACATGAGGTACAATCTAGAGAAAGGACAGGTGCCAAAAAATTAGGAATAGCTTAGGAAGGTAAGGAAGTGTTGGATATCATTCTCACAAAGGTGTGAATAGAACATGAAGAAGAAAAACATTTCACATATAGATTGGAGGAAATACTTGAAGAATTTTTCTAGAAAATTCTAGAGAGCGCATTATCAAGGGAAATCATCACAAAAGAGAAGCTATAGAATATTGTGCAGGCAATGGATGGGTAAAAGAAAGAGATAAGAGAAATAATAGAGAAAATGACACCAACTACCCCAACAGAAGTCAGAACAGAAAGAGAAAAGAAAGCCATAGAAAAAAAAAGAGCACATTGCGCTAGAACTTAAGGATATAGCATAACTTTATGAAAGGACCACGCAACTTTGGACGATCCTGGAAGAAGATGAAAGGATCCAATAGTTGGATCAAAAAGAAGAAAAGTTGAATAAAAAAATCCAGGATCTCAAGCAGAGGCAGAAGACAATGTCTATCTCAAAGAGACTATGAGTCGTGCAGAAAATGAAGAACATGTAGATATAAATGAATAACATCCAGGAGGAAAGGTATACTAGACAGGCTCAGTTGGATCCCCTACAAGAGAAAGTAGAACAAATGATAACAATGATGGAGACAGAGAAAGATAGAATGGAATAGGCACACTCAAAAACTATACAAGTGTTGAAGGATCATGTTACATCGCAGGTCATAGAGACCCTCACAAAAAAGAAAGCGCAGATGAAGGCAAAGGGAGATGAACTAGCCAAGAAATTATAGGAATTGGAGAAAGCAATGCAGGAGGCACACACAGCCTGAGTGGATCGTGATGAGCCACAGGTTAGTGTTGGGGGCCTATTGGAGTAGGAAATATTGGGATTAAGCACAGGAAGCAAGACAGAATGAACCAAAGGAAATAGCGTGCACCGAAAAATAAGAAAGACCAGTGTGACAAAGGGAAAAGGAAGTAGAGCACCTAAAAAGAAGGAAGATCAACACAAAGAATGGTTGGATCGAAGACCAACCGCGCAGAAGGCAGTTAGAAAGTGGGAAAGTGGAGTCCACTTAGAGTTAAGGTTTTGGAGTCATAATGTAAGGTTTTTAACCCATTTTTTAGTATAAATATGATGTATGAGGTATGTAGGAGAGATGATATCTTGGCATGCTACCCTAGAACTTGTTCCCAGTGAGTCTATTTTGGAGAGTCCTTCTTGACTCTATGTTTTTGTATTGTTGAGAGTTGTGGAGCTCATATGGAGTGAATGTTGATATGTAACTGAGGGTTGGTTCACAACATATGGATCTTGGTGTGGTGCTAGTTAGCCTCACATGCAGCATTCATAACTTCTGATGTAATGCGCACAGTGTTATTTTGATGGAGAATAATAAATAAGCATAAGATCTTTGTGGATATAGCCCAAGGGGGTGAACCATGGTAAAATGGTGTCTTTATGTGTGATGTGTTATTTTTACATGCTTTATAATGAATGAATGGTTATATGAATGCATTTGTTAGGGTTTTACAACATGCAATGTTGGATATATTACACACTCACCTAGAATTATTTTCCTAAGTTTGATAGTCCAATGTTGAGAACTATTCCTTATATGAGAATATTCTCTCCAACGAATATTCCCCTACAAATAGGGCGTTCCGCTTTAGTTCAGATTCATTTAAACTCATTTATACTAGTGGAATTCACCCATGCATGAAAACCTTGGTTTTATCACCAGCAGTTGCATGTGTCTCTCTCACTCCCACACATGTGTCTCAGTTAACTGATGATTGCATGAATCAATTAACTAGGACTAGGTGGAAGTTCACTACAATTTCTATCAGTGAGTGTATAGATATATACAGATCACTACTATGGCACATTAGTTACTCATATAACCTATATCTATTGTAAATTATTCACTATTTGAGTGTGGAATACACTTAATGCAATTCTTTGATTCTCTCTCTCCAGTTTCCGTCTTTTCTCATTTTTTCTGCAAATTGTGTATGTCCTTTTCTAGATAGATCTTATCTATGTAGTTTCATCGACATTTACATGGTATCAGATCCCACGGGATACAAGGAAAAGGCACACCAACATCTTTAGTTCCAGGTACTCAATATTGAAGAACGCATAAAAGATGGATTATTCACCGACAATACTTCTCACGCCTCATAACTATTTGGAGTGGAAGCAAAAAATTATGCTTCAGCTCAGATGAAGAGGCTTGTACCAAATAAATATGGAAATGGAAGTAGAGACTGATTCTATCAATTAGAAAAACTAATTTCTTATAGGACAAGATATGGCCATAGGATGTATCTTCTAATCTATTTCTCCCTAAATTCTCCACCAAGTATATGATGAATCACGAGACTCAAATCCAAATGAACTATGGACCATATTGGAGGTTCTATTAAGGAATAAAGAATGTTTTGAATATTTCATGTAGTAGGTTGAATAGATAGATCCAGAAGAGAAACCATCATAAGATCAAGCCTCTTATTCTGAAGTCTTCTACACAAGTATCTATACAAATTATCGTTCCATTAATTGTAGATGATGTCTACTCCATTTCATATTTTTGTTTATAAATTTCATATGGAATATATCATTCATGCATCTCAAGAGTCACATGAAAAACTTTTTCATGTGCCATGCATGCATCTCAGGAGAAACATGCATGCACCATGCATATATCTCGGGAGACAAAAAGGGGGTTGCACACATTAGATTCAATTATGATATTTTTTGAGAATAATTTACAGAAAAAAATGAACATTTGAATTCCTCTCATAAAAATACCCAATTTCAAAAAACCAATCGTTCGAAACGAAGTCCGGGAAGTGAAGTTATGAGAAATTTAAAATCCGTAAATTTTCAACATTTTTCGAAAAATGACCGCACAATTTTCAAAGTTTCATCCAAACTTAATTTGGATATTCTTCATTAAAAAAAGAGAATGTGGATATGTGTGGACATCGCACTAGTTCATCTACTTCGTCAGATCCATGTAGACATATACATCTTCAACAAAATCTTCAATGAGAACATACTTACATAGTTGCGAGGTCTTCGTGGAGTGAAGGACACAATTGCTTAGAAATGACTTTTTGTTCATTCCCAATTTTTTTTTCTTATGCATTGTACCTTGAGAGGGGGATTTACCATGAGGTTTTCCCCCTTTCCTCATTTTTTTAGTGTTTCATTCTTATATGCATTGTACAATGGGTACCTAACATGGCCTTTGTTGTCAGGACGCATTCATCATGTACACCCTAGTAGTGTTCAAGGGGGTGTTGGAGATATTACACACTCACCTACAATTATTTTCCTAAGTTTGATAGTCCAATGTTGAGAACGATTCCTTAGATGAAAATATTCTCTCTAGAGAATACTCCCCTATGAAATAGGGTGTTCCTCTTCAGTTCAGAGTTAGTTACACTAGTGGAAGTCACTCATGCATGAAAACCTCATATTTATCACCAATAGTTGCATGTGTCTCTCTCAGTTCCACACATGTGTCTCAGCTAACTAATGATTCCATGGATTAGTTAATTAGAACTAGGTGGAAGTTCACTCCAATGTCTATTAGTGAGTGTCTAGATCTCTCTAGATCACTACTATGGCGCATTAGTTACTCATTTAACCTATATATATTTTAAATTATTCACTCTTTGAGTGTGGAATACAATTAATACAATTCTTTGATTTTGTCTCTCTCGTTTCTAACTTTTCTCATTTTTCCGCAAACTGCGTATGTCCTTTTCTATCTAGAAATTATCTGTGAGGGTTCACCCACATTTACATGCATTAGTATAATGAATATTGTTGAATGGATAAAATTATATATTTGATTAATGTTAGATACGAATGCATGTTAAAATAGAAGAACATTAGTAAAAGGAACATCCCCAATCCATTAAATGACTGCAAACGTTTGCGTCCTCCAGTCACCCATAAACCATCTTGGGTGAGACTACATTGTGCACTTTGTGCATGGTGTAGCCTTTTGTTTTACCAGAAGGGATGATGGTTAAAAGGGTTTTGTTGGAGAAATAAGGTAGAACCCAAGTCAACGCATACATCCAACAAGGAGTGTGACACAACAGGCCTAAGTGGCTCAGGACGAGCCACATGTGAGTGTTGGGGGCCTGTTGTGTAGGTATTTTTGGGGATGGAACAGTGAGAAGAGATGAAGTATAAGGAAAAGGCATGGGAAGGGAGAAGATAGAAGAATACAAAGAAGCTAGAGAAGATCAAGAAGATAAATAAATAAGAGAGAGGAAAAAGGAGAATATGGGGGACAGGAAAGAACAAATAGCAAAAAATACAGGAAAACCAGTCGAGCATGAGTTGTATCCAGCTCATAATGAGTTGTCTCCATTTGAGCATGGGATGTAACCAACTCACAAGAAGGAAAGAGACAAAGACAGATGTAGATACATAGATTTGAAGCGAGAGAGAGGGTTTCATAGTAAAGAACATTGTAAAGAAGTTACAAATGAAAAGGAAATTGTATATTGAACATCCATTGTAGCGCAGAGCGCAATTGAGATCCTTGAATATAATAAATAAGTAGACCTTTTTTGGATGTAGCTCGAAGTTGGGTGAACCATTGTAAATTTGTGTAGAAATGTATTCTTATAGATGTTAATCCATGGTACATGTGTATAATTAGATTCTTAGATTTTTCAATTCAAGGATTTAATGAGAATATAAAGTTATATTTGATGTTGTTGAGGATATAGTAGTGTGAAGTAACCATGGTTGTATGTTTAACCCTTAAATGGTAGATATGAATGTGTACATGTATCATTAAGTAAATATAGGCATGACAGAGCAAGTTTCCAATCTTTCCTTCACAACTATAGAATCTTGGTTCCTATAGTCCCCATAAAGATACATGCACAAAACCATCATATAACATATTCATATGATCCATATATGCATTACATGTGATCCATAAATAGAACATAAAAGAAACACATCACAACATACATCATGACTTGACGATTTAACACGGTTCACCCCAAACTGGGCTACGTCCACAATGACTGGCATCTTATATTATTCATGTATATTAAATCCTCACAATAGATGTGCACTGCACTCATATAAGATACTTAAAATCCATCCCAAAATTCCCTAGACATTCACACATACAGTGCACACTTAGCTCATTCTCTAATCATAATCCTGAACTCTACTAAGATCATTCTCTCATACTCTCACTTATATTGCTTTCACTCACTTATATTGCTTTCACTGCTTAATGATTTCCCGATAGATCCTTTCTACCGAAACCCCATACATGTTTAAACATTGATATTAAGGATTATCCCGTTACAAAATGGACCAATTGGTATAAATAATTCTACCTAACATTCGACTTTCGTGCGCTAGCTCCTGAATATGCGCTAATTGTCTTTTGTGCATGTTTCTCCTTTGTTGACTTGTCACATGGTTTGCTCTTGTGTGATTCTTGAAACTTACCCAAAATGTCCTTCTTCGACAGAACTTATTAATAAATTATTTAAAATATGCGACAACTCAGGGGAATATTGTTGGTTCATTTTTCAACCCAATGTGCATGACTATATACTGATAGCATCCCAATTATATCGCAATTTTTTTTGTATGCCTATATTCCTACACGATCTTAATATGGTGATACCTGGAGAATCCATCACTAAATGAGTAAGCTTCATGTCCTCCTACATTATCCAAAAATTCATCTGTAAAAGGATTAGGAAACAGGTCATGTAAGTTTGCATCATTCAATTTCCGCAGATCCACACAAATTCTAATTCCACCTATTTTTTTTGTTGGACAGTTGGTTTTCATTGATTTCAATGAGTAGTGGATTGATGTCAATTGATTTTATGGGTGTATTTGGAGAAGTATCCAAAGTGGTCCCCTTATGGCATAGCTATAAGCATGGCCCTCACGGGAATATGCTTTGAACAAGTCTACAAGAAACCCTAAGTATGGTTAAGGATATTGTATTTGATCATGGAATTAGGTCATGAAGAACAGATTCAATTAAGGTAACTCACTCATGAATGGATAGTCCTCGTCATTCCATTTCCATTGATATGTGGTACACCATGTGGTTCCTCACGGTCAAGGAGATATGGCATTGTGAAGTTGGAAGCCCCTAAGAATGGTCAAGAAGCCCCTAGTTGGTTACATATCTTTAATGAAAGGGAAAATTGGTTGTAACAAGAAATTTAAGAAGCCCGTAAGTTTAAGGGAAGAGGTTACCCAACAAAAGTATAAATACACCTCAAAGAGTCATTCACAATTACATTCACACACTTATTCATTGATCATATTTCTTTTGAGCTAGTGACCTTTTGGCTAAGGTTGTGACGGTATTTTCTGAGGTTACGAAGGAAGAGTGCGGAAGTCTCGGGGTTGTAGAGGAGAGTGATATTTATAAGGAAACCCTAAGTTACTTGATCCCCACAAGTCAGGTATAATGTGTCCCAAGAGGACCCCACAAGTTTCCTAGTAGTCATCACGTGAGGCCCCGCATGACCGGATGTCTTAGTCCTGTGAGGACAAGACAAGTTTGGGGGAAATGTTTGTTCTAGGTCCTTGAGGTCAGAATTGCAGTGTATCATGTCAGCTACAAAAGTGTTGGTATGTTTTTCTACTTGTTTTGAAGGTAATGGTTTGTTATGATATGGTGTTTTCTTGAGGCATATTTGGCATGTTTGGTATTGGCACATGGTGATGGTACAAATTTCCTAGATGGTTGAGTGAAGACCACTCTTGTATATGGTTTATTCTATGATGTGGTTGTTGATTCATATCTTTGGGATGGTTGTTCATGGTTGAGGGATACCTTAATGTATGGTGGCATATGCATGAGGGAGATGCATTGGTTGTTTGAGGGACTTCATTGATGATATGGTACATGTCTATACATGTTGATGGAATATGGTACATGTTGTTCATATGATTGATGCTCTAGTATTTGGTACATGATTTGATTGGATACTCATTATTGATGTTACATTATCTACACTTGACATATATTTTAGTGCATGGTATAGTATTTTGTTGATGTACATGGTTGATGTACATGATGTGGTGATGGTTTTTGTATCCATGTTAGTGGATCTGGGCATAGTTGGTTGATGAAGTTATATCAGTGACACAGACAGTGACAGGTTGGATGATAGGTTGATCGTCAGTGACAGTGACAGTATCAGTGGTAGTGACATGGAGTCTAAATTTATATTTCAGGGAGGCAGGATAGGGCAAGGATAAGTGGTTGTAGCCACCTTTCAGTTGGTTTTGGAGAACTCAGGGGGTTGTATCCTCCTTCTAGTTAGAGCCAGAGAATTCAAGGAGTTGGATATTCCTTCAGCTTGAAGCTTGAGAATAGGGGATTGTAGCCTCCTTCCAGTTTTATTTGGAAAATTGGGAAGTTGGTGCTTCCAATAAATGTATTATTTTGACATATAAGAAAATCATTATGTGGTTTTCTTCCATTTGGGTTTCCATGCAAAGTCTATTGTATTGTGCATTTGATGTGATATTGTTCATGTGATACTACTTATGATTATACTGTTGATGATATATATATTGAATGCTAAAGATAAATTGTTGAACATTGTTGAAGAATATACATTGTGGTTAAAAGTAATAAAAGTGATCATACTAATTCACCCCCCCTCTCAGTATTCCAACAATTGGTATTAGAGAAGGTCCTTCAAGAAGAATTCTAACTACTGGAAGGAGATCATGGAATATGCTAAGATTGGAGCACCATTATTTGATGCTCATAATTATTGATTCTAGAGTATAAGGATGAAAACCATTTTATAGGCACAAGGATTTGTTGTATGGTGAGCATTAGTATATGGATACAGATCACCATCCACTCCCCCAACAAAAAAAGATGGAAAAAAACTCGAAGAAAAAAACATAAAGAATAAAGGTACTATTCTAAACAATGTTGTTAGTTCATTATTTGTTAAGGTTATGCATTGCGATTCTGCAAAGGATCTCTGGGATAAGCTTCAAAAGTTTTATGAAGTAGATGCTAAAGTCAAGGTAGATAAACTCCAAACTTTTAGAGATAAGTTCGAAAAATTGAAGATGAAGGAAAACGAAGACATTGCAACCTACTTTATACAAGTTGATGAAATAATGAATACTATTAAAGGTCTGGGAGACAAGATGAAGGAACCAGTCATCATTCAAAAGGTACTAAGGTCTCTACCTATGATATTTGATCCAAATATTTCATCCCTAGAAGAGAGAATAGATCTAGACACCTTGAGAAAGGATGAGCTACATGGGATACTCATCACCTATGAAATGAGAACAAAAAATAAGAACCCAGCCACAAAGGAAGAAACATTCAAATCATCCAAGAAGAAAAAGAAAAAGAGAAAGCAAAATTCAAAGTCAGATTGTAACAGTAGTGATGATTCAAAGGAAGATGAAGAAATGGAAAAATTCGTAAGAAAGTTTCAAAGAGGAACCGATAAATACAAAGGTATTCTTCCATTGAAATGTTTTAATTGTGGTGGTATTGGTCATTTTCCTTCTAAATGTCCCCATAAGAATAAGGAAAGTGATGGAGAAGAATACCCTAAGAATAAAAAAATAAATAAAAAAGGTAGAAGAAACGAAATGAAATTCTTCAAGAAACATTTATGCACCAAGGAAAATAGTTCCTCGTTAGACGAGGATGAAGATAGTGACAGTGATATAGAAAGAGTACTCCCCATGGAAGTAGAATATTTTGAAGAAGATTCTGAAGAAGAAGGAGAAGTTGATCTCGGAGAAGAATTGATCAGTGCCTTAGAAGAGAAAAGGAATGAAAGAACAACAAACAAGTCAATCAAGGTAGAACTAAAGAGGAAATAAGGTTCTTAGAATTCCAACTCAGAAGAGGTTGAGAAAATGATCACGAAGTTAAAAATTCAGGTAGAAGAAGACAAAAGAATTAAATAAGCACTCTAAAATTCGTTGGAAGAGAAGGACGATATGATTGAAGGCTTGGAAGAAGAAATAGTCACTATAAGAAAATATCTTCAGATGAAGGACATGCAGCAAGATAGCACCATAATATTTGATGAGATCATTAGCAGTCAAAGGCCATACTATGAAAAATCCAGACTAGGATACAACCAGACAGAGAAAGGATTGAGCTCGAAAACAAAAAAAGAATAACAAGAACAAAGAAGTTATGGAGAAATAGTCACAAGCTCTCCTAAAATGGAAGAAGGCGAGCATATACAAGAAGAACATTATAGAGACACTACACCACCTAGAAGATTAAAAATTCATAATCAACAGTAGGGAGAAATGGAAAGACCTCAAGAAGAAGAATGATTCAAAAAAACAACATCATTCAAAATATCTCCCACTCCCAGGTATCAAACTTTTTTTTTTTTTATGTTATTCATGTAATAACTTTGGGCACAAAGCTATGAATTGTAGAGCCAATATCAAGAGCAGAAGAAAGTATGAAGGATACACAAGAAATTCTTATCCAAGAATACCTAATGAATCATAGAGAAAAAACTACAACATATTTGAATCCTTAAGTAATGAAGTAGAATGCTAAAAATGCAACAATTTTGGCCACTTGGCCACAGATTGCAAACTAACTATTCTTTTAAGGGATCCAAAGCATAATATCATGTATAAGGAAGCAAGATCAATTAAACACTGAAGAATGTATGCTTGCTCTATAATCCCAACAGAAGAAACGTGGATGGACTATTGACAGTGGTTGCTCAAATCACGTGATAGGTGATAAGGACATATTTTTGACTATGTACAAGGAAAGAGATTGATCAATTTAATTTGACAATGACAACTTAGCCAGAATTAGAGGAAAGGGTACAATCAAGCTTGGAAGTGTTGGCTGCCCAACTAGCATTTTGTTGTTCATTGTCATTTGAAATACAAAATCACTTCTTATACTCACTTCCTTCATATGTTTATATGCGTCAGATTGACTGACTTTGTTTTTGCGAAATGTGATTGTTGATGCCTATCATTCCTGTTTGAATTCTTATCATTTTCACGAGAATATGTGTGATTATATTTTTTTTTTATCATTTTTCCTCTTCGATTTCATGACTGTGAAGCATGGAATTGAATTTCACTTTCATGCAAATCGTTGATCGAATCCCGGTGACTATATCACTTTGCATGAGTTAAATATTAATGTGTCTTTGATTTAACCAATGTAAAGTATGAATAAGAAGATTATTGAAATATGTTTGAATGGAATAATTATGTTGAAATAACCTAAGTAAATCCACTTCCTACAAACTAAAATCGATTATAGAAAATTTAAGTTAGATCTAGACAAACTTATGAACTTGGAAATTAGGCTTGATTTAGAACCTTGACTTAAACTATTGATCAATATGGGTGATACGGGGTTTCATTATAACCTTACCTCTTTGAAATATCTCAACATTACTAATTTACCACCTACCAATGTCATATCAAGACATGACATTAGTAATTCTCAATTAACATGGAATGACCTCTTGGTTGTCATACAAATTATTACCCTGCCTAGTGTTAATGTCCTCGAAATTAGGTAGTAGATTGTGGCAAGCTGCGAGGGTTTCATGGGTTTAGCTTCGAGCCTCTTTATCCTCTAGTCGATTGGAGGTAATAAAAACTCAGAGTGGGTGATAATGGTAGAACTTCCTCGAATCTTCAAGTGTTTGTTTATCACCAAGTATGATCGTTCGACTTCTTTCATTGTTTGTGGGTTTGGCTTGTTACGGTTCTAGAGTTCTCTCCTTCATGAAAACTATCTATGTGTTTTTTGGTTTACCTCCTTTGATTTTATGGATCCCGTAGTTATGATAGAGACGAATAGTCCACAAACATTGTTATCCCATGGTGATGATATGGGTAATCTTTCCTAGATCGGTTGGTTGGAGTTTATCTAGTCATTCAATGGTTTTAATTTAGAAGTTCTCAGGGAGTTTTCCAGGACTTTTGATGGCACTAATGCCAAAAGTGGGGATATTCAGATACAGGTCACAGAGAAATTTGTAGCTAAATCCATAGGTCTTCCTCTCGAAGGCAACAGGTGGCTTAAAAACATGAAGGTAACCAATATTCCATGGAAATGTTTTTTAGTATCCAAAGGGTCAAAATACTGTGTAAAAGGTATGTCGTTAGAATTGTTTAACACATGTTGGCATAGCTTATTTTTTATTATAAAGAAATTTATCACCTGTGAAGGACGCTACGACTTAGTGTTCCTGTTCCACATATGTTTTTTAATGGTGTTTCATGGATTTAGTTTGGAATTACCCTTTTATTTGCTTAAAATCCTACAAAAAATGTTGAAGTTTTATCAAAGGCTGAACCCTAACCCAGAGACCATTTTGTTTCACCATGACCTAATTCGCATATTGGTCAAATTCCATTTGGTTAACACAGGGGACACTTGGCAAGGTTTTCTGAGAAGAAATGAGTTCTTAACCCCTCAATTTGACCCCATCATCAATTTAACGCAGGGTCTCAAGGCACCTATATCTCCCAAAGCTTCGCCTAATTCATCTCACGATTTTCGAATTGAAATCCCGATTCAATATGACTCTATCATTTCACCCGATGCTCAAGTAGAGGGTTTTCCTATGACTATATTACCACACAAATGATCTAAGTTGGTACCCAGGAAACCCTTGGAAGTCGTCCTGAGTCATTTGAGGAGTGGATCGTTAAATGTTGTCGATCAACCATAGTCTCTGATACCAGTAGTCAATGAGAAATCTAAAAGAAAGAGTATACAAACTAAGCATTTGTAGGAGGTCTGCGAAGTTGATTTTAAGAACAAAATAAATGGTCGAATATTGTCTAGGATGATGAGGAACAAACATAAACAAAGGAGTGATCATATTCAAACAATCATAATAGAATATATAAACTATGTTGAAAGCATAAGTCCATACTCAATAGGGTATATTCATACACACTATGAATTTGTTTCCAATTTTGCCTCATTCCTCCAAACCACTGAGGGATTCGTTGGAATCCAAGCCAATTTAAAGGTTAAGTTGGTACAAGAAAAGTTCCAAGACTCAGACTACCAACGATTACTTCTTAATATGGAACCTGTGTGTTGTGATGAATGTTTAGCATGGATATAGAGGTATTATACAGACATCCCTTACTTGTGAATGTGTCTTAATCAGATTATAGATCATTACAGGGATCTTGAAAGAGAAAATCAGGAATTAAGGTATGAAATGCAGAAAAACGCTTCTCGAGAAAACAAGAAACTCAAAAAATCGAGAGGTATTATCATTAAGAATTCAACTAATATCAATTCCATTATGAGATCAGAGATGCACAAATCCTCTTTTTCTAATGTTTAAATTTGGTAAATAAATCCATGTTTTTTTTTGTTTTTTTTTTTATTTGTTAGTTAAGAAATTGTTGTTATATTGTTTTAATCAAAGATTTTGCACCTTGTCTTAAATTAGTTATTTAGATTTTTAATTGGATTTTGATTTTTACCTTCAGGTCTCAAAAGGAGCAGGAAGTTGTCCTATGTGTTGTTGGTTTATTGAGAAGTAGATAATGGTGATGTTTAAATACTTTGTTAGTTTTGATATCAGGGATGGTAGAAATTTTGGGAGATGGACTACCGAATACTTTTTTAAAGAATATAGAATCATACTTTAACTAAGGCTTTCATCCTGCAAGTTAAAGAATTTGTTGTTTTATTGTAATATCTTCGATGATGGTTTATTTTCTTTGAATAATTGATTATGAATTGATTTAAATTAGCTTTAGTCTGTTTGATCAATGCATGGTTCATTATTATCATATGTTTATTAATTTTTCCAATATTTTATAGTCCATGATTCCAAATTATTAGTTCCATGTGATTTCATTATCTTGGTGCAATATTGAACTATATTGAATTTCTTCATATAATTTGAGTTGGCACAAATCTATTTAATCAATGGAGATTTATTTCTTAATGTAAATGGTTATTCATGTTATCACCTGAGATTAATAACATGAAAGTTGTTTTTTATGTAGTATGAATGAGACTTGTATTATAAAAGTGAAGTGGCTTTCACTTGACATTTTCATAGTCCTAGAATTATACAATTATCTATTATAGATTTCTCTTAGCAGGAATACAATAGGAGCAGCTTGGCACACGAAGACACAACCACAAATTTCTTTTTTAAGAGCTGGGCAATTCTAGGTTAGTATTCTTTTCTTCTTTTGTTATTTGATTTGTGAATGTAGATTCACCTTTAAACTTAATACTTTGTTTATCTAAGTGAGATTATTATCATCTACATTCACTCTTTTATTTTCTGTTCATAGGTAAAAGTAGACTAGTAATTAATCTTAGATCTTTTTTTTACATTTTGCGTGAGATTTGGTTCTCTTTTATAACATTATTTTCCCAAGGTTTCTCGCAAATATTGCAATCTATATTTCTGTACATTTTGTATATATTTAGAAAATATATGTACATAGTAGATAATTAGGGTAGTTTCTTTATTTTATAGTTCACATTATATCCCTTTACCAGCCAATAAAGTCGTAAAACCTATCAGGGTGAGTCATCCCAAATGACTTAAGTTACTTAGACAACCTTGGACCGGTATTTTCCTCGTAGTTGACGGTGTGTTCACAAATGCCCATCAACAGGAAGCAAGGATACCAAGGAATAAAATGTACTACCAGTCGAAGAAATGAAGTAAAATATACTAAGTGTAAGTGAAATGTGTGATCAAGGACACAAACTTGTGTTTGACTCAAAGAAATATGAGATAAGGAAATAAGGATCAGGAAAATTGGTGGCTACAACTAATATAACTCCAAGAAACATATGTGTACTAAATGAAAATGAAAAGGAAATATGTTTCCTAGGAAAGGATGATGAAAGTTGGCTCTAGCATAGAAGAATGCGTCATATAAATTTTGATAATATATTCAAAATCAACAGAAGGCAAACAGTAACAAAAATGTCTGAGATCTCGAATCCAACAAACACATTTTGCATGCATTGCCTACAGAGAAAACAAAACAGGACCAAATTCAAATCAAAGGAGTACTCCACAAAAAAACACTAGATATTGTACATACAAATCTGTGTGGACCAACAAGAACACAGGGATTGAATGGAGAACTACACTTTATGATACTAGTTGATGACTACATAAGGATGACTACATTTTTCTTTATCACAAAGAAATCAAAGGCATTTGAACACTTCAATATATACAAGGAAATGGTCGAAACTGAAAAATAATAAAATCAAGTGTTTGAAATCAGACAATGGAGGAGAGTTTACATCAAAGGAATTCATAGATTTCAGTAGCGAACATGGGATACAGAGATAGTTCTCAGTGGCCAAGACACCTCAGCAAAATGGAGTTATTGAAAGGAAGAACAAAACAATGAATGAAATGGTCAGAACCATGTTGAAAGACTCCAAGTTGCAAGATGTATTTTGGGTACAAGTAGTACAGACAATAGTTCATATTTAGAATAGGTGAATTCTCAGAAATAATAATGATAAGACCCCCTACGAGCTTTGGAAAGGAAGACCAACAAATGTAAATAATTTCAGAGTGTTTAGAAGAAAATGTTATATCAATAGAGAAGATGACAAGAATGGAAAATTTGACTCTCGATTTGATAAAAGCATACTGGTTGGGTACTCAAGAAAAAGAAAAGAATACACATATTTAAATTTAAGACTCAATAGAATAGTGGAAAGCATCAATGTGATGATCAATGAGATAGATGGATGGAAGATAAAAGAAAGAAGAAAAGACTTAGTGGAACAAGACCATGAAGAATATTTGAAAGAAGAAGAAGAAGATGAATAATCAGATGAGGAAGAAGAGCAAAGCATGAACAACAAGATATCCAAGTACCTCCAAAGACACCTAGCAGACGAGTGCAGAAAAATCATCCTCCAAAACAGATCATTGGAAATAAAGATGCAGGACTTGAAACTCAAAGAATAATACGTTCACCACAACAACAACACCTAGCACTCATATCCAAAATTGAGCCATGAAATTTTGAATAAGGAAACAAGTATAAATATTGGATCAAAGTTATGGATGAAGAGTTAGATAATATAGAGAATAATGACACTTGGGAAGAGATTCCAAGTCCGAAGAACAAGAATGTGATTGGTATAAAGTGTGTTTTTAGAAACAAATTGAACAAGGATGGACAAGTTACCAAGAACAAATAAATATTAGTATGTAAAGGATACACTCACGTTGAAGGTACAAATTTTGAAGAGACATTTTCCCCAGTTTCTAGAATGGAAGCAATCAGGTTGATTCTATCTTTTGCATGTTCCAAAAATATCAACATAAATCAAATGGATGTAAATTAAGTCTTCCTAAATGGAGAGTTATAAGAAGAATTATACGTCAAGAAGCCAGAAGGATTTCAACTGTCAAAAAAGGAAAACTATGTTTATAGTTTGAAGAAGGCACTATATGGTCTCAAACAAGCCCCCAGAGCATGGTATTCAAGAATGGATAGATACTTACAAAAGAAAGCATTCAGAAAAGGAAATTCAGACAACAATCTCTACATAAAGGTAAATCAATATAGTGTCCTATTAATTGAAGTTTATGTTGATGATATTATTTTTGGAAGTGATGATGACAGGATGAGTCAGGAATTTTCCAAATACATGCAGAATAAGTTTGAGATGTCATTACTTGGAGAGTTGCATTTCTTTTTGGGACTATATATATGTCATAGCCACCAATGTATCTTCATCTCTCAGACCAAGTACATTAGATAAATGCTAGAAAGTTTTGGAATGGAATATTTCAAACTAGTCAGTACTCCTATGCAAACCAGTTGCAAGTTAAGTAAGGATGATGATTCTAAAGATGCAGACCAGATACTATACATATCAATGATTCGAATCTTACTCTATGTGACATATTCTAGAACGGATGTGTTGCAGACAATTGGAAAAGTTTCAAGGTTTCAAGAAACACCAAAGGAATCACATGTTATAGCAGTGAAGAGGATATTTAGATATATAAAAGGTACATAAGAGTTTGGATTATGGTATCCAAAAGGGAATGATTTATCTCTTGTTTCGTACACAGATGAAGATTGGGCAGGTAGCATTGATGATAGAAGAAGTAAAAGTGGAGCAACTTTCTACTTTGGTGAGTTCTTGGTATCATGGTTAAAAAGAAACAATCATCAATATCTTTGTCTTCAACAAAACTATATTATATTGCATCAACAACATGTTGTACTTAGGTTCTATGGATGAAACAAACTTTGAAGGATATACAAGTTGAATATGATGATCCCATTCTGATATTTTTTGGTAACACCAGTGACATAAGTATATCAAAGAATATAGTTATGCACACCAAGACGAAACACATTCTGATCAATTTTCACTTTCTATGAGAATAGCTTGCAGAGAAGAAAATAAGGGTCAATTATATTGGGACAAAAGAGATGATTGCATATATCTTCACCAAACCCCTTTCAAGGGATTCCTTTGAGTATCTTAGATAGAAATTGGTGTAGTTTATTCCCCACAATGATTTTTGAATGATTTTCATATATTTCATGGATTTACACGAGGAAGCACCACACAAAGTAAAAGGAAAGTGCAGAAAGGGGGAGCATCCTAAAGGATAGTTCAGAGGGAGAAACCCCAATGAGGACTACCCTTTTCCATTGATTCCAAAAGGGGAGAGAAATAATAGATGCATGGAAACAAAGAGAAAGAATAGATTCTTAGACACACGAGGATAATCTACACGAGCATGCATGTTCCCATGCCATAAGTGTTGCCATCAATGCCAAAGGGGGCGATTGTTGGACAGTTGGTCGTCATTGATTTCAATGAGTAGTGAATCAATATCAACTAATGTGATGGGTATATTTGTTGAAGTCTCCAAACTGGTCCTCTTATAGCGTAGCTCTAATCATGGTCCTCACTGGAAGACGATTTGAAGATGTCTACAAGAAAACCCTAAGTATGGTTAAGGATCTCATATTTGATCATGGAATTAGGTCATGAAAGATAGAGTAAACGAAGGTAACTCACTCATGAAGGGATATTCCTCGTCATTCCATTTCTGGTGATATTTGGTATGCCACATGGTTCCTCATGGTCAGGGAGATATGGCCTTGTGAATTTGGAAGCCCGAAGAATGGTCAAGAAGCCCCTAGTTGGTTACATATCTTTAATGAAAGGGTAAAGTGGTTGTAATCAAAAAGTTAATAATCCCCTAAGTTTAAGGAAAGAGGTTACCCAACAAAATTATAAATACACCTCAAAGAGTCATTCACTAGTACATTCATACACTTATTTATTGATCATCTTTCTTGTGAACTAGTGATATTTTGGCTAAGGTTGCGACAATAATTTTTGAGGTTGCGAAGGAAGGAAGACTTTGGAAGTCTTGGGGTTGTAGAGGAGAGAGAGATTTTTTTAGGAAACCCTGAGTTACTTGATCCCCATGGGTCAGGTATAAGGTGTCCCGCGAAGACCCCACAAGTTTCCTAATAGTCGTCACATGAGGCCTCGCATGACAAGATGTATTAGTCCTGAAAGGACAAGAAAGGTTTGCGTGAAATGCTTGTTCCAGGTCTCTAAGGTCAAAAGATAACTTTCGGGTTAGAATTTAAGTGTATCACGTCAACTATATAAGTATTGGTATGTTTCTCTACTTGTTTTGAGGGTAATGGTTGGTTATGATATGGTTTTTGCTTGAGGCATATTTGGCATATTTGGTATTGGCACATGGTGATGGTATAGATTTCCTACAGGGTTGACTGAGGATCACTCTTGTATATGGTTTAGTCTATGATATGGTTATTGATTCATATATTTGAGATGGTTGTTCATGGTTGAGGGATACCTTGATGTATGATGGCATATGCATGAGGGAGATGCATTGGTTCTTTGAGGGACTTCATTGATGATATGGTATAGGTCTATACATGTTGATGGCATATGGTA
>ML783018.1:24093-48732 GCA_009831015.1 Picea engelmannii
AAATTTTGGCATATTGAAAAGATTGGATTGTGGTGGCAAAGAGTAAGATACCGTGGGTAAAGTATCAAATCCACCAGAATCTAAGAAGAGATCGGGATATAAAGAGTAAAGTGAATAAGAAATAAGCACATGAAAAGAATATCTTGAGATATGATATTTAACACTGGTCTTCTCAAGATATTCCTCTTCATTTTCATTAAAACTTTCACTTTGTTTTGGTGATAAATTCTTCAACATATTAAGATCATCTAAATTTGCCTCTTGTACGATAGATAATTCAGAACTTTCATGGAAAACATCTGATCTTTCATGTTGATAAGGTACGATTTATAGATGAGGGTTTAAGGTTACTTCTTCCAATTGCAGATCTACATCTCTAATTAGTTTCATTGGAATGTTAGAATGCTTAAGATCATTTTCATCACCTAAGTCTTTTTCAATAACCGAATTTAAATACTGATTAGAGAAAGAGTTAGGAGAACGAGGAAATTCACCTTGACCCAACATCGAATCTTCTTCCACGATGGTCGAAGACTAAAAATACAATGTTTCAGAGGAAAAACCAATTTGATTGTCAGTAAGATCATTTTCAATAGATTCTACCTCCCTTGCTTGTTCAACATTTTCGGATGGATCCCTCTCATCCTGTGAACACAATTCTTCTTGCAATTGAGTGATAGTATTTGTAACTGCTTCATCATTTGCGATTGAATATGACTGGATGCAAGCATCATAAAGGATATTTAATACAAATGACATGTCATCAAGATTAAATTTACAAAGAACATGATGGATTCTTGTTGAAAATCCTTTTGAAGATGAATCGCCATTGATTAGCAAAGTCTGAAATTCTTCACATACTTGATTGTAATCATAGATTTCAAAAGCATCTAAAAATTCATCTACAAATTGAAACCAATAAAAAATGTGATATACTGGAAAAGACTCAAACCAATGTTTAATCCGACCCCTGAAAGTAAAAGAAAGCAATCTGCAAAAAACCTTTAAATCAGAAATATCATGCTTGATGCACTTACACCAAAACTTGTTAATATGGTCTTTTGCAGATACATTCCCCCCACCATCAAAGGTGAGTTTGGACAAGAGAGAGATTGTCTTGTTGGGAATATCAGGTAATGAGAAGTGGAAAGCATGTTCCAACACAGTCATTTGGGGAGCCATGGGAAATTAACAAATTTGAGACAAAGACTTCTACAAGGCTAGCTTGTCAATATGACCCTCCTTCTAGCGCCATTTGTTGACGGGAGAAATTGATCGTCCATCAACTGGAAGAGCGAGTCCAGTCCGGGGTTGTCTAAATAACCCAAGTCGTTTGGTATAACTCGTTCTGACGGGTTTAATGGCTCCATTGGCCAATCTAAAAGTCCTAGAAGAAACAAATAAAACAAATAAAAGAGCTGAAATAAATGACTAATTACTAAACATTATATATATATATGTGTGTGTGTGTGTGTGTGTGTGTGTGTGTGTGTGTGTACATATGTTCTAATGTAATTGTAGTAGTTCTATTTAAGCAGAAGATATACAAGTCTTGTTTATTTACATCATTTACAAGCTGCAAGTTTTAATCGAAACATTTGAAAATCGATGTGAAAAATAATTGCTTCTAGGAAGCAGATAAAGAAAGCACATAAAAATATTTATTGTTTTTCTTTTATAAATTTAAAGAATCTTGCAAAAACAAATTAATGAAACATGAACATGTGGATAGTCAAAGTTGAACCATACATTCTAGTTTCAATGATATGTAAATGACAGAAAAATAAAAAGAAGCTATCATGTCAGTGAATTAGTGAGGTGTATCCAAGCATATACATGAGTGGTGAACATCCAACTGCCATGTCCAAGAGAGAAATCTGCAATGAACCTTATGACTATTCTAAATAAATTCAGAACATGTACTGGCAGCTTAGGTTTTAATGACAGAGAATGAAACACAAACATAAACCTGTGATCTCATAATTATACATGATTACAGCAAGATACATCTGGAAGAAATCTATAATCACAACATTTGTATTTTGAGGAGAAAATGATAGATGATATTTATAATATAAACCTCCTACACATCAAAGATCATTTAATCTAAAGATATCAGACCTGCACATGTAACAGGATTAACAAAACATAAATAACAACATTATAAACAAAGGGCTAAAGCCAAAATGCATATATGTCGTTCTATTAAGTTTTTGGAATCACTTGTCCATTATGTAGCCCTCGAAGAAATTGTTTCGATAATGGACTTTAAAGATTGGAAAAATTAATACATGAATGATAATAATTAACCATGTATTGATAAAAAAGACTAAAGCTATTTAAATCAATGCATAATCAATTATTCAAATAATATGAGTATATTATAATGAAAAAAAAAACATTTTACTTACAGGACAAAAGCCATTAAGCAACCTGGAATTCCATATTCTTCTTTGAAAATATTTGTCCATTCTCCCAAAGATTCCAGCCATCCATTACTCCATTTGAAAAGAAACAAAAAGTTTACAAAAGAAATAATATACAAAAGAGAAAGGGTTAAAATCCTCCTCTCCAATTCCCGGATCTCCATGGCTCTGATCTTTCTCATATATTTATAAAATGAATGAACAGTATGGGCGTTACTATTAATTTCCGCCACCTGAAATTTGCCTCTAAAAGAGACCCAAATATCTCTCAAATCGTGCATGTTTTAGGGGAAAATCTCTATGCAAAAGGTAAATGGGTCCATTTTGGTTCTGGGTTTTCAACCGTTTCTTCAAATTCCTCACGGTTTGGCTGTAATATTTTCTGCACAATTGTCTATCTTATCTTGACGCCTTTCCAAATTTTATCTGTTGTTGCTCATAAAATTATTTGTATCAATCCAAAATTATTTTTGGATCAATCATCTTGAACGTATTTGGATAATAAAATCAAGCCATTATCAAATCCGTATCAAATATTTGATAATAGAAACATGTGAAACAAAAAGAAACCTAAATTAATAACCTAAAAATTGTGAATAAAACAAAATCTAGAAAAATAAAAAATGAATTTAAACTAACTATAACTTATAAACAAACATTATTTATAATTTGTTTTCAAATATGATCTAGAAGCTTCAATTTAATGGAGAAAAAATATTAATTTTAGTTTTTTACAAAATCAAACAAATGATAGATAAATTTATTATTATTATTATTATTTTGAAATGAGATGCAAAATGAAAAAATAATTTAATTAATTAATATCACCAAATGATTTCATGAAAATGAGAAACCAACCAAGATATTATTTGATGAAGTATTGAACACATTATTCAAAATAGTCAAACTTGCTAATGAGCAAAAGAATGAACACATAATCATAATTTAAACGAAAGTAAACATTTGATAAAAAATTAACGTTTTCGTTTAAATTGAGATTTTTATGCTCGTTTCTAACTTTTGACATATACTCTTGTAATAAATGTCTCATACTAAAGTGAATGTCTTAAGTTTTTCTCAAATAAAGCCAAGGAATGGAACTATTTGAAAAGGTTGATTCCGTAGCTCATTATAATTATCAAGATTCTAATAGGGGCCCTTTAAATTTTGTAAAAATATAAGGGGAGTTGTTGGGGCCCAACACTTCCCAAGATATCCGTGGTCCACAATCCATATCCACATGGTCTAGGCCAAGGTACCAAACCTCAACAACACTCCAACCAACGGTCTCTCTTCCCCACATGCATGTCCCACCCTAGGAGTGTGCATCTTCACTGTCACTCAGTCCATTGACTGCCACACCTCCCTTTCCTTTGGCTTCAACAACAGGCCGGACCGGAAGTCTAAGAGCACCATGGCTTGAGGAGTTCCAACTTCCCTCAAAGGTCTCCAATCAACATCTTCCCCTAGCTACTCTCTGTAGTCAACATTCCACTTTAATCAACATCATCTCATCTGCATCACCCACATGCAGTTATCATGAGAAAACATAAAATAATTTATTTAGGAACTCCAATCAGCTCAAAAGGGAATTCAACTTTTTCCCCAAAACATGAAATTCTATTTCATAATTCATCTTGGTTGTTTCCATATTATGAATACAACCATCCTTGTGGTTTTCCACAGGCACCAAACTACATACCATTTTTCCTATAATGATTCATCTTACATACAACCAACAAATTGTAAGTATTTGTTGTACATCATAATTCAATTGCAAGATGTACAAAATCTTATGCAATGATCTTATAATTTCCTGCAACTATCAATTCAATCACAATTACCCAACAATTAAATAAAATAGAATGACTCATCATTCTATGCATATGCATGTTCATAGTAATATCTGTAAGTTCATTACTTATTTTTCTGAACAAGAAAAATTCATGTAGTCAATGCTCATGTGACTACTTGACTTGCAAATTTCCTGTTGCAATGTCTAACACCTCCCTAAAATGTCCTCAACTTCATGAGTTAACAACATTTCAGTTGTTAGTAACAATTATTTCCATGCAATAATATATATGCATGTACTTACAACACACATTCAATCATTGCATTTATTATATAATTCTGTCACTTACTATGCATGAGTGCAATTCTCAATGCATACTTATTCAGTGCACCTTGCATTGAATTTCATAATGCTCTTTATCTCATTCATGTATCTCACCATCCATGAGTTGGAATTCTGGGCAATGTGTTGACACATTCTCCACACACTTCCTATTGTCTTCCCAATTAATTGGGTGCCTTCCTTTTCGACCTAAACACTACACCAAGAATATAATTCCACGGTGTTCATTAGTGTTAGAAAAAAGGTTGCAATCCAAGTTTTATTTAAAAGTAGGAAGCTTTTAGTACCTGTGTGGCTCATAACCTTTCCATATCCATAACTTGTCATATCCAACCAGGTTTTAGTCTCATACATGACTAGCTTACTGGCATTCATTCCTATAGCCAATTCTTATCTTTAATTCTTTGGTTATTACCCCATAACCAAATTAACATGACATTCTTGTTAGAATATAATGGATGTGCTCGTTTTACCGTTAACAATATCACTATTGTCACCCAACCATACGCTGAAGCCACCCTCCAAGCACCTTAACCTTGATAGATAATCAGTCCGGAAGCAAACCCTAGGCTAGATAGCCAAACAAAGGGTAGCGCACCTTTCCCCAAGGATAGTGCACCAACAAGAGCTAATCAGATAGTCCAAACCCTAGCCAAGAGATAGTCCAAGCCAAAATAGATCTGCTAGCTGCATCAGCTGCAATGGAAGCTCTCCTCAAACCTACACACAAAACTGGGCACTACAATGCGCACAAGTGTTGCTCTACAATTCTGAGACTGCCTGCCAAAATGAGAACTAGTCTCATGTATTTATACTAATTCTGGCTAACTGCCTGGGCCGACTTCTCATTCTGGGTATCTGTCTGTTCAGTATATATTAATTATTTTGGCCGACTTCTTCTCTTGGAGGCTAATAACCTAATATAAATTATCCTCTTGAGACAACATGTCTTCTAGGGTTATTATCCAACTCATTAGGGTTTCTTCTTGCTTTCTGGAGTATTCTATTCTCGTCAGGTTTACACGTGGAGGTAAATACCTCCCGCAACTACCATAATATCAACACTCCCTCCTAGCTAGGGAGGTATTATAGGTAATGGTCTTGAGCATGAACATACCATTCACCCAGTAGCATCAACATAGACTATCTCATGACTAGATCATGAGCACCATCATCACCATCAGTATCATCATCCATATCATCTCTCGAAACCATACTCCATCTGAGTAATTAGACATGATGTTGGATAAGTCACTCACACCATATAGTGATACAACAACCATTCTTCTAATCTAGACATATGTCATAGAAGAGTAAATGTTCTAAACCATTTTCCATCTGGGAAATTGTTGTTCTTTGATCATCCATCTAGCTGATAATCATTTCCAATACTCTTGATAGTCTTCAAGACAATCGGAAAAAAATAGAACACAACTGTGTCTATCCATAGTAGTACATAACTACAATTTAGTGGTACACTACCACACCAAGTAACACATAAGTACTTGATCAAACAGTGGAACAAATCCACCACAGTAGTATATATCTACTGTCATACAATCTTCATAACAATAATTTGATATCAACCTGCACAGAAATAATGTTATGATATAAACTGAATCATATGGGCCATTCTTCCACTCACATATGTGAGATCTCGGAATAACATATGCCCTCAAAAGGTAAGACATCAATGATGATCTATCTGAACAATTCTTCTTAAGCAAGGAAGAATAAATGTCCTGATTTCTGAGCCTGGAGCATTCCCCACCCTGGGTCATTCCTCCGACACTAAAAAAAGTGTAACTTGGAGAGAATGAATCTACCCTAAGGAATTCCTATCCCTGATTGCTGAGCCTGGACCATTCCCCACCCTGGGCCATTCCTCCGGCACTAAACAAAGTGCAACCTGCAGAGAATGAATACACCCTAAGGAATGACTGTCTGGACCATTTCCCCTGTTAACCACAAGAGGAAAAGATTGTCTTGTACCAACCTCCAAAACAGACGATTCCTCATGTTAACCACAATGATAAATCGTTGTCTGGCGAGGCGGGCCAGTCTTCTTGAGTAAACCTCAAGAAGAGAGACTTCCCTAGATCACTCCCCATGTTAACCACAATGGGAAATCATTGTTTATGATACATCAACAATATGGACCATTTCCCATGTTAACCACAATGGGAAATCATTGTTTGCCAGAAATCTCAATCCACTTCCGAACTGGAAAGAATGTGCTCATCTTGGACCATTTTTCGAACTGATAAAATGACTGTCCAATAATACATCAGTGCTCCCTCCCAACCTGGGAGTCTTCCTTTTTCAATAAGGAAGTCGTCTCCACGAGCTCCATCTTGAGTACGCAAACTCTTTCATCTTGGACAAAAGCTTTACCAAAAAAATGTTTGCTTATCTACTCATCTATGGAGATATATATTTGAGAACCACTTTCTTCTTTCTGGACTTCATCATGGATAATGTAATTCTTGATTTCAAATGTACTTCAGTCTAGAACAATGGTTTTTCTCTGAAGGCTTCATGTAGTTCTGATCAATAAAGTATATAATTGTTTGGAATACTAGAACATATCCATGTGGCACTTCTTCTGTCATCATGAGATCTGATATACTGAGTAATCATCTTGATACAATATCTTTGTTATAGAAAATCTTCACCATGCTTCTGTTGTGCACTAGAGGTTCTCCACCAAGTTATCTTTTTCCATCTGCATACAAGGGTCTCTTTCTGGTATGCCTCAAAGTCTTGAGGTTTCTCTTCATACGCTCTTTGTTCAATTTCTCTGGAGAACAATCTTTGCATTTATCTGATGTAGAATTCCAACTCATGGATGTTGCAGATGATATAATAACTCATATAGAGATATGTCTAGTTCACTGGAACAAGTAATCATCATAGTCTTCTCCCTCCATCTGGGAGAACCTCTAGTTCTAGATCTCACAATGTTTTCATTCATAAGTCTTCCATACATTTTCCTTCATCACAACTTTTAGTTCCTCTGCTTGATTTATTTTAGTGAGTTCATTTCAGCCTGTGATTCTCGATACAATGACTGGTTGTTCTTGCTTCTCTTTCTTTCTTGGAATATTCATGTTCTTCTTCATGTTTTTCTTTAGCTCTTGGGTCCATGGAGTTTCTTATAGATTCCATGCCCTAAATATTCCATTTTTTCCTTTCATCATAGGATCACGGATGTGAATGGACAACCAGGGATACTTTAAGGCTTCTCTTCAAAGAAGAATTCTTCTAAGGTTGAATTGAACACATACTTCTTTTCATGTTTTCTACCATGGATATATACTTCATCATCTTCAATGGATCATAAGATTAGCTCCCTCCTAATCCTTGCTTCATGTATGAATACATCCTCCTCTTTATGGTGATATATAATCGACTCCCTCCATATAGGAGAGTCCACATTTTTGTCTGCATCCTTATTGTCTTCTTCAAAGCGTCATAAGTCTTTCTCCAATTTTCTCTTGTTTGTTGACTTCTTTGTTCTAGGTTTCTTCAAGATTGATTCTGATTTCATCTTATCTTGTAATAGCTTCCACAAGATTTGTTTGATATATTTCATCCTTTCTTGTATAGTGATATCAATCCTTATCTTGTTGTTCTTCCATAGATATAGTTCTTCTTGGAACATATTTTTAAGAGATAGATATACAAGATATGTACAAAGACTTATACAAACAAGATATGTATAAGAACTAAGAAGAGTATTGTTACCTTCAGAAGAAGAAGTCTCTTTCATCCTTCTTAGTCTTCTTTGTGGGTTCCTTTCTTCGAAAACTGATGCTTTGTGTTTCTCCTTCCTTTTCTTTAGCTCGGGACAATGATTCTTGTAGTGACCATACTTTCGAGAGTTGAAGCATTGTACTTCTGAAATGTCTTTCTCTTTATTTGGCTTCCTCCTTGAACCAAACTTCCTTTTGTTCCTAAAATTCTTGAATCTTGTTGTGAAATCTTGGTCATCGTAATTCTTTTGGGGTTTATCTTTTGCATTGATCCTGGATTCTTCTTGAGCACAGTAAGTCCAAAGTTCTTGAAATGTAGGATAATCCTTCCTTATGTTCATGCTTGTGGAAAATGCTTCCCATGTCTTAGGAAGACCATCGAGTACTATGTTTACCAATTCCTTCTCTGAAATGATCTCTTCAATAGCTTGTAGTTGATCTCTTAACTGAGAGATCCTCACAAAGTATCATCATTCATCTTCATGTCATAGAGCTCATTCTTCAGACTCATTACTTGTCCAATGTTTTTGACTGAGAAGAGGTTCGTTAGGGCATTGTACATCTTCTTTGATGAGTCAAGATGGGAGATGTAGGGTATCAAGTGGTATTTTATAGAATCCACTATGATACTCATGGAATTGATGTCATCATCTTTGAACTTCTCCATAGCTACAATGTTCTGAGGTTCCTTCTCTTTCCCTTCTTCAAACTCTGGTTTCACGATCTTTCCTTTCACGATATCCAACACTTTATTCTTGTCAAGGATGAGATCAATACTTGTCTTCCATGCTCTGAAGTTAGAAGCTCCATCTAACTTATTCTCTAACTTCATAGAGTAAGTCATGGCTTCTTTGACTTGGACAACCCTAGATTTGACCAAAATCTCAAACTTCACGTATTGGCTTTCTGAGAGTACCAGGAGATGTGCTAGACTAGGGTGCACTGATCTATCCAAAGATTAGGTCAATCCCTTCATTTAAAGTGCCTCAACAAGAGGATTAGGGTTTCTGCAACTGCACCTGCTAGTAACCCTAGTGACAGTGCTATGGTGACTGCTCCTGCTAGAAACCCTAGAGGCAATTCTTCAACGAGCTTAATATCCTTATGACTATGCTTCCTTCCAATGGTTAGACTGAATGAAGGAGGTGTGGGTCCATAACCTGTTAGAATATAATGGATGTGCTTGTTTTACCATTGACAATATCACTATTGTCACCCAACCATACGTTGAAGCCACCCTCCAAGCACCTTAACCTTGACAGAGAATCACTCCGGAAGAAAACCCTATGCTAGATAACCAAACAAAGGGTAGCGCACCTTTCCCCAAGGATAATGCACCAAAAAGGGTTGATCAGATAGTCCAAACCCTAGCCAAGAGATAGTCCAAGCCAAAACCGATATGCTAGCTACAACAACTGCAATGGCAGCTCTCCTCATACCTTTCCACAAAACTGGGAACTACAGTGAGCACAAGTGTTGCTCTGCAATTCTGAGACTGCCTGCCAGAATGAGAATTGGACTCCTGTATTTATACTAATTATGGCTAACTACCTGGGCCAACTTCTCATTCTGGGTATCTGTTTATTCAATATATATTAATTCTTTTGGCTGACTTCTTCTCTTGGAGGCTAATAAACTAATATAAATTATACTCTTGAGCCGACATGTCTTCTAGGGTTATTAGCCAACTCATTAGAGTTTCTTCTTTCTTTCTGGAGTATTCTATTCTCATCAGGTTTACACATGGAAGTAAATACCTCCCACATCTACCATAATATCAACAATTCTACTATGGCAGTGTGTGCATTCAGTAGCTAAAAAGATTTGAATTAATGCATGCCTTCATCCTTTACCACATCCAGTGGTATGCATTCAATAATAAAATCATGTGATTTATATAATAAATCTAGCTGAGGAAATTCTTACCTAAATTTCCTTTCAGCAATTATGCAAAAAGAGTAATAAAAAAACTCACACCTGCATGACTTCCATTAATAAATTTTATACTACCTGAATGTCTGATGGCAGTAGAAGCTTTCATATTTCTTTTATTAAACTTATAACCAACACTTCAGTTCTCTATTTCTTCCCTCCTTATGCAACAACATAATCAATAACACTTGCAACATGAAATAATTCTTTCCTCTGGCTGACCCAACAAGCCATAACATACTTGCTACCACAGAAATTGCAACAACTTCTTTCCCATGTGCAACTTTTCCTTGTTGAACTCAGAAGTCTTCAATTCTTCTCGGATTATTGAATCTTCTTGTTCTCTCATTGTAGTCACTGTACATGACTATTTCTTCCCTGTGCACTTTCAACGTAGCTCCCCTACCTCAGGAGGGTCTGTTGACCTCCTGATCAAAGGATCTTTCAATCTTTTAAGTCGAATTGACTCTTTGGGCTCGTGATTGAACCCAAAAAAATTATACACAAGTCCCCTTTCCTTCTGTGTGCAGGTCCTGACAAGCCATCGAGCTATTCCTTCGTGCTTCCAAAACTCCAAGTTTCAGGCACTAGCCCCTTTTTTCTTAGTCCTTTCCTTCATAAGACCCTGGGCTATGACCTCATGGAAAAATGTGATTGTGGGCCTGGACAAGAGTGGTTTTAGGACAACCTGCTTTTCACCCCGCAATTCACCTCTAGCTGCCATGCATCACTTTGTTAAAACCGTGGTATAAATTGCGGCTCGATCTCAGATTTTTAACATCCGAGCAAGTTCTAGTCCTACAATCCATCTCTTCCATCGATCTCCAATCCCTTGGAGATGATCCACGATCAATGAATGCTATCTATTTTTTACCTGCCTCTATCCAACTTTCCAATCAATGACCTTTTTTTCCTTTCACGCACGATCTCATATCTACACGATCTGTCGACACGTAGCTCCCTTCCCAAATCAATGGCTACATTTGATTATGTTTCTCCATCCCTTGGGATTTTCAACTCTCAACTATCTGCTTTTCCCCGTATGACAATCTTCCAAAGTGGAAGATCTATTGACACATGTCCTCAACAATTGGACGATTTTGATGAAATTTGTCTCTCCGGCCTTCGAGATTTCTCACAGCTCCACACACACAAATATCCGGAGTGAATTTCCCCGAAGTGACATATATTCTTCCATGTGTCCTCTCCAAATCAACGACCCTGATTCTCTTCAGGACTTTGGCTCTTTCCGATCAAGACCAGATAAATGGTCCTTCGACCTCCTCCTCGATCAACGATCGAGATCTCCTTCAGGAAGTCGACGCTTTTATCCTCTGCTTTCCTATGGAGTGCTTCGTACTCGGAGTTCCAGATCTGGTTCCACGCGTCCACTTTCAGATCAACAACCAAGATTTACTTCGACTGTTTATCCTCCTCCTTGTCCACAAAATTCTAAAGTTGTGGATCTTACGCCATCGATCCTCCTTGATTATGGATGGTCCCAAATCACTTCGGGACTTTGACAATTCCACTTCTTCTATGCACACAAGGGTTAAGTCTTTTCCGCTTACCTATGGATCCAACGGTTGTTGGTCCTTCGTGCTCAGACCTAATGGATGGGATCTGTTCCTCTCCTCAGCGCTTCCTTTGTTCTATTGGATGTTGATCTAACGGACCAGGATCCTGCCCACAATCGATCTAATGGTTGTTTTCGCTCCTCCTCCTGAGCTTTTGACTTATTCTTCCTTGGAATATTTTTTTTGTGTTCAAAGGCTTCGGCCTTTGACCCTTCTCCTGCGAGTCCGCCTCCTGGATCTCGTCTTCGCTCTCATAAGTGGTATCTCTTCTGAGCTTTAAGACTTACAATGAGTCTGTCTCCCATGCACTCCTTACGTTATCTCTTATGAGGTTTTCAATTTAATCGGTGTCATAAGGGTCCCGACCCTTTTGTTTGCTTTCAAAGGAAAACTTTGTTCCCTCTTGGTAACCTTTTGCTCAAAGCACACCTTACTGATCATTTTCTACCATGTGTTCAACAACTCTGTGAGTATCCTCCTCTGATAATCTTCTCCTTGAACTCGACAAATATTTCTCTCCATGCACACTTGCACTCGCTCGATGCCCACCTAGCAGAGCCCTACAGAGTTCTCAGTGACTCTATCTCTCTTTGAACTCAACACAGAGTTCTTCCTGTGCACTCCTTGCACTTCTGTTGATGAAGGTTCAACGATATCTCTCTTGAGATTCTCTGAGGTTAAATTACCTCTCTCAATGCACTCTTTGTGGACAATGTGAACTGCTTGCACTCGAAAACTCAAAGAAGAGAAACAATTTAAAATTATTAAATAATTCACTATTTTACGCATTCAAACCATGAACAACATATAAAAACATAATAATGAACACATATGCAGGAAAAATTGCTTTTCTATTATCTCTATGAGTGTCTCCTAAGTGCTCTGTGAAAATTCGATTTGTTTTTGGCACTCGTTGAACTCCGCAAACAAAAACCTGCAGTCAACCAGAATTTGTCAGGCCATCAATCCTTAACAAATCCCACAACATTCATAGACCAATATGATTTAAGAAAACGTTCAAATTTAAATTTCTTTTCGAGCTCTTCTCTACTCTGTAATCATTTTCGAGAACTATCCCCTTTCTCTCATTCCCCAATCCATGTGATCATGGGCCATGACCAAGCGCTAGATCACTAGGTGCTTACTCAGGCCTTCAACTTCAGAATATTTCAAGGCACCTCACAACAATATCTCGGAGTTCTAGATTACCGAAATCGCAAAGTAGGGTAGATCATCAGTCCACATCTACCTAACATCTGACGACTGACACTCACTATGGAACTTCGGGCATCTGAGTTTTGGAACTTCGAAGCTTCAAGACTTCGGAGGATTTCACATCCACGCATCCCAAACCATTAATCTCCAAACATTCCCAATCATCTTTGATGACGTCATTACGTCACATCACTGAGCGCTCTTCCAATTGCGGGGGCATGCAACGACAGTTTGGAGTAACCTGCCTTTAATCCCGCAATTCTTCTGACGCTGACACGTAACCCCTTGGTGAAACCAGGGTTTGGATTGCGGGACTTCCTTGGAGAATTAACTCTCGTGCAACTTGGGTCCCTGCAATGCCTCTTGGTCGTCGATCTTGATGTATCGTGATCAACGCCAATGTGGGTCCTCCGAAATTTAACTTCGTTATGTAACCTCGGGTCTCACTAACCATGCTCATACGGAGTGCCACGTGGCGGAATACTAGTGACTTACTCATGGCCTAATCAGATGGGTGTCACATGTCACATTCCATATGGCATTTCAACCTTCCACGGGTTCAGAACCCACTTATACATGGCACACAACCCATGTGTCCACGTCAAACCAAGTGACATCACCATTCCACGTCACTTCAGAGTTTCGAACTTCGGGAGTTTCAACTCCTCTACGCTCGCTTTTGCCTGGAGCGCTTTCCTCTAGGTTAACTCCTTTGCACCTTCCCCATATCTAACAGTCGTAAGGGATTTCCCTTCCTTCTGAACAGATCCTACGGTGCGGAACAAACTCTATTACTTTGCAGATTTCCAAAGGAATTCACGACTAACTGCCTCGCGACATTACCATATATGACAGTCGTGAAGGATTCTCCATCTCCCGAACAGATCCTAAGGTCCACATTACTCTACTACCCAATACCACTTTTGTCATGGTTTTATGACATCGCTACTCCTCCTGAGCTTCGTAACACGACCAAGGTAACTTATTAGCACTCACGAAGGTTCTGAGGTTCGAAATTGGTCCTCCAGACACAATTTCATCTTGAAACCTTGGGTCCAATGACCACTTATCCAACCCATTCAGGATCAATGTTTGAAACCTTGGCTCTGAACTTGAATTTTGTCCATTCCGACAACAATTCTTTTTAGAAACTTTTGCTTCAACTACCACTAACATGGCCCATCTAGGCTTAGTGTTGTAACCATTCTCTAATACCAATTTGTAACATCCTCGGCCACCAATAGGACGGGCAATGCCACTACTGAGACACTTCACTTAGCTCTGAGACCAAACTATAGCGTCCCCTGCCTCCACAGAGACTGGGTAATGCTACCACTGCAGAATATATACTTATATATATAACATGCATTTTAATTGAATTAAAACACTTAATCACAATAATCATAGAATTACTGCTACCATATAGAATCAAATGTAATAGACAGTAATTCATATATGCACAGAAGACATGATAACATTCCAACATCACATGCATGCATAACATAAAATTAAGAACGTAAATTATACTTATCTTTCAACTGGAATAACACCACCAATTGTGTGCAGACCTTCCACGAACCTCTGAGCCTTAGACCGCATCTCTCATCACTCTCAGCAGTAGGTCACCCCTGAGCCGAGACTAAGCTCCACCAGGAAAGGGAATCCTAGGCTAGGCAAGGTCAACATGAAGACACATAGTTTATGAGGAATTATTCTCTCCCAGGAGCCACTTATGCCCACTTCTCATAGACTCTCATTCCCCACATGCATGTCTCACCCCAGTAGTATACACCTTCACTGTCACACAGTCCATTGACTGCTTCACCTCCCTTTCCTTGGGCTTCAGCAATAGGTCATACCATAATTATCATAGCTCTATAGAAGCTACGGGACCCCTTCCAGGAGAACTCACTTCCACCAACACACTCTCTCACCTGGAGATAATTTATCATAGGCCTGACAAACTACTTATTCAACCACAACCACTTCTCTCACCTGGAGGGAGTGTTGCACACAGGCCTGACAACTTGCTTCTTCAGCCACAACCACCTCTCTCACATGGAGAGAGTGTTGCACACAAGCCTGAAAACCTGCTTCTTCAACTCTATTCTAGCACAAGGAAAACAACAACGAGGCTCAACAAGGGACGAACAATGGGGGAAAGCCACACTCAGTCAAGGGATTGCATGGCTGCAACAGTCCATGGTTATAACACACACGACATAGACATTTACGGGATGCTCAGGATTCACAGAAGATGCGGGTCGGCTTCACGGGTATGATTTTCATAGGTGTGTGGATTATTCAGAGGTCCAATGCAGAGACTAAATAGTTTCTTGGGAAGGATTCCAGGGAACTCAGGCCGAGTATGGAAGAATGGGCACACCAAACCTAGCATGGTTTGTCTCATGGGTTACTGTTTCTAGAGGTGTGTGAGGGTATCTAGAGATCAATTTCCCCCACAAAACAGGATAGACAATGGATCGAAGAATGGAGGACAAACCTCCAACACGACTGACTTCTGTAGATTTAACTGCATGCGTCCAGTTCGACACTTGTCTTCCTGGAGCTGCATGCACTCCATTTTTCATACATTCCTTTCCCAGGAACTTGGGTCAACACTTGGTCAATTGACCACCTTAGCCTTTTAGGAAATAATAATAAATTATTATCCCCTTTAGAGGTAAGCTCCCTAGCTTAACCCCTAGTGCTAACACTTAGCCTCCTCCCTTACCCAACCTTGTGGAAACTTAGTCCCCTATCACTCTTTCTTTGTGGTTGGTCTACATGCAGCGATGTTTTTATATTAACAAAGTGCATGATTACATATACAAAACAAGATCATGGACTTTAACACCTAGGCTTTCTAGCCTACTTGGACATAATCTTACCAACTTACAATTACTCATCTCACCAGCCTACAAAACATGTTTACAATACATAGATTTAACTGGGGCTCGTCCTTGGGGTATTACACTCTCTCTAGACCCTTCCTCCCTCTCTCTACCCCTCCTTCTCACTATCTCTCGTCTCTCTCTCTCTTGCATATACACCTCTCTCCTACATTTACCCTTCTCTCTACCCCCATCCCTGTCATCCTCTCTCTCTCTCTCCTACATCCACCCCTCTCTCCTACATTTACCCCTGTCTCTACCCCCATCCATTTCTTCATCTCTCTCTCCCTCTCGCACTCTCACGCACTCTCTCTCTACCACCCCTCTATGCCTTCCTCTCCCTCCCTCCCACACTCTCATGCACTCTCTCTCTACATCCTCTCTCTATATTCCTCTCTCTACCTCTCACACTCTGACATACTAGAAAGTTTGGTTTGGTGCATTACAAGGCAAAACATGGCCTTGACCTAGACATGGTAACACCTAGATATGGAAAACCCTATACATGTTAGGGCATGGAAAAACCCAGACCTTTCCTTGCCGTGCCTTGCACTATCACACCCACTCCCTCTCTATATCCCCCCTCTTTGACTCTCTCTCTCTCTCTCATTATTAGTCTCTTTATCACACTCTCTCTCTCTCTCTGCCCCTCTTTCTCCCTCCTTCATTCTACCTCCCACTCTCTCTCTCCATCTCACTCTTGACCACTCTTCTACTCTTTTTGTCTCTCTCCCTCCCTCCCCTTATTTCCTTCCTCCCTCTCTCTCTACCCCTTCCCTCTACCTCTCCATTTCACTCTCAAACTATCTTATTTTCTTGTTGTCTCTCTCCCTCCCTCCCTTTATCTTCTTCTTCCCTCCTCTCTTACTTGCATCTACCCCTAAACTCTATATCCCCATCTCTCTCTCTCTCTCTCTCTCTCTATTTGCCTCTATCTAAACCCCTTCCCTCTCTCTCCCTCCCTTCCTCTCACTCAATCTTTACCCATATTCCTTGTCTCCCTCTCCCTCCCTCTCACACACTCTCTTTCTCTTACCCCCCCCCTCTCTCTCTCTCTCTCTCCCTCACTTTGTATCTCCCCCCTCTATTTATCCCCCACTTTCCCCCCCTTTCTCTCTTTACCTCTCTCTCCCACCTCTCTCCCTCTCTCTCCCCTCTCACCTACCTATCTCTCTTGCATCTAAACCTACCTCTCTTTCTCACTATATATCCTTTCCTCTCTCTCCCCCACTTGTAACATTCCCCAACCCAACTGAGGAACATTACTAAGCGGAAAACTCATAAAAACAAAAATTTATTGCTAACTAATTTCTTGTAGCTTACCAATTAGGAATTACAACCAGATTTAATTCTTGTATGATATGACTAATTGGATGCATATACAACATGCTAAAACCATACATGAACGCAAAAAATATCTTATTATAGCAACATATAAAGCATTCTCAATCACATAGTTAATGCATGGAAAATAAATTGATAGTGCAAATAGAAACAAGATAAGACACATATATTTTATAAACAATCGTGCAACCAACTTCTTAGGATGAACATTCCACCCAACCATAGACTTGATTTTCCAAATATCAACAACAAGTCACCCCCGAGATGGGGTTATAAATCCAAAAAAGGGGGTGGTCTCTCACTATCCACTCACAGCTAAAAAATCCCACAACCCGTTGGTATTCTCCTACATCAATTTTCCACCAGCTTTCTCCCTCTTGACCTGCCCAACCCAAGGAATGTACCCTTGTGTATTAATGCTCTGTTATATTTTCTCCATCATCATCTAGAGACTTTATTCACATCATATTGTTTATAAGGCCAGAGGGTTGTGCATTCTATAAAAAACCTTTCTTAGATGGGACATGCCCCAGGTGTGGTGGAATGGCATTACTGAGCAAGTCCATCCATGTGAGAGATGAGTATGGATTGAAGAGGAAGGAGATGAACTTGAAAATATTTCAACATGTCATGTATGATATTTATGGAGGGAGGAAAGAAAAAAGATACAATTGGTGACTTCCCAAGTATAATTATGTGACTTCATCAAGGATTTCTTTGAAAAGACACAACAATATGTTCAACATGTCCATGTGGATCAATGGTAGGATGAGAATTTTAGAATATACAGAGATACATTTCCCATTGGTATTGTATTATCAATGGTTGATTTTCCTTAGAACTACATCCTTCAACCAAAAAATGAGATTCAAATCCAACATTGTCAGTCAAAGAAGGTCAACATAATGGTCCATATCACATACAGACATGGAACAAATAGTAACGAATAAAACAAATTTATATTGAAGGAATATCACTTATAAATAAATAATGATTGACGTCATTACTTAGCCTATGTACACCATTGATCTCAGTTGTTTTACAATCACCTTAAGGAGAAGAACAAATAGATGGAATAACATTGGATTTGGTCAGATGGTTGCACAGGCCAATTAAAAAATGCTCGTGTATTTCAATGGTTGTGTATGTTGCAAAAACAACTCAAGGTACCACATGTTTAGAACTATTTTGAATCTGGGAAGGGAAAGGGGAGCATGATGGAGAATGCACATGCATAAAACAATTATTACAAAGAAAATAAATGATGTTCACAACTACTTCCCTCATTCGAGATTCAAAATCCATTATTGAATGGTGTTCTTCAGTAAAGGACATGTACATAGATATTTTTGAGAGGTGGTAAATGTAGATTGATCATAGTGGTATGAATGAAAAACAATCTAGAGCACTCATGGATTCCATTTAGTTTGAACAATAGACACTACAATAGTTGAAATATGGACAAACAAACTCTCTTGCTTATGCGGTCCATTCCTTTCCATGCATTTCCTTGCCATTTTCTTGCCATGCCTTTAATTTCCTTGGCTTCCCTCGACCTAGAAAAACACCATGACTATAACAAACCAAACCCCTAGGTTCTCTTTTAAGGGGTGGTGTATCAAAATTTATTTTCCCTTAACTCTCTCTAGATTCCCCTTTCACCAAAGTGCAGGTTCTTCCAAACCCGTGGGTTCTTTCCTGGCCCCTTTGAAGGATTTGAACATTAGGCGCTAGATTTCCATGCCATGCCCCTTCCTTCATATGAACTTGGGTTGTGCCCAGGAACCGACTCAAAGGGCACTTCAGAGCTTCGAGCTCCAGGTGTTCTCAACACACCTAACTCTGAATCTGAGCTCGCAAACACACACAAACCAGATCTACAGTCCACACTTCTTTCACAACCAATGACTGAGATTTACTTCAAGACTTCAATTTTCAGGAGTTTTGAATGCTCCAAACACCTCATTCTTCTAAATTTCTCCATACCTGGAGTTACAGATCAAGCGCCACGTGTTTTCCCCAATCAACGGTCAATATCTGTCCTTTTCCCCGCTTCGGGTGACTTGCAGTCAAAGCTTATCCGCGTTCTTTCTTCCAAAGTATGAATCCTATGAAGTATCATATCTCATGCCATGTGTCCTATTCCAATGGAAAGTTCTGATGAACTTCGATGCTCAGACCTTCGGGAGTTCTCATGCCTTTACTCTTCAATTCCTTTGTAGTGACTTTCCCCTGGAGTAAATCTCTAGTCTCCATGTGTTCCAACAATGGATGACTAGGATGATTCCTTAACTTTGGATCTTCAAACGACTTCTGGACAACGGTCCACTTCCTTTGCATCGGAGTTCACACTTCCAAACTCCACAATCTACTAACGCGTGTCCCTCTCAGATCGACGATCACGATTTACTTTGGCAATTTGGGCTTCGAGAGTTCTCAACTCGTGCAACCCCACTTTACTCCAAAGTGGATATCTTTTGAAATGGAAGATCTATTGACACCTATCCTCATTAAACGAATGACTTAGATGAACTTTGGCTCTCCGGCCTTCGAGAGTTCTTGTTCAACACACTCCCTTTTCTCCCATAGTGACTTTTATTCAAAAAGGAAGATCTTCTACCACGTGTCCCTTACCAATGGGCGACTCGGATAACTTCGGGACTCCGACCTTCAGAAATACTCATGACTTCACACTTCAATTCTCCCAGAGTGACTTTTCTCTGGAGTGCAGGATCTGACGACACTTATCCCTTTGGCTTGGACGACTCAGATTTGCTTCATCTCCCACCTCTTCGGGATTTTTGTGATGCAAACTCCTCTTTTATCTTGGAGTCGATCAACATTTGAATGACCACAGCCTCAATCTGACGGTCCGAGGGTATCTACATGACCCCAAATATCTATGTCTCGTAACTTTTGTTCAAGGGTCCCTTGGGTCCCAGTGTGTGCCACTTCGACATAGACACCTGGCAGCGTTGTCACTCGACACATGAGACCCCACTTGATCTCGACGTAACACACGCATCCCCATGATCAAATGGTTATGAGGGATATTGAAGGATCCATAGATCCACGGTCCACATTAACTTCGGAACTTCGGGACTTCGGGGGTTTTGGTGTTACCAAACCTATTTCCTCTCAAAGTGGTCAACGTTGGGATGACTGTATCATAGATTCGACGGTCGGGATAGTTCCCGGGAAACCTCATATCTACGACCCAGATTAATTTCGGGACTTCTAGACTTCCGGAAGACAAATACACTCAATTTGTTGGGCCCATGAAGTTTGAAGGGCTCTAAGGGTTAATGCCTGCATTCCTTCTCCACACCCAATGATTGTGAAGAAATTCAGCTCCTCCCAAACTAATCTCATCTATTCGTCTTCCAAACGAAAGGATCTCTCCTTTCAGAGCTTGAATCTCTCTATCCTTCCTGATCTTTGTCAGCTCCTTAAGTACTTAAGTATTTTGCACTATTTCTTTTGAAGTTAACACTTATAGAAATATTTCGCGCACCCCTTGCACTCACTTATCAACTCTAGAACTTAAGGGGGTTCTTGGCCTCTGCCCGCCTCGCAGAGACTATGTGCATACACACACTACCTATCCTGAGCTTAACAGAGTCCTTCCTTCAGAACAACTGGGAATGTTGTCATGCACACGTGAGGTTATTCCCAAGATCAACAAATTCACAGTTCATTTATTTTAACTTGAGCCATCACGGGGCTCGAGCATTTACATGTACAAGCCAGAGAATTCCTTATTTTCTTAAATACACAATTAGGCACAATTAAAGAGATACAGTATAACCATTGAGAAAACATGCACATTCCTGCAACATTCATAGGATATCCAACTTTAATTCACAGTTACTGCTTAAATACACAGGACATGAGAATACTTATCTATTGCAGGTTGTAGCCAACTAAGTGGTTGTGGGTGTTTTCCTTTCCACCCAACCATAGGCTTGAAGGCATTCATTCTTAGCGCTCTGGCCACCGCCATGGAAATCCATGATATCACCAAGAAATTTATGTCAATTCTCAGTGATACTTTCTCTTTCACATCTTCCATGAGGTTTATTAGGTGCTTCCTCAGCATCAAGCTCGTGGCCTTCTGCTCAGGTCCCGTTCTCTACATACTCTCATAGATTTCTCTCTCTGTCACGACCTCAACAAGGTTTATTATATGCTTCCTCAACATCAATCTTGGGTCCTTCATCTCGTTCTCTGCTGGAAAGTTCCTCGCATTCTCCACTCTTATTTGTATTCTCCGGCATGCCTTGCACACACATCCCTCCTATCATGTTTCTTCTATCAGAAGGAAACCCGAGACAGTCTGGCTCTGTAGGACCCTGTGGTACTTCAGGTTTATCTTCTTCAGCTATATCATGCTTCCATTCATGGGGTAGTTGATGGTTCAACCACCAATCCTTTTCTTATTAACTGATCTCTTATAGTTTTCACATTCTTTCCTCTAGTGATATCATGGCTAGTAATTTCAGGGCTTCAGCCCCACAGTCAATTATTGGTAATTCAAACAATAATGCATTTACATTGTTCCCATGCAACAACACGGTAATCATAATTAATGATTAATTACAAGTTGGGGGAAACATGGGTGTTACAATCCCCTCCCCCTTAAACGGAACACCTTCCTCGGTGTTCTTTCTCAGTAGCACCTGCCATGCCTTTCTCATTCATCCACTTCAAAATTCTTGGCCTTCTTTATCTGTTAGGTCCTTTTTTAGACTCTTAATCTTCGTCACCTTCCTTCAATAATTCTTGGAGAAGAAGCACATTATGTTGATTAAGGTTGGTTGTCATTGATGTAAACCCTTGAAAAAAGCCCCATATCACAAAGGTTTGGGTAATGGACCCAATATTTTTTGATGTAAATATGACTCATTATTGTTTTTTCATGGTTGATAAGAAGTAAATATGGATGAACTCCAAAGTGGTCCCCTTATGCTGAAAGCCCTCACGGGAAGACACTTTGTGGAGTAATATAACCCATGCTTAATTGTGGAATAATGAGATGAAGAAAAGTGAATTTGTCAGGGAAAATATCCTAGATGGATAGTTCTTTTCATGCCATTTCTGGTGGTATGTGGAACGTCACATAATTCCTCACGGTTAGAGAGTTATGGCCATGAGAAGTTGGAGACCCCAGGTTTGGGTAATGGACCCAAGTTTGTTTGATGGGTAACGGTATGATTTATGATATATTTTCTGATAATACTATTCTATATGGACAATACATGTCATTTCATTTCTACTGGTATGTAGAACGTCACATAACTCCTCACAGTTTGAGAGTTATGGCCTTACGAAGTTGGAGGACCCTCGTATGTCATCTAGAAGCCTCAAAAGGTCAAAGTGGTTTAAGAGATTTTAAAAGGTAAATAATAAAGTGAAGTGATGAGTGTGTTATAATTCAAAGTGAATACAAAATAAATTATTTCAATAATAAATTTAATGGAGAAATTAGAAGTGGACCCAACCCTAAAATAAAGAAAGTGGGCCAAGTGACCTAGAAGATGTTTTTAAGGAAGCAAATTGGAGAGTATAAATAAGAGGCAAGGCTCTCTCATTTGAATTACACTTGATAATATTGAATATATATATGTTTCTGAGGTAACCAAGGATATCTAAACTGGAATTCTGAGTGAAGGTGAAGAAAATAAGGCTGAAATGCAAGGAAGGATAAATTCTTTTGATGGTGCTTTCTAAGGTATGTTATTTACAGGTCATCTCACCATTTTCGCTATAAATTTTTTTCTATAATGATTCAGACCATGAAATTGCTATGAAAGTGATAAAACATATCCAAGTATCTGTGGTAAAAAATTTATCTTGTGGGTCATTGTATTTTTGGAGTTACACTCCGTGGAAAATAGGGTTTGTGGCTAGTCCTGAAACTAGTCAAAATCAGGTGTTTGAAGTAAAAACGTCATAACTTCTTCAGAACATATCCAAATTTAGTGAGACAAAATGTTTTGGTTAGGTTACAATATTTAGTATGTTTTATAACTGTTTCAGATCAATTCATCAAATATTTTGTGTGGGGCATCCTCTACAAGGTCACTCTCTAGAATAAGCCAAAATTCATCAAGGTATGCCATTTTTTCTATAACTCCTTTTCTGAGAGGTTCCAAGTAGTGACACTTGGAGAAATTGTAGAAAACACACTAAATAACATTGTTTATCAGTTTCATATATTTATATATTACAGGTTCAAAGTTATGATTACTTAACGTTAGGGTTGTTGACTAATCCAAAACTAGTCTTGTGAGACTAAAGAAAAGTTTTATGAAAATGCTAGTCTCTTGTTGTTAAAGTAAAGGAAGGTTTGCAGAAATGTGATCATATACACCAGGTCTATTATAGAGCTACAAATCAGATTTGGATGATGAAATTTATGAGGGATTATGGTTGAGGTACATGTTGAGTACATGGTTGAGACAAGTAGTTGATGAGTTGGCACATACATGAGGTGTATAGTTGATGATGTTGGTACATATTGATTAGTCATAGTTGATGAGTAGTTGACACATGATTGGTACATAATTGGTACATGGTTGGATGCACGTTTTCATGGTAGAGGTTGATTACAGGTTGGTTCATGGTTGATGCACTTGTTTATGGTACAGGTTGATTACAGGTTGGTGCATGGTTGATGCACTTGTTTATGGTACAGGTTGATTACAGGTTGAGGTACAGGTTCATGCATGGTTGATGCATGCTTTATATTTATTGGTATAGGGTTACAATGGTATATCTCATAGTGATAGTGTGACAGTGGTTCCATCATTCTACTTCTACTTCAGGGTGGCAGGACGGGGCAAGGACGGGTGGTTGTAGCCACCTTTCGATTGTATCTGGAGAACATAGGGGGTTGTAGCCTCCTTCTGTTTGTAGCTAGAGAATTGGGGAGTTGGAGCTTCCCTCAGGTTGTATCCTCCTTCCAGTTGTAGCTGGAAAACAAAGGAAGTTGGTGCTTTCAATGAATGTAATTCTTCAAGACATATAAGAAAAAGCGTTCTATGGTTTTCTGTTGATTTGGGTTTCCACGTAAAACACTCGTGTACTGTGTATGTGTATTTTTGTTAATTTCATCATTGCTTATTTACTCTGCAGTTATTGGATGATAATGCTTCATCGATATAACACTTAGATTATATGGTTAAAAAGGGATTCAATTTCTCTATTACTGATTAACCCCCCCTCTCAGTAATCCAACAATTGGTATCAGAGCAAGGTTCCTTCAGGAAACAGTTTAACCACTGGAAGGAGATCATGGATTATTCTGAGAATGGAGTACCAATGTTTAATGGTCAGAATGGTTTTAAGTATGAGATG
>ML783018.1:52559-81391 GCA_009831015.1 Picea engelmannii
AAGGTAATATTTTATTAATTGAATTTTATGTTGATGATATTATTTTTGGTAGTGATGATGACAGGTTAAGCCAGAAATTTGCAAAAGACATGTAGAATGAATTTGAAATGTCGTTACTTGGAGAACTATCCTTCTTTCTGGGAATTCAGATACATCAAAGCAACAAAGGAACTTTTATTTCTCAAACCAAGTATATCAGAGAAATTCTAAAGAGGTTCGGAATGGAAGATTGCAAACTAGTTATCACTCCCATGCAAACCAATTGTATGTTGAGAAAAGATGATGATTCATATTTTACAGATCATAGGCAATATAGGTCAATCATTGGAAACCTACTATATGTGACAACATCCAGACCAGATGTAATGCAGGCAGTTGGACAGGTCACATGATTTCAAGCAACACCAAAGGAATCACATGTATTAGTAGTAAAGAGGATCTTCAGATATCTCAAAGGAACAAAAGAGTTTGGATTATGGTATCCAAAAGGAAAAGATCTATCACTTATTGCCTACACAGATGCAGATTGGGAAGGTTGTATTGATGACCGACGAAGCACCAGTGGAGCAGCGTTCTACTTAGGTGAGTGTTTGGTATCATGGCTAAGAAAGAAACAATCATCGATATCTCTATCTACAGCTGAGGCAGAGTATATTGCAGCAGTAGCATGTTGTACACAAGTTCTTTGGATGAAACAAAATTTGACAGATATACAGGTTGAGTATGATGAGCCCATTCTAATATATTATGATAATACAAGTACCATCAATATCTCAAAAAACCCGGTGATGCACTCTAAGACGAAGCACATTCCAATCAAGTATCACTTTCTACGGGAACAGGTTTCAGAAAAGAACATCAAAGTTGAGTATGTGGGCACAAAAGAACAAGTGGCAGACATATTTACAAAACCACTTCCACGGGAATCCTTTGAATATCTTCGCCAAAGACTTGGAGTTATTTCTAATCCAAAAATGAATGTTTTTTTAATGCTTTTTGAATGCTTATCTTATATGTCATAGATGTACATGAGGAAGCACCATAAGAGGACAGTCTGTCAGGGGGAGCAGCCCCGGATGGAAAGATACCTTCGCCATTGATGACAAAGGGGGAGAGATTTATTAGATGCAGAGGACAAAGGCATGGTTCCAAGGGGAAAAGATTTATCAGATGCAGAGGACAGAGGCATGGTTCCAGGGGGAGAAAATTTATCATATGCAAAGGACAAAGGCATGGTTCTAGGGGGTGCATGAGTGATATGATTTCATTATTCCATCAGAGTGTTTCCATCAATGCCAAAGGGGGAGATTGTTGATTAAGGTTGGTTGCCATTGATGTCAACCCTTGAAGAAAGACCTGTAGCACAAAGGTTTGGGTAATGGACCCAATATTGTTTGATGTAACTATCACTCATTATTTTTTTGTCATGGTTGATAAGAAGTAAATATGGATGAACTCTAAAGTGGCCCCCTTATGGTGAAAGCCCTCACGGTAAGACGCTTTGTGGAGTAAGAGAACCCATGCTTAATTATGGAATAATGAGATGAAGGAAAGTGAATTTGTCAAGGAAAATATCCTAGATGGATAGTGCTTTTCATGTCATTTCTGGTGGTATGCGGAACGTCACATAATTCCTCACGGTTAGAGAGTTATGGCCATGAGAAGTTGGAGACCCCAACTTTGGGTAATGGACCCAAGTTTGTTTGATGGGTAACGATATGATTTATGATACATTTTCAGATAATACTATTCTATATGGATAGTACATGTCATTCCACTTCCGGTGGTATGTATAACATCACATAACCCCTCATGATTTGAGATTTATTGCCTTATGAATTTGGAGGACCCTCATATGTCATCTAGAAGCCCCAAAAGGTCAAAGTAGTCAAAGTGGTTTAAGAGATTTTAAAAGGTAAATAATAAATTGAAGTGATGAGTGTATTATAATTCAAATTGAATACAAAATAAATTATTTCAATAATAAATTTAATGGAGAAATTAGAAGTGGACCCAACCCTAAAATAAGGAAAGTGGGCCAAGTGACCTAGAAGATGGTTTTAAGGAAGCTACTTAGAGAGTATAAATAAGAGGCAAGGCTCTCTCATTTGAATTAAACTTGAGAATATTGAATATATATATGTGTCTGAGGCAACCAAGGATATCTAAACCGGAATTCTGATTGAAGGTGAAGAAAAGAAGGCCGAAATGCAAGGAAGGATAAATTATTTTGATGGTGCTTTCTAAGGTATGTTATTTACAGGTCATCTCACCATTTTCGCTATAACGTTTTTTCTATAATGATTCAGACCGGGAAATTTATATGAAAGTGAGAAAACATATCCAAGTATCTTTGGTAAAAAATTCAGCTTGTGGGTCATTGTATTGTTGGAGTTGCACTCCGTGGAAAATAGGGTTTGTGGTCAGTCCTGAAACTAGTGAAAATCAGGTGTTTTGAGTAAAAACGTCATAAATTCTTCATAACATATCCAAATTTAGTGAGACAAAATGTGTTTGTTAGGGTACAGTCTTTAGTATGTTTTGTAACCGTTTCAGATCAATTCATAAAATATTTTGTGCGGGGCACACTCTACAAGGTCTCTCTCTAGAATAAGCCAGAATTCATCAAGGTACGTCATTTTTGCTATAACTCCTTTTATGAGAGGTTCCAAGTAGTGAAAATTGGAGGAATTGCAGAAAACACACTTAATAACATTGTGTATCAGTTTCATATATTTATATATTACAGGTTCAAAATTATGATTACTTAACGTTAGGGTTGTTGACTAATCCAAAACTAGTCTTGTGAGACTAAAGAAAAGCTTGATGAAAATGCTAGTCTCTTGTTGTTAAAGTTAGGGGAGGTTTGTAGGAATGTGATCATATATACCAGGTCTATTACAGAGCTACAAATCAGATTTGGATGATGAAATTGATTAGGGATTTTGGTTGAGGTACATGTTGAGTACATGGTTGAGACAAGTAGTTGATGAGTTGGCACATACATGAGGTGTATAGTTAATAATGTTGGTACATATTGATGAGTCATAGTTGATGAGTAGTTGACACATGATTGGTACATACTTGGTACATGGTTGGATGCACATTTTTATGGAACAGGTTGATTACAGGTTGGTGCATGGTTGATGCACTTGTTTATGGTACAGGTTGATTACAGGTTGGTGCATGGTTGATGCACTTGTTTATGGTATAGGTTTATTACAGGTTGAGGCACAGGTTGATGCATGGTTGATGCATTAGATTTATTGGTACAGGTTTACAACAGTATATCTCGCAGTGATAGTGTGACAGTGGTTCCATCATTCTACTTCTACTTCAGAGTGGCAGGACGGGGCAAGGACAGGTGGTTGTAGCCACCTTCCGGTTGTAGCCAGAGAATTGGGGAGTTGGAGCTTCCCTCAGGTTGTAGCCTTCTTCCAGTTGCAGTTGGAAAACAAAGGAAGTTGGTGCTTCCAATGAATGTAATTCTTCAAGACATATAAGAAAAAGCGTTTCGTGGTTTTCTGCCGATTTGGGTTTCCACGTAAAACTCTCATGTACTGTGTATGTGTATTTTTGTTCATTTGTTCATTGATTATTTATTGCGGTCATGGCTTACCATGGGGTTCTCATGGCTCATCAGTGGCCTCCTTCATGCTTTTCACTTGGATAGTCTTCATCCTGTTGATTAAGGTTGGTTGTCATTGATGTCAACCCTTGAAGAAAGCCCTACAACACAAAATTTTGGGTAATGGACCCAAGATTGTTTGATGTAAATATGAATCATTATTTTCTTGTCATGGTTGATAAGAAATAAATATGGTTGAACTCCAAAGTGGTCCCCTTATGGTGAAAGCCCTCACAGGTAGACGCTTTGTGGAGTAAGAGAACCCATGATTAATTGTGGAATAATGATATGAAGGACAATGAATTTGTTAGGTAAACTATTCTAGATGGATATTTTTTTCCATTCCATTTCCATTGGTATGTGGAACGTTACATAACTCCTCACGGTTAGAGAGTTATGGCCATGAGAAGTTGGAGATCCCAGGTTTGGGTAATGGACCCAAGTTTGTTTGATGGATAACAGTATGAGTTATGATATATTTTCAGATAATAATATTCTATATGGATATTACATGTCATTCCATTTATGGTGGTATGTGGAACATCACATAACTCCTCACGGTTGTAGAGTTATGGCCTTACAAAGTTGGAGGACCCTCATATGTCATCTAGAAGCCCCAAAAGTTCAAAGTAGTCAAAGTGGTTTAAGAGTTTTTAAAAGGTAAATAATAAAGTGAATTAATGAGTGAATTATAACTCAAAGTGAATACAAAATAAATTATTTCAATAATAAATTTAATGGAGAAATTAGAAGTGGGGTAACCCTAAAATAAGGAAAGTGGGACTAAGTGACCTAGAAGATGTTTTTAAGGAAGATACTTGGAGAGTAAAAATAAGAGGAAAGGCTCTCTCATTTTAATCACACTTGAGCATATTGAATATCTATAGGTGTCTGAGGTAACCAAGGATATTTAATCTGAAATTCTGAGGGAAGGTGAAGAAAATAAGGCAGAAATGCAAAGAAGGATAAATTCTTTTGATGGTGCTTTCTAAGGTATGTTATTTGCAGGTCATCTCACCATTTTCGCTATAAATATTTTTATATAATGATTCAGACCGTGAAATTTCTAGGCCATTGAAAAAACATATCCAAGTATCGTTGGTAAAATGTTGAGATTGTGGGTCATTGTATTTTTGGAGTTACACTCCGTGGAAAATAGGGTTTGCGGCTAGTCGTCAAACTAGTCAAAAACAGGTGTTTCGGGTAAACACGTCATAACTTCTTCATAAAAGATCCAAATTCAGTGACGCCAAATTTTTTGGTTAGAGTAAATTCTATAGTATGCGGTGTCATAGTTTCATATCAATTAAACAAATATTCCTTGCGGGGCACGCTCTACAAGGTCTCTCTCTAGAATAAGCCAGAATTCAGCAAGGTATGTCATTTTTTCTATAACCCCTTTTATGAGAGGTTCCAAGTAGTGAACCCTGGAGGAATTGCATAAAAACCACTAAAGAGCATTGTGTATCAGTTTCAGATCTTTATACATTATAGGTACAAAGTTATGATTACTTCAAGTTAGGGTTGTTGACTAATCCAAAACTAGGCATGTGAGACTAAAGAAAAGTTTGATGAAAATGCTAGTCTCTTGTTGTTGAAGATAAGGAAGGTTTGTAGGAATGTGATCATATAAACCAAGTCTATTATAGAGCTAAAAATAATATTTGGATGATGAAATTGATGAGGGCTTTTGGTTGAGGTACATGTTGAGTACATGGTTGAGACAGGTAGTTGATGAGTTGGCACATACATGAGGTGTATAGTTGATGATGTTGGTACATATTGATGAGTCATAGTTGATTAGTAGTTGAAAAATGATTGGTACATACTTGGTACATGGTTGGATGCACTTTTTTATGGTATAGGTTGATTACAGGTTATTTGGTACATTTTGGTGCATGGTTGATGCACTTGTTTATGGTACATGTTGATGCATGGTTCAGATTTATTGGTACAGGTTTACAGTGGTATATCTCACAGTGAAAGGTTGACAATGGTTCCATCATTCTTCTTCTACTTCAAGGTGGCAGGACGGGGCAAGGACAGGTGGTTGTAGCCACCTTTCGGTTGTAGCTGGAGAACATAGGGGTTTGTAGCCTCCTTCTGGTTGTAGCCAGAGAATTGGGGAGTTGGAGATTCCCTCAGGTTGTAGCCTGCAAAACTAGGGGGTTGGATCCTCCGTCCAGATGCAGCTAGAAAACAAAGGAAGTTAGTGCTTCCAATGAATGTAATTCTTCAAGACATATAAGAAAAATCATTCTGTGGTTTTCTCCCGATTTGGGTTTCCACATAAAACATTGGTGTACTGTGTATGTGTATGTTTGTTAATTTTTTCATTGCTTATTTACTCTGCAGTTATTGTATGATAATGCTTCATTGATATAACACTTGGATTATATGGTTAAAGAGGATTAGATTTCTCTATTACTGATTCACCCCCCCCCCTCTCAGTAATCCAACAATTGGTATCAAAGCAAGTTCCTTCAAAAATTAGTTTAACCACTGAAAGTTAGATCATGGAGAGCACCAAATCATATAAAAATGGAGTATCACACTTTGATGGACAAAAGTAATCTTTTTGGAGCATAATGATGATGACATATATATAGGCACATGGATTTCAAGTTTTGCAATCAATTGTAGATGGATACACAACACCAGCAGTTCCACCAACAAATGACAAAGAAGTAAAACTCGGTGAGAATAATTCCAAAGCCACAAATGCACTTTTGAATAGTCTCAATGATATGGTATTCACCAAAGTGGCACACTATAAATCCGCTAAAGTTATTTGGGACAAGCTTCAAAATATTTATGAAGGAGATACAAAATTCAAAGAAGCAAAGCTTCACACTTATAGAGGTCAGTTCGAACAACTAAAAATGAAGGAATATGGAAATATCGTAGCCTACTTCTTACGATTCAATGAAATAGTGAATGCAATCATAGGATTGGGAGAAGAAATTGAAGAATCTGTAATTGTTCAAAAGATACTAAGATCTCTTCCTGTAAGATTAAACCCTAAGATATCATCACTAGAAGAAAGATCAGATCTAGACTCAATAAGAATGGAGGAACTGCATGGAATCTTCACATCACATGAGATGAGAACTGAGCAGGAAAATCCAGATGTAAAATAAGAAGCCTTCAAGGCATTCAAAAGATCAAAGAAAAATAAAAAGGAACAAGAATAATATAGCAGTAGCAGTGACACCTCGGAAGATGATGAAGAAGTGGCCAACTTCATCAAAAGACTGAACAAGGGAACCAATAGTAGGGATAGAGGTAAGCTCCCTTTAATTTGTTTTAATTGTGATGGTATTGGTCATTTAGCTAAAAAATTTCCTCATAAGAAAAAGAGAAATGATGAAGGTTACTCAAAAGGAAAACACACATATAAAGGAAAAAGAACTACAAAGAATTTTTTCAAGAAAAGCTTATACACCAAAGAAGACATCTCATCATCAGATGAAGATGAAGTCAGTGACAATGAGACAGGAAGAGTTATATTCATGGAAGTAAAAGACTCTAACAAAGAAGACTCCGAAGAAGAATATGAAGAAGCCGAAGAAGAATGTGAAGAAGTTAAAGAAGAAATTGAAGAGGCAGAAGTTGACTATCAAGAAGAATTAATGTGTGCCATATAAGTTATCAGAAGAGAAAAGAAGAAAAACAAGAAACTACAAGTATAACTAGAAAAGAAAAAGGACACTCGAGAACTAGAACAAATGATCACAAAATTGAAGGTTCAAATAGAAGAAGATAAAAGAATTGAAGAATCACTCAAAGAACAACTAGAAGAAAAGGACAAGATCATTGGAAACATGGAAGCAGAGGTTGTCACACTAAGAAAGGACATTAAAAAGAAAAATATGCAGAATATCTCAAAAGTTCTGGATGACATTATCAACACTAAAAAATCTCATCTTGAGAAGTCCGAACCTGGATACAATCAGACAAAAAAGGGATAAAGCTCCAAAACAACAGAGAAAAAAGAAAATCTAAAGAGCTATGCAAAAACAATCAAAGAGGATAGGAAGATATACAAGGAAGATTACAGGGACACTCCTCCACCAAGAAGATTTAGATTTCAGAATCAACAACAGACAGATAGGCCTCAAGAAGAAGAATGATTCATAAGAGCACCTCCTTTAAGAAGATATTCAAATCCCAGGTATCAAACTATATTTTTTGGTTTATATTATGCATGTAATAATTTTGGACATAAATTTGTGAATTGCGGAGCTAACAATAGGAAAAATAACAACTTTGAGAGTTATACACAAAGGGATTATTCAAGGAGACCTAGTGACGCACAAAGAAGAAGTTACAATAGGTTTGAATCTTTGAGCACTGAAGTGGAATGTTATAAATGTAACAATTTTGGACACATGGCCAAGGATTGTAGAATGACAGTCCCTCCTAAAGAACCTCAACAAAATAACAACAGTCATAGACAAGAACCTCAGAAAATGACATGGATAAGAAAGAAAGATCAGTATAACAATGAGGAATGCATAGTCGCTCTACAAGCTAAGCAGAAGAAACATGGTGGTATGTTGACAGTGGATGTTCAAAACACATGACAAGTGATAAAGACAAATTTCTTACATTATGAAAAGAAAAAATTGGATCAGTCTCCTTCGCAAATGATAATTCATCCAAAATCATTGGAGAAGGCACAATCCAAATTGGGAACAAGAATGAAAAGGCACAAAATGTTCTACTAGTAGAAGATATGAAACATAATCTTCTAAGTGTGAGTCAAATGTGTGACCAAGGTCATAAACTTACCTTCGATTCAGAAAAGTATGAGATAAAAAAATAAGGTTCAGGGAAATTGGTCGGTACAACTGCAAGAACTTCGAACAACATATATGTGTTAAGTGAAATTGGAAATGAAAATTGTTGTCTAGGAAAGGAAGATGAAATTTGGATATGGCATAGAATAATGGGTCACATGCATTTTGATAACCTTATCAAAGTCAGCAAAAGAAAAGCAGTCAGAGAAATTCCCCAGATCATGAAACCAACCAACACTTTATGCAAGCATTGTCAACAAGGAAAGAAAACAAAGACCAGGTTCAAATCAAAGGAATATTCAACAACAAGACCATAGAAAATTGTGCACACTGATCTAGTTGGACCAACTACAACAAAGGGCTTAAAAGGTGAAAAATAATTTATGTTATTAGTTGATAATTATACAAGAATGACTGTAGTTTGTTTTCTCAAGAACAAGTCAGAAGCTTTTGAAAACTTTAATATCTACAAGGAAATGGTTGAAAATGAAATGGATTCAAGAATCAAATGTTTGAGATATAATAATGGAGGAGAGTTCACTTCAAATGAATTTATGGACTACTTTAGTAGTCATGGAATAAAAAGACAATTCTCTGTTGCTAGGACACCTCAACAGAATGGAGTTTTTGAAAGAAAGAACAAGACAGTACAAGAAAGGGCTCGAACAATGCTAATGGATTCCAAATTGACAGATATATTTTGGACACAAGCACTGCATACAAAAGTTCACATTCAAAATAGAGTAATGCTCAGATACAACACTGATAAAACTCCCTACGAGCTATGGAAAGGAAGACCAACAAATGTGAAGTTCAAAAAATATCTCCAAAGACACCTAGAAAATGAGTACAGAAGAATCATCCTTCAGATCATATTATTGGAAACAAAGATTCAGTATTTGAGACTAGAAGAAAACTCCATTCACTAGAACAAACACACATAGCACTCTTATCTACAATTGAACCAAATTGTTTTGAAGAAGACAACAAGGATGAATTTTGGAATAAGGCCATGGATGAAGAATTAGATAAAATAGAGAAAAATGACACTTGGGAATTGGTTCCAAGAGAAAAGAATAAGAATGTGATCGACACAAAATGGGTTTTTAGGAATAAATTGAATGAAGATGGACAGGTTACAAGGAACAAGCTAAATTGGTATGTAAAGGATATGCACAGATTGAAGGAATCAACTTTGAAGAGACATTTGCCCCAGTTGCCAGAATGGAAGCAATCCATTTACTTTTAACTTATGCATGCTCCAAAAATGTTAAAGTATATCAGATGGATGTAAAATCAGTTTTTCTGAATGGGGAACTTGAAGAAGAAGTCTACATTGAACAACCAGAAGGATTTCAGTTGTTAGAGAACACAGACTACGTATGTAAATTAAAGAAGGCCTTGTATGGTCAAAAACAGGCTCCTAGAGCATGGTACTCCAGACTGGATAAGTATTTGCAACAGATAGGGTTCACAAAAGGAAGTGCAGACAACAAATTCTACATCAAGGTAAGTCAAGGTAATATTTTATTAATTAAAGTTTATGTTGATGATATTATTTTTGGTAGTGATGATGACAGGTTAAGCCAGAAATTTGCAAAAGACATACAAAATTAATTTGAAATGTCGTTACTTGGAGAACTATCCTTCTTTCTAGAACTTCAGATACGTCAAAGAAACTGAGGAATTTTTATTTCTCAAACTAAGTATATCAGAGAATGCTAAAGAGGTTCGGAATGGAAGATTGCAAACCAGTTATCACTCCCATGCAAACCAGTTGTAAGTTGAGCAAAGATGATGATTTGAAGTCTACAGATCAGAGGCAATATAGGTCAATGATTGGCAACCTACTATATGTGACAACATCTAGACTAGATGTAATGCAAGTAGTTGGACAGGTGGCACGATTTCAAGCAGCACCAAAGGAAACACATGTATTAGCAGTAAAGAGGATTTTCAGATATCTCAAAGGAACAAAATAGCTTGGATTATTGTATCCAAAAGGAAAAGATCTATCACTTATTGCCCACACAGATGCAGATTGGGAAGGTTTTATTGATGACCGACGAAGCACCAATGGAGCATTGTTCTACTTAGGTGAGTGTTTGGTATCATGTCTAAGCAAGAAACAATCATCCGTATTTCTATGTACAAACGAGGCAGAGTATATTGCAGCAGCAACATGTTGTACATTGGTTCTTTGGATGAAACAAACTTTGACACATATACAAGTTGACTATGATGAGCCCATTCCAATATATTGTGATAATACAAGTGCCATCAGTATCTCAAAAAACTTGATGATGCACTCCAAGATGAAGCACATTCCAATCAAGTATCACTTTCTACGGAAATAGGTTGTAGAAAAGAACATCAGAATTGAGTATGTGGGCACCAAAGAACAAGTGGTAAACATCTTTACAAAACCACTTCCACGAGAAGCCTTTGAATATATTCGCCAAAAACTTGGAGTTATTTCTACTCCAAAATGAATGTTGTTTGAATGCTTATCTTATATGTCTTAGATGTACACAAGGAAGCACCTTAAGAAGACATTTCAGTCATGGGGAGAAGCTATGGATGGAAAGATACCTTTTCCATTGATGACAAAGGGGGAGAGATTTATCAGATGCAGAGGACAGAGGCATGGTTCCAAGGGGAGACGATTTATCAGATGCAGAGGAGATATGAAAATTTATCAAATACAGAGGACAGAGGCATGGTTCTAGGAGGAGCATGAGTAATATGATTTCAGTATTGCATCAGAGTGTTTCCATCAATGCTAAAGGGGGATATTGTTGATTAAGGTTGGTTGTCATTGATGTCAACCCTTGAAGAAAGCCCCATAGCACAAAGGTTTGGGTAATGGATCCAAGATTGTTTGATGTAAATATGACTCATTATTGTTTTTTCATGGTTGATAAGAAGTAAATATGGATTAACTCCAAAGTGGTCCCCTTATGGTGAAATCCCTCACGAGAAGATGCTTTGCGGAGTAAGAGAACCCATGATTAATTGTGGAATAATGAGATAAAGGATAATTAATTTGTCAGGTAAACTATCATAGATGGATAGTGCTTGTCATTCCATTTTCGGTGCTATGTGGAACGTCACATAACTCCTCATGGTTAGAGAGTTATGGCCATGAGACGTTGGAGACCCCAGGTTTGGGTAATGGAACCAAGTTTGTTTGATGGATAACAATATGAGTTATGATATATTTCCAGATACTACTATTCTATATGGATATTACATGTCATTCCATTTCTGGTGGTATGTGTAACGTCACATAACTCCTCATGATTTGAGAGTTATGGCCTTACGAAGTTGGAGGACCCTCATATGTCATCTAGAAGCCCCAAAAGGTCAAATTAGTTAAAGTGGTTTAAGAGTTTTTAAAAGGTAAATAATAAAGTGAAGTAGAGAGTGTAATATAATTGAAAGTGAATACAAAATAAATTATTTCAATAATAAATTTAATGGAGAAATTAGAAGTGGGGTAACCCTAAAATAAGGAAAGTGGGGCCAAGTGACCTAGAAGATGTTTTTAAGGAAGCTATTTGGACAGTATAAATAAGAGGCAAGAATCTCTCATTTTAATAACACTTGAGAGTATTGGATATCTATAGGTGTATGAGGTAACCAAGGATATCTAAGCTGAAATTTTGAGGGAAGGTGAAGAAAAGAAGGCCGAAATGCAAGGAAGGATAAATTCCTTTGATGGTTCTTTCTAAGGTATGTTATTTAAAGGTCATCTCACCATTTTCACTATAAAACATTTTCTATAATGATTCAGACCATGCAATTTATATTCCATTGAGAAAACATATCCAAGTATCTGTGGTAAAAAATTAAGCTTGTGGGTCATTTTATTTTTGGAGTTACACTCAATGGAAAATAGGGTTTGTGGCTAGTCCTGAAACTAGTCAAAAAAAGGTGTTTCGGGTAAAAATGTCATAACTTCTTCATAACATATCCAAATTAAATGAAACCAAATGTGTTGGTTAGGGTACATTATTTAGTATTCGTTTCCACAGTTTCATATTAATTCAACAAATATTCCATTTGGGGCATGCTCTACAAGGTCTCTCTCTAGAATAAGCCAGAATTCGGAAAGGTATGTCAGTTTTGCTATAACTCCTTTTCTGAGAGGTTCCAAGTAGTGACATCTCAGGAATTCCATAAAACACACTAAATAACATTGTGTATCAGTTTCATATATTTATACATTACTGGTACAAAGTTATTGTTACTTCAAGTTAGGGTTGTTGACTAATCCAAAACTAGACATGTGAGACTAAAGAAAAGTTTGATGAATATGTTGGTCTCTTGTTGTTGAAGATAAGGAAGGTTTGCAGGAATGTGATCATATACACCAGGTCTATTACAGAGCTACAAATCAGACTTGGATGATGAAATTGATGAGGGATTTTGGTTGAGGTACATGTTGACTACATGGTTGAGACAAGTAGTTGATGAGTTGGCACATACATGAGGTGTATAGTTGATGATGTTGGTAAAAATTGATGAGTCATAGTTGATGAGTAGTTGACACATGATTGGTACATACTTGGTACATGGTTGGATGCACTTGTTTATGGTTGCAGGAATGTGATCATATACACCAGGTCTATTACAGAGCTACAAATCAGATTTGGATGATGAAATTGATGAGGGATTTTGGTTGAGGTACATGTTGACTACATGGTTGAGACAAGTAGTTGATGAGTTGGCACATACATGAGGTGTATAGTTGATGATGTTGGTAAAAATTGATGAGTCATAGTTGATGAGTAGATGACACATGATTGGTACATACTTGGTACATGGTTGGATGCACTTGTTTATGGTACAGGTTGATTACAGGTTATTTGGTATAGGTTAGTGCATGGTTGATGTACTTGTTTATGGTACATGTTGATTACAGGTTGACGTACAGGTTGATGCATGGTTCAAATTTATTGGTACATGTTTACAACGGTATATCTCACAGTGACAGGTTGATAATGGTTCCATCATTCTACTTCTACTTCAAGGTGGTAGGACAGAGCAAGGACAGGTGGTTGTAGCCGGAGAACATAGGGGGTTGTATCCTCCTTCTGGTTGTAGCCAGAGAATTGGGGAGTTGGAGTTTCCCTCAAGTTGTAGCCTGAGAAACTAGGGGGTTGGAGCCTCCTTCCAGTTGCAACTGGAAAACAAAGGAAGTTGGTGCTTCCAATGAATGTAATTCTTCAAGACATATAAGAAAAAACATTCTATGGTTTTCTCCCGATTTGGGTTTCCACATAAAACACTGGTGTACTATGTATGCGTATGTTTGTTCATTTGTTCATTGCTTATTTACTCTGCAGTTATTGGATGATAATGTATCATTGATATAACACTTGGATTATATCGTTAAAAAGGATTAAATTGCTCTATTATTGATTCACCCCCCCTCTCAATAATCCAATACATCCATCCTTTTTGGCCAAATATTTTCTTCTCACAAGTATCACAGGTATACAAAATTCATGAGACATCATTACAATTCTAAATTTCATAATTTTATTGCAAATCTGTCACCCACAAATTTTCCAATTTCTTCATTTATTTTCAGATCTGTTCTACACGAAACCAAATTCAAAAGCATGAGACTTCCCTCCCCATGGAAGTTTATCTTAGTGATGCAGACTGCACCCTCTGCCTCAGCAAAGGCCCATGCGCTGACCTCTCGGTCTTTAAGGATAGTTCAAATTCCCCTTTGATCCTGAGCGAGTCTTTTTGATTCCCTACTGGAATCTATGCTAAAACCCAATCCACAGGTCCTTCTACTCACCTCCACAGTCCTCTGCACATGACCATGAACTTCCCCGACCTAAATTCGAGTTTTCAGGACTTTATGTTTCCCAATGCCAAGAGTTCCCTGTTCTTTCGAACTCTTGAACTCAGATTTTCCGATGCGCTCCTTTCGTGTCTTAGCCCCTCCTGGCTATGCCCCTAGTCCATGTCACCAGTTCTCATAAGACCGCAGCCTTATCTCTTTCGGGGTTTCAGACTTTCCAATGCCGAAATGCATTTTCTCTCGGGACTACCGATCTATTGAATCCCTATTCTCCACTATGCTGACAGCTGGCCCCTTAAACGACACTTCCCTCGTCTCCGATATGCTGACAGCTGGCCCACAATAGCACTTACCTCCTTTCGGGGTTTCAGACTTCGAAGTTCCAAAATGTATGGACTTCTTGTCCACGAAATCCTAGATTCGCCGATGGACTCTCCCGATATCGCCATGTGTTCCCCAATAGATGGACGGCTCAGGCTTGTATCGGGGTTTTCACTGTGAACTTACCCGATCTCTTTTCCATGGAAATTTCAATATCTCGATTGTCGATATCCCGATTAGCTTCTCTCGTCGAGACTTTCACCTCGGCTTTCCACGAAGGCTTCGATCACTGCCACGCGCCCCAGTAGATGGATGGTCCTGATCAACTCTCATGATTTCGTGACTTCTAATACTCTGGAAGTCTTGTCCTCAGGATTCACGAAACGTCGAACCCCGATGCACCGATTGACTTTTCTATCAGGACTTTCCCCGATAGCCCGGATCTCCGCCACGCGTCCCGACTGATGGACGGCTCAGATTTATTTCAGGATTTTCACTATGAAAATTCCCGATCTCATGTCATCGTAACTCCTGATTTCATGAATGTCGATATTCCGATGGCCACGCCTCTCGTCGATATTTTCAACCTCTTTTTCATGAAGGTAAACCTCGTGCAGATCCTGTCAGATCCTACAACTGACGGGTAATTGGACCAAGATCTGACGGTCCAGATCCGTTCTTCCTGTGCGCTTGCTCCAAAGGATAAACTCCGCACATCTTCACCCGATCCAATGGCTGACGGGTATCTGAGTGAAATCCGATGGCTCACGATCTCCTCTTCTATGCGCTCCTCTTGCTCCTTCCTGGACGTGCAAATCTTAACGGTCCAGAATCTGTTGGCCCATCCGACGGCAGTTGTGCTCCCTCCTAAGCTTGCACACTTTCTTCCCAACCTTGGGAGAATTTCAAGCGGTCCAAAGGCCTCGACCTTTGTCTTCCTTCTTCTCTGCGAACTCCTTTACTTTGAGTTCTCGCCGCGCGTATGAAGACACTATTCCTCCTGATATTTTCTTCAAATCCTTGAAGATTTGACCTCTACACTCCTGTAGAGTCTTTTCACACTGAAGTGCTATCTGTTTTGAGCTTCTCCAAGTACTCAGACCCTTAAGGGATTTTATCCTTCTTCCTTCCTTCCCACGAATGGAGAATATTTGGATGCCCTCCTGGCTATCCTCTGCCTCAAGCAACTTCTTGTTGAGCCTTCAGGGTGTTCAGTAACCCTGTGAAGATACCTTAGTGGATTCTTCCTTCAATTACAGAACTCAAGGAGTTCCCTTCTCTTTTGTCTGCACACTTACTCAATGCCCTCCTGGCAGAGTATCCTTTCACAGAACGTCTGACAGTCCTATTTCCTGTGCACCTATGCACCCGCTCAATACCCACCTGGCAGAGCTCTTAGAATCCTCAGTGATTTTGGCTCTTCTTGAACTCACAGCAGAGTTCTTCCTCAATGCATCTCCGTGCATATGCTCAATGCCCACTTGGAAAATCTCTACAAAACTCCTCAGAGTTTCTGTCTGCAACTGTTTTCTTCTCCCACAGCCTTGCCTCCAAGGTATTCAGCAACCTCAAACGTTTTCTCCCGAGTTGATGATTTCAACTTCTGTGCCCACCTGGCACGTCTCTGTCTCACTCTGCAGAGTTCAGAAATGCATCCTCTATGCACGGCTATCAGAACCCGCAACGTTCTATCACACCCTCCTGGTATGAAGCCTCAAAGACTTCTCAAGCCTGAAATCAAGAACTCTTGCAAATGCCTAACATACCTATACAGCATAATAGAACACTCACATACATTCATTCAATACAGAATTCATGCAGGAATAACTGCTTCTGTTTATATTAAAATGGAAAATGCATGTTTTTACAAGTTGTTCCTGAGCACGGCCTGTAACAAGGTCTCGGCTCCTTCTCTTCTACTCTCTACTCGCAGATTCTATCTATCTCCACTCCACTCCACTCTCTTCTCTATGCTAGCTCTACTAACTACTAAAGAGATACAATAGATCTTTTACATGAGGGGGCTCTTCGAGCTCTTCCCTCCAATCTACCTACCCTATTCAATTACATTGAATGGGCTGTCTAGTCCAGCATCCAGATCTAGATCTCAGCCTTACAAAACATTAAAGGCCTATCTTATCTACAACATGCACAAAGGCACGGCTTCACAACTCAACAGCATAATCATTTAATTACATTGAATTCAGATTTCAAATGAGGTTGTTCCTCTCTCTTCAACGCGCGATTTGAATTTGCTAACGTGGTTGTCTGGCTGGTTGGCTTATGTGGAGAGATGCTCCTGCATCACTTAGAAAGTAATTGGTATTCCTTATGGTCTTACAATATTTCCATATCCAAGACTCTTTCTTCCTGCAAGTCATTCTTTACATAGCCAAACAAATTGTTAGTTTCTCATGTGTATATATATATATATATATATATATATATATATATATATATATATTCTCATCACATTTAAAATGTCATCACAACCTTTGTTGACTTGTGCATTCTAACAGTTGCACCACATCTATATAAACAATGGAGGAAAAAAAAAATCATCCCTTACATATGCATCATTTCATCCTACCAAACCTTTCAAAATGTAATTTAGGTATCAATTGAATTTAATGAATGTGCCAACATTCGTGGCCACATTAATACCCAATGCACCCTTGCATTGATTTAAAGTTTTCCACACTTTATGACAAGCATTCTTCCATGGTGTGTTGGAGCTTAGCCAAGCTCTTGACCACATTACTTATTCATTCTTGTTCATTATTGAAGTCGGATTGTGCTTCCTGCTACAGGTTGGTCATGATCCCAGGTCGACAGATATGAAACTATAAGTTTCTCTTGAATGCACCCAATAATTTTTTCCTCATTAGTAACCAAGGTGCCCACACTTATGGCCATCCAAATTTGCTTTCCTTTGATATCCATACAATGTAAGTAAAATTTTTGGAAGGTTCTTCTTCCTCAATGGAAGGTCCATCGTCTTCCCTTCAGCAAACATACATTTCCTCGAAGCAATTCCATGAAATGTGCTAGCTATGAGCACCTTTATTCCCATAGAACCAGTCCCCATGATCAAAATCTAACACAAAGTTCTAAACTCTATATTCCTTGATTGGCCCGGAGGAACTCTGTTTTCTCTCTATGCAACCGAGAGATCTGACCTCGGTTCTATTCTTTTCAGGCACTATCCTTTCAGATCTCGTGTCTAGGCGTTGTGATCCTGGATAAATCCCTTGTCTGGAAATTGGCAGTGTAGATCCATCTTCCCCCAGATCCGAAGGCTACAAGGAATTGCAGAACCTCAACTAACTCGTGGTTTATCTCTCCTCTCAATCTCCGCAATGAATACGGGTCATCCGATCTACGATTGTATCCCAAACTCCAAACAATGCTACATTGAATTTAAATTATGGGTACATGTCTCGACATTAACCCGTGTTCATATGAAATCTCCATAATGATCGCAGGTCGTCGATATTAGCCCTCGATCGATTTTAAACCACACGATTTCTAGATAATAATAATTCCAACACATAAGTGTTTGACAAAGAATTAAGATTGAGAATAGAGCTTCAATTTGCTAAATTCAACCACATAACCCAATCATAGTATGAGTTTTACGCGACATTAATGTATGTCTTCCTTGCAAGTTCACCCACCGATTGTTCACATATCGATGGTTCACAGTGATTGCGGAACTCCAATATGCTTGCTCTTTATCAGAGAGTTCAATCAATGTAATCTGAAAAGTGCTTGCCCAATTCTTTTAATCATGGTCATTGATCATCCACCCCGACAAGATCAACGGTGTGGGTTGATTGCGGTCCATGAACTAGTACATCCGTTAATTTCTCATTTTTGTCCTGCAATGATCCTTGACCATCGATCTAATCGAAAGACTGGTGTCTGATATGTTAACTCTAGTGGATATTTAAGTCTATTTGACAACTGGGATTAGTCTTCCTTCTGATGAATGACTCACATTCATCTCCTCTGTCAGGTTCTTGATTAACCTGATTCGATCAAGGTTTTCTTCCTGAATCATACTCTACTTGGGTATTTTTGGCATACAACTGCCTTTCAAAAATTTTGTGCATAACGTTAAGACAATAAAACATTTTCAGACATGTCCTAGCACATCTTTATGCACTTCATCACATTATCCTTAATGTTTTCATGAGTGCAACACAAACAAATCTTGATTGTTTCTACAACAATATGACCATCATCACTATTGTACCAAAAAATTTACTTTCATCTGCGTACCATCTCTCTCATCCTAGAGAAAACATAATACTCAGCAAGAAAAGAATTGAGGACTCTCCCCTTCTTCCAATTATTTCTACACCGCTTGGGACTTTTCAGCCCTGTTGAGTTATCTCTAAAGGCCTCACTGCCTTTTCTTAACATGGATTCAACCAAGCCTATTTAATCAAACATACTTATTTATTCATTCATTAGTCTTCTATTCATTAGTCTCAACAGTTATTAAGGTTGTGACTTTGCCCTCCTTACAAAGTTTTCACATAGTTCTTCCATAGGGAACTCCCTCAGCATGCAACTTCCTTATTGCATGACCATCACTATTTGTGATGGCCTCAACCTTGAGTTAGCTTTAGTTGTTTACCAAATATTCCATAAGGAATATAAACATACATCTTTGTCATGCACCCAAATTATGTATCCATACATATTCTAGTTTTGTTAAATTACATCCATGATGTACTTAACCATATGCATAATCAAAAGTCTGTGTGTAGCAGCCATGGGTATATTTCACAACCTACATACATCTATACTTTAAAATTAGTCAACTCATGATTGTTCAAAATCATTCTCATGTGATTCTCAAGGCATAATCATTTGCCTCTTATCCTGACAACAAACCATCCTTTCTCATTTACTCTTTCATTTACTCTTTCATTTATTTATATTGGTCTTTCCTGGGGGATGGAGTGCATCCCCCTTAAGATATCATTCAATATAGAACTTTCATGACTCTTCAAAATGGAGTCAAACATTCATCCATGGTATTCACTTAATCTTGGCAAGTGCAATTCTTTCCCTACATATCACTCATCAAGGCAACCATATTGTGCCTTTAGTATACATATATCCTTACATCATGCATGTGCATCATTTACACATGGACCTATCAGACTTCCAAATCCTCCTCCAAGGATATTGTTTCCATCCTTATGACATGCCTCATAGGGACACACAACACTAAGCTTCCCTCTCAGTTGTGAGCTTGTATTCATTCACACGACATCCACATGGAAGTTGAACCAGACATATTCATAACTATGTTCCCTTTCTATACGATAATAACTATCAATAAAACACGCTTGTATCAACCTCCATGGAACATTACCCAACTTATAAGTACAATCTCGACAATTATAACCATGCCCAAGGTAACATAATCTGCCAATTTATCTTCCAACTATATCTATATGGCTACCATCCACCACTGGATGTCAATCTGACCCATTGGGATTCTAGAAGTGCCCCAACACTTCCTTTAACACATTCAAGATCAACATTTAGTCAACCATTTTATCTTAATTTTAAAAATTTAATGTCTAATACCATTTGGACTATTCCCTTAAATCCCAAATGCAATTTCAAATTACGTTACTTACTAAGTATCCTAGTTCAAAAATCCAGAGTATCTTTAGGTCAAGATTGGTCTTGACCATTACACCTAGAATTCTTCCTTCTATTCAGCATAGTCAGGGATGGAGGCCACTCTCCTCGTCCCACAAGAACTCTGGAAAATTAGTTTCCTATCCACCAAGCAATGGAGGTTGTTGTGATTTCTCACTCAATCACTATATATTTCTACAGCTCTATTTATTAGCTTGATTAGAAAAACCCTCTCCAACAGTTCCTGTACCTAGAAACAAAATTTGTTTCTCAGTCCACTTTGAAACCCGAGAGTTGCACATGCTCTCCATTTTCAGGGAATGGTCACCAGACTCATTACTCTGACCGTGAGGGATTATACACATATACAAGGTTTAACCCTTCATTAAAGCAGTAGTTATTGCTGCTATAGATCCTTTCCATCCATTCCCATCCAAGTCTTGTTATTAGTGTTCATCAGCATAATCCCACTCCTGTAGGATCAACTATCATTTCTCAAAGAAATGATAGGATTATGTTGTCATAGACTTACCATTATTCAGTCTTGTTGGTTAAAATCCCAACTGTATCTTAAATCTGCATCCTTCTACTCAAGGAACTTATGCATATGATTTATGTTTGGTAGTAATATTCTCCACAGGCTCATCTTAGCCTTGGTAACCAAATCTTATGATTGTACAACAACACGTACAATTGTATAGTGAAGTCAACTTCTTTATTCGGGAACATTAGCAACATACAGTGCCAATTTCCAAAACATCTATCAACAGTAAAGGTTCTCATTCCTCTCTTTAGTAGAGGTTTTCTAAGCCTCTTGGGAATGCGATAAGATAGGGTGTTACCCATTAAAGTCCTCCATAAATATTTTCATACGACTCGTGCATGATTCAAAACAAGCCAAGTGTTGTTGCCATGCTATGATACAAATTTGTAACACACCCGAACCCTAGGTGCTCTTTTAAGGGGTGGGGTATCAAAATTTTGCTTCCCTTAACTCTCTATAGGTTCCCCTTTCACCAAAGTGTAGGTTATTTCAAACCAATGGGCTCTTTCCTGGCCCGTTTGAAGGATTTGAACAACAGGTGCTAGCTTTCCATGCTAGGCCCCTTCCTTCATATGACCTTGGGCTGTGCCTAGGCGTCAACTCAAAAGGTGCCTCGGAGCTTTGGGCTCCAGGTGTTCTAGACACACCTGACTCCAAAGTCGTCGAAATCCAAGCTCGAAAACACACACGGACCAAATCTACAGTCCACACTTCTTTTAAAACCAACGACTAATATTTACTTCGGGACTTCGACGTTCGGGAGTTTTGAACACTCCAAACACCTCTTTCCTTCAAATTTCTCTGTACTTGGAGTTACAGATCGAGCTCCATGTGTTTTCCCCGATCAACAGTCGATATCCTTTCTTTGCCCTGCTTTAGGTGACTTGCAATCAACGCTCCTCCACGTTATTTCTTTCTAAGTACCAATCCCTTGATGTGACAGATCTCACTGTAACGACCCTAATTGGATACATGTTTAAAGATTATAAAGTAAAATTAATTAAAATAAATTTATTATGGTTAACTGAGTAATAATTCAAACTACAAATCACATTTAATGACCTGTGAAATAAAATTAAAAGATCAATGAAAAATGATATAAAAATGGTGGCGTATGCAGAGAGGGATAGCCATGGATCCTGAGAAGATAAAACATTAAATCATGTCGAAGGATGGAGGACAGGGGGGTGGTTGAAGGAGTAATTGCATGAGTCGGCGAAGGAGGAATAAGGGAAAGGGAAAGGTTGACGGGAGGAGGATTCTACGGAGGATGGATTCTGAGGACTATGAGATTTGTTGTGAGCAGAGAGTTTCTGGTTGTGACCTTTGATAAGTGGAGGCACTGAGTTGCTAGAGGTTTTGGGCACGGGGGCCAGGATATCCATAGATATCCTAGTGCTAGGTAGTTTCCCTAGTTGGCAGGGAGGACAGTAGTTTTGGGAAGTTATTTTCTTGTTTGTGGAAGGATCCATCTGTGTATCAGGTAGCAGGAAGGCAGCAGCAAGGCAAAGAGGCAACAGAAATTAGCATCAGAACTAGGTACTTGTCAAGTTATGTATTTATCTCATTCTACCATGAATTCAGTATTTATTTATAAATCTAAGTTATTGAAGTTGTTGTTATGAAAATCAATATTATGCTATGAAGTTATTGTTTCAGTTTACGAAATAAATTTTTTATGAAACTTAATGATGTTCATAAATATTAGGTTGTTACATATGGTATCAGAGCGTCTTAGTTCGAAATCTGGGCCTACGGGCCAAAACCCGAGTGTTAACTCCAGCCACGCTTCAACTACAAATAAAACACGTTTAGTTTGACCCAATATGACTGATACAGTATCCGGAAATATACAGGTAGTACCCCTACCTTACCCAAGTAAATAATCTCATATATCGCAAGCAACATCTTTAGGTAATACCCTTTAACTGGATCATGAATGGATAATACAGTCTTAGTCTGAATATTTAAAGGAACGCCCTTTAAATTAAGTGACAGCAAACCAGATAGTTTGAAGGATCACTTCCCACGAAATGTCTACCCTTAAAGAAGCCTAATAAAGATATTAAGCATGAAAAGAGAGATGATAATTTAATTTTAGTTGAGCAATACTTGTCAATGAAGTTTTGGGTAAGATAGACACCTGAAATCGATGAAAATGTTGAGGAAAGATTCTGTCTAAGACTTGAAGTTAGTAAGAATTAATAACTACATGAATAAAATGCAAAAGGACATTTGCAAGACCTTGAAAAGTCCTACTTCATCTCGAACTTACCTGAAGGAGGAACTACCAATGCACAGTTGGGAAAAAGAAATTTAGAAGACTTGTACCGCACGAGAACAGTGTAAACTAGTTGCCTTCACTAACCTCAGTGAAATTATAAATAATGAAGAATCTCAGGAGCCATAGACCCATACAAACTTTAACCTTGCCAAGAAAGAAATTTTGACACTATGTAATGTTTTATGCAACTAATTGATTACCCCGAAGGAGAGCTGTCTATTACGTGGGAGGACGGATCTGAGCCGTCAGATCTCGGGCGGATTCCCATCAGCCGTTAGATCTCGAGAAGTTGCGCAAGGTTTAAACCCTAGTGCGCAGAGGGGGAGTCCCGGAAGAGTCATCGGGATATCAGAGTCATCGGAGTTTTGTTAAGCCAGGGAATCGAGACCTTGTGGTTCTCGAAATCCCGAGAATGGATCCCAGTCATTTACCTCGGTAGGGACATGCGTCAGCATTCTGGGAGGTATCGGGATTTCATCCATTGAGAATTTCGGGGGTGTAGAATCGCTGCGTTAAGGAATCACAATACGGGATTTCTCGATAGGATCAGAGTCATCGGATCGGGCAGGGAAAGAAGATCTGGACCGTTGAGGTGTCTACATCCATCTGGAGCTCAGGAGGATCCTACAGAAGAAGGAGACCGACAACCGTCGGATCTCAGATAGAAATCCTGTAAGCCGTAGGATTGGGAAGAGTTGCGCGGAGATTAGCCTCTGGAGGAGGAGCGCACGAAGAGGATTCATTGGAGCCGTCAAATCTTGGATCAGATTTCCGACAGTTGTCGGATCTGCAAGAGTTGCACGGAGGTTTAGCTTCCGTGAATAGCAAGGGAGAAACCCCGACGGGATCTGGACCGTCCGATTGGTAGGGGACACATGGCAGAGATTGCGCGAGAGTCAGGATATTGGCCATCGGAAAATCAGAGTTCTCGAGGTCATGAGAACCGGGACCTTGAAAGTCTTGAAATCCCGAGAGTCAATCTGAGCTGTCCGTTCACATGGGACAGGTGTTGGAGATCCAGAGCAAGTCAGCATATTGGCCATCGGAAAATCGGACTTCCTGAGGACAAGGAATTCAGGACATCGTAAGTCCCGAAAAGTCGAGAGTCAATCAGGGTCATCCATCTAAGGGACAGGTGGCAACCATCAAGAACCATCGGCGGTTGGCCCCATCGGGAATCGGGAATTGGTGTATCAAGGATTTCGTGGACACGAAACCCTTGCATTACGAAACCGCGATATGTGAATTCTTGACACCATCATAGCCGTTGATCCAAGGGATGCGTGTTTGAGGATCTTAAAGAGTTTGGGATTTCGGCATTTCGAGTTTCCTGCATATGAAGGAATCACGACCGGAGAAGTCACGAAATCCCGAAATGCGACGGGTCCCACAACCATAGCGTTTAAGTGGAGGACATGTGTCACTCCATATTGGGGTTCGGAGCTCAGAAGGGTCTGTGATCGAGTGCGTTCAAAAACGCGAACCTCCGACATGCGATATCCCGATGGAGTTTAGGGTGTGGCATAGGACAGGTGTCGGAAGGTCCAACCTTGCCTGGAGTTAACGACAGGTGGCATCGGAGATCGGAGGATTGGGGATACTGAGGACGTAAGTCCTACACCTTTCAGTTTCGCGAAGCCCAAAATCCCGATAAGGGATAAGACTGCGGTCACAAGACGAGGTCGTGTGGATCACGAGCATAGCTTAAAAGGGATAATGCACTAGGATCTCATCGGGGATCGGGGAATCGAGAATCCTAAGGACGTGCGCGCGTTGACATCACAAATGCCGAAACCCTGAATCCCGACAGGGAATAGAACTATGGTCACATAGGACAGGGTCACATGAACCAAAGCATATCCAAGGGAGGGATAAAGCTAGAAGATAGTGCATCGACATATTGGAGATCGGGAGTCCGCGAGGACAAGAGACTCTCGGCATCGGACATAAGGAAACCCCGAAACCCGAAATTTAAGTGGGGAATTTTACAGTTAGGAGAAAGGGCCGTGAACAAAATGGAAGGCAATGCATATGCAGCTAACTACATGCATATGCACAGACGAATAAATTTATAAAGACAAACGAAATAAATTGAAAGAAAAATACCAAAATCCGTACAGGGCTAGAACTACAATCAAAACATTTGGTTCAAAAGAGGAAATCACCATTCATTACCACAACGTAAGGACGGTTTGTGCAATTTCTTAATTCGAATAACCCCACGTTCTTCATGAAGGTACTAAAACTATGCAGAACGAGCAGACTGAATCGTACCTCTTACCATAGTTGAGGGCAAGCTCCGCAATGTGTACAGACAGGGGGTTGATTCCCAATATTTCAGAGAGACTGGACTACAGATCCTGGAATTTGTCAGTGGCCACCTCAATATACTCTGTTTCTGCAAAACAAATTGGAGCATATACAACATTAACCAGTGCCAGTGAAGTGCTCAGAACGACGGTGAGGGTGTGAGCCATGGCAAGGGAGATTCTGGAAACCTCTGTGAAGAGAAGAGGCAGATCTGTGGTGGACAAAGAATGATGTGAGGCAAGTCCCAGAGGATGAGAAAGTGGGACAAAGGAAGGACGCGTAGAGAGTTGAAAGGATGACAGATGTAGAAATTGGGAGCTAGATAGGAGGGAGCTTATCAGAGCCAGACGAGCACGTGGAACCCATGCATGCCCGAACCCTAGGGTATACGCTCAATTATTTATATATATATAATATAAAGTGTTTAAAATAATTTAAAGTAAATGGAACAATTTAGTATCGATAATTTATATACAAATAAAGGTCATATTAGTTAAAATTAATGAAAGGTTAAATGGGTTGAATTAGCGTAATATGATTTTAAATTAATCATTTTAATAAGAGTAAGTTTATTCTATCTTAAGGTTAACTAAGGATGTGGAGGCTGAGACAAGCGGGAAGGAGGTGGCATATGCAATAGGAAGTGGTGAGTAAAGCACAAGGCTAACGTAGCTACAGGGCAAGGGACCCAATAATTTTTTTCGCAAGGGTAAAGAAACCAAGATTAGACGCTTAATCCTAACCCAAACCTAGCCAATTCCCCTGATGGAGTAACGTCTCTTTATAGACAAGTAAAGAAAACTTACGCCTAACCCTATTTCTAAGTTTAAGTAGCACAAATTTGAAACATCCTTGAACTCACCCGGACAACTTTGGGGTGATGCAGGTTAAGTTATACAAGATGGCCAGGACTCGAAGGGGTCGAGGCAGGGGAGCATCATCACAGGCACCACCGATGCCACCCACACCATCAACACCACTGACACCACCACCATCGCCCGAACTAGTCCTCATAATGCGCTCATTGGAAGCCATTAACGAGACTTTAAAGGGGCGCCAACCAGCAGGGACAGGAGTGGAACTCCCACCATATGGAACGGGTAATCCAGAAGCATCAAGGAACTCTAGGGGAGAATTTCCACCTAAAGACATCACGCGAGAGTTGCAGAAGATCAAACTTCCGGAGTTTGCCGGAGGTCGCGCCAGTGAACGCGCGGAAGCATGGTTGGAAGGCATGACAAGGTTTTTTTCCTTAAGGGACTATGCGTCCAATTCAAAGGCCAAGATCGTAATTTTCCAGTTAAGATACAACGCCTTGAACTGGTGGGGAAACTTGGAAAGACAACTACACCTTACCCTAGACACAGTATGTTGGGAAATTTTTGAGGAAAGGTTCCGAAGGAAATATCTACCAGCCTACTACGAGGAACAACAATTAGGGGCATTTCATGCCTTAGTACAAGGAAACAGGACGGTAGAAGAATACGAGATCAGGTTTATGGAACTGGTCAAGTATGTTTCATATATGGACAATGACCAGTGACAGGCAGAATGCTTCGTTTATGGATTGAACCTGAAGATAAGAGATATGGTGCGGTAGAAAATGCGCGTTACGCAGAAGAACACATGAACTTAATAGGGGGTACAAGATCGGCATTTCCGCATCGCCCTGGATTCGTAGGAAAGACCCCAAGGACATTTCCTAGGGGAGGAGGCTCAAGACCACCACCTTATGGTAACAGAGTCGTGCCAAGGACAGTAGCTGCAGGGATTTCAATGGCAACTAGTGCAGCATCTCGATCATTGCCAACGATGCAAACAGGTCCACGGCCATCACGAGGAGCAGCTACTAGGGGCAGGGGTTCCATGGGAAGGAACTAATTTAGGAATCAGTCACCTAACAGTGCACCGGTTCAATATTGTATTTCCTGTTGGAGATGCGAAGGACCCCATTATGAACGGGACTGTCCAGAGTTACAATCAGGGTTTTTGCATAGAGAAGGAAAGGCACCAATGGGGAGGTCAAATAGAAACCACCAGATTTATGCAGCGGTTAATAACCACCAGGCTGAACATCAATCCACAATAGTAGAATCCTCAGGTACGCTAAATCATGTCAATGTTAAGATTTTGTTTGATTCTGGTGCGACAGATAGTTTCATTTCACCATCTGCATTAGAAAAGAGTGGGCTGGAAGCCTATGAGCACGATGACTTTAAACAAGTCGAGATGGCTTCGGGGGAAAATAAAGTTGTAGCACCTAGTGTCGATAATTGTATAGTAGACCTAGGAGTGTGCACTACCAGGTTGAAAGTATACGTCACTGCTCTTGGGGCATACGACTTAATCATTGGAATGGATTGGTTAGAAGCTCATCGAGCTTTGGTAGATTGTTTCGCCAAGAGGGTGTTTTGTGTCGATGATGAAGGAAAACCAATAGAGATTCAGGGTGTACAAAGAAAAGTATCATTACGCTTTATATAAACTATTAAGGTCAAGCGATGATTGAGACAAGGGTGTCGACTGTATGTAGTGGAATCAGTGAATGAAAGGAAGGGACCCTCATTGGATCAGTACCCGATATTGTCATAATTTCAGGATGTTTTTCCGAACGAGTTACTAGGGTTACCTCCGAAGAGGGAGCTTGATTTTACTATTGAGCTAAAACATGGTGTAGAACCAATATCCAAGACTCCGTATCGGATGACGGCGTCAGAACTATGTGAATTGCAAATGCAGTTGAAGGAGCTACTAGACTTAGGGATAGTAAGGCCCAGTGTCTCGCCTTGGGGCACACTGGTAATTTTTGTAAAGAAGAAGGATGGATCCTTACGACTGTGTATAGACTACAGGGACTTGAACCGTGCTACAGTGAAAAATAGGTACCCAATGCCGTGAATAGATGACCTCTTCGATCAGATGAAAGGAGCAACGGTATTCTCAAAGATCGATTTGCGATCTAGGTATCATCAGTTAAGGATTAAGGAAGGTGATATCCCAAAAACTGCCTTTCGAACTCGGTTTGGACATTACGAGTTTGTTGTGGTACCTTTCGGATTGACTAATGCTCCAACAGTATTCATGAGCCTCATGAACGATGTATTCCGGAAGTCCTTAGATCGATTTGTACAAGTTTTTCTAGATGACATACTCATCTATTCCAAGAATGAAAGAGAACACGAGGAGCACTTGCGAATAGTGTTGTCTTGCCTTAGGGAGAACAAATTATATGGGAAGTTGTCGAAGTGTTCCTTCTTCCAGAAAGAGATCCACTATTTAGGTCATATCATTTCAGGCGAAGGCGTCTCGGTGGACCCAGAAAAGGTAAAGGCCATTATGGAATGGCCAGTGCCGAAAAATGCCCATGAGGTGAGAAGCTTCATGGGGCTAGTGGGTTATTACCGGAGATTTGTGGAAGGATTCTCAAAAATAGCGAAACCCATCACCACTTT
>ML783018.1:82277-104415 GCA_009831015.1 Picea engelmannii
CCTATGTCCAAATGGGAAGTCATCTCTATGGATTTTGTTGTAGGGTTGCCGCTCACATCCCATAGACACAATGCCATTCTTGTGATAGTGGATAAGTTAACCAAGAGTGCTCATTTCATTTCGGTTAGAGACACTTACGATGTTACTGATGTGGCACGAGTGTTCATAAGCGAGGTTATCCGTTTGCACGGGATACCAAAGAAGATTATTTTAGATAGGGACTCCAGATTCACTTCTAGATTTTGGACAAGTTTACAGTCAGCGTTGGGGACTCAGTTGAACTTAAGCACAGCTTATCATCCTGAAACAGATGGGAAAACAGAGAGAGTAAATCAAGTTATGGAAGACATGCTCAGGATGTATGTAATGGATAATCAAACCCAGTGGGAGAAGTACCTACCTTTGGTAGAGTTTGCCTACAATAACAGTTATCATAGTTCCATCGGAATGCCACCCTACGAAGATTTGTATGGGAGGCCATGCAAAACACCATTGAGTTGGGATAGACTAGAAGACCGAGTAACAGTTGGGCCAGAATTGATTCAGGAAATGGAGGAACAAGTGATTCATATCAGGCAGAGGCTAAAGGAAGCACAGGATAGACAGAAAAGTTATGCGGATGCACACAGGACCGACCGAAGTTATGAAGTGGGGGACCAGGTTTTCATTTGTATCAGGCCTAATAAGAGTACCATACGGTTTGGGAAGGGGACAAAGTTGTCACCTCGGTTTATAGGGCCATTTAGGATCCAAGAGAAAATTGGACCCGTTGCCTATCGTCTCGTACTGCCACCCCACTTGCATAAAACTCATAATGTATTTCATGTATGTGTTTTACGTCATTATGTTGCTGATGAATCACATAAACTAAATTGGAAGGAATCGCAGGTATCGGACGTGGGAGCCCTCACGGTAGAACTGTTACGCATACTGGACCATAGAGTCCGACAGCTCAGAAACCGTCTGGTAGACCAAGTTAAGGTCTAGTGGGACAAGTATAGTCCAGGATCTGCTACTTGGGAGGACGCCGAGACACTATGGAGAGACTATCCCTCACTATTTTGACCACTTCGAGAATATGATCCTCGAAGGTGGGGTGTATGTAACACTACCTTTTGACTTAGACAACCAAGATTACCTGAGGCCTATACATTTTATTTCCAAGTCACAGCGAAACTATTAAGTGATACACTTAAACTTTAAAATTATGAACTGTGATGAATGTTTAAGTGTTACTAATGATGATACATGTAATGCAATCTATTATGTGAATGTAAATTTTACGAATGTTTCAATGTTATTGATGATGATGTATATGATGTGACATATTGTGAGAAAGTGAAATTGTTGAATGTTTAAATACTATTGGAATGATGTTGTATACGATGAAATCTATTTTTGGTAAATTATAATCTTGTGAATGGATGATGAATTTGAATTGGGGAATATCATGAAATTTAATTCTAATTGGTAAACTTTGATGTTAATGTCTTGGTACGGGGATACCAAATCAAAATGATGATATTATGCAATTATATGATGCTAATGCATAGAAATGTATGAGTTGTGTTGCAGACTAATCTGCAGGTTATGGGCTATGAAATAGCCACGTGATAATGATGATGAAAGTGGATATCAGGACCACTAACCGAGAAACATTGTGGTATGAATAATGTATGTGAAATTTATATTGATTTGGATGCATTACTATGATATGTGGACTAGTACATGATTTTGGTACTAACACTTCCCAAAACCGAATAAACGATGACAAAACCTCCAGCAACATGGTGCCCCTATATGTTCCATTGTAGGGTGTTGACCCTGGTTCTATTAGGAAGGGTGGAGGCATTTCCCACCGTGTATCCTCCATTGTAGGGTTTTGACCCTGGTTCTGCTAGGAGGGGTGGAGGCATTTCCCACCGTGTATCCTCCAAAACCTGAAGTCATGGGAGGACGGTGCTAGTTCAGACTCCCCAGTTCGTGTGATGATGATTGTCAGTTGCCTACTAGGGAAGCTTGGTCGAGATAGTGACACTTCCACTTACGGGTTCTATTTGGAGTTAGGTCAATATAGTTGACGCTCCAAGATAGTCTAGCAGAGGAAGGATAGGAATGGAGCTGGAAGTAGGTTAGGGACGAAGGATGAGTAGTAATAGTTGTGACTGTATGGAGATTTGTCTTGTGGTGGAATTGATGTCTTCCCTTCAAAAAAAAAAAAAAAAATGTGTACACATGTATATTCATTATGGCATAACTAAACCACAGTTGTTTAAAATAAAATTGTTAAACCGGACAATTGTGATTAAATAATTTCTCAAACAATTGATTAATTGTTGTCTTTTATAGAAGACTAGTCTTGCTGACTGAATTGATTGCATGCATAAATTACTAAAGGATGACAGTTTGATTATTAGTACATGCACGAGACTTGCATGTACTAGCTACACATGCATTTCTTGTACATATACACTAGTATGTATGATCCTTCTTGACTTACTTACGGATAATGAAGCTACTTGTTGTGAATGTGTGAACCATGCTCTTTTCCTTTGTACCATCAGATGCCTTAAACTTCGGGATGAAGTTTCTTGAAGGGTGGGTGTATGTAACGACCCTAATTGGATACATGCTTAAAGATTATATAGTAAAATTAATTAAAAGAAATTAATTATGGTTAACTGAGTAATAATTCAAACTACAGATCACATTTAATGACCTGTGAAATAAAATTAAAAGATCAATGAAAAATGATATAAAAATGGTGGCGTATGCAGAGAGGGATAGCCATGGATCCCGAGAAGATAAAACATTAAAGCATGTCGAAGGATGGAGGATAGGGGGGTGGTTGAAGGAGTAACTGCATGAGTCGGTGAAGGAGGAATAAGAGAAAGGGGAATGTTGACGGGAGGAGGATTCTATGGAGGATGGATTCTGAGGACTATGAGATTTGCTATGAGCAGAGAGTTTCTGGTTGTGACCTTTGATAAGTGGAGGCACCGAGTTGCTGGAGGTTTTGGGCATGGGGGCCAGGATATCCATAGATATCCTGGAGCTAGGTAGTTTCCCTAGTTGGCAGGGAGGACAGTAGTTTTGGGCAGTTATTTTCTTGTTTGTGGTAGGATTCATCTGTGTATCAGGTAGCAGCAAGGTAGCAGCAAGGCAAAGAGGCAACATAAATTAGCATCAGAACCAGGTACTTGTCAAGTTATGTATTTATCTCATTCTTCCATGAATTCAATATTTATTTATAAATCTAAGTTACTGAAGTTGTTGTTATGAAAATCAATATTATGATATGAAGTTATTGTTTCAGTTTACGAAATAAAATGTTTATGAAATTTAATGATGTTCAGAAATACTAGGTTGTTACACTCATGCCATGCGTCCTATTCCAATGGGTGGTTCTAATGAACTCCAATGCTCCAGCCTTCAGGATTTCTCATGAATTTACTCTTCAATTCCTTCAGAGTGACTTTCCCCCAGAGTAAATCTCAAGTCTCCATGTGTTCCAACAACAGACAGATAGGATGATTCCTTATGTTTGGAGCTTCGGACCACTTCTGGTCAACGCTCCACTTCCTTTCCTCCAGATTTCACACTTTTCGACTACAAGATCTACTAGCGCATGTCCCTCTCAGATCGACAATCATGATTTACTTCGATAGTTCAGGCTTCGGGAGTTCTCAACTCACGCAACCCTACTTTCCTCCGAACTGGCTATCTTTCGAAATGAAATATTTGTTGGCACCTGTCCTCAGTTGACGAATGACTCATATGAACTTCAAATCTCCAGCCTTCAGGAGTTCATTTTCAACACACTCCCTTTTCTCCCTAAATGACTTTTCTCCAAGCAGATCTTATGCCATGCATCCCTTACCGATGGAAAACTGGGATGACTTCAAGACTCTAGCTTTAAAAAATCCTCGTGCCTTCACACTTCGATTCTCCCAGAGTGACTTCTCTCTAGAGTGCATTATTTGACAACACCTATCCCTTTGGCTTGGACGGATTAGATCTGCTTTGGCTCCCAGCTCTTTGGGAGTTTTGTGATGCAAAATCCTCTTTTCTCCTAGAGTCGGCTAGCTTCGGGCTGACCACAGCCTCAATATGACGGTCTGAGGGTATATACGAGACCCCATAGATCTACAGCTCATAAATTTTGTTCAAGGGTCCCTTGGGTCCCAGTGTGTGCCACTTTGAGAGGGACACCTGGAAATGTCGTAACTCAAAACATGGGCCCCCACATGATCTCGGCATAATACATGCATCGCCATGATTGAACGGTCATGAGGGATCCTGAAGGATCCTTAGATCCATGGTCCACATTAACTTCGGGACTTCAGGGTTTTTGGTGTTACCAAACCTCTGTCCTCCCAAAGTGGTCAATGTTGGGATGACTATATCATAGATTTGATGGTCGAGATAGTTCCCGAGAATCCTCAGATATATAGCCCAGATTAAGTTTGGGACTTTAGGACTTCAAGAAATTCACTTCCTGTGCGGCGAATATTCTTAATTTTTCGGACACGCAAAGTTTGAAGGGCTCTAAGGGTTAACACCCATGTTCCTTCTCTATATCCAACGATCATGAAGAACTTCGGGGCCTCCTAATCTAATCTCATCCATTTTTCTTCCAAAAGAAAGGATCTCTCCTTTCAGGGCTTGAATCTTGCTATCCTTCCTGAGCTTTGTCATCTCCTTAAGTACTTAGGTATTTTGCGCTATTTCTCCTTAACTTAACACTTAGAGAAATATTTTGCGCACCCCTTGTGCTCATTTATCAACTCTAGAAATTCAGTGGGTTCTTGGTCTCTTCTCGTCTTGCAGAGACTCTGTGCATACATGCACTACCTCTCCTGATCTTAATAGACTCCTTCCTTTAGAACGCCTAGGAGTGTCAGCATGCACACGTGAGGCTATACCCAAGGTCAACAAATTCACATTTCATTTATTTTAACTTGAGTCACCACGGTGCTCAGGAATTTACATGTACAAGCCAGCGAATTCCTTATTTTATTAAATGCACAATTAGGAAGAATTAAAGGGATATAGTATAACCATTGAGAAAACATGCACATATCTGCAACATTCATAGGATATCCAAATTTAATTCACAGTTACCACTTAAATACATAGGACATGAGACTACTTATCTATTAAAGTTTGTAGCCAACGAACTGACTGTGGATGTTTTCCTTTCCACCCAGCCATAGGCTTAGAGGAATTCATTCTTAGCACTTTGTCGACCCCCTTGCCAAGCCATGATATCACCAGAGAATTTATGCCAATTCTCAACGATCCTTTCTCTTTCACATCTTCCGCGAGGTTTATCTGGTGCTTCCTTAGCATCAAGCTCACGACCTTGTGCTCAGGTCCCATTCTCTACATACTTTCAAAGATTTCTTTTTTTTTCATGGCCTTGATGAGGTTTATCATATGCTTCCTCAACATTACGATCGTGGCCTTTGGCTCATTCTCTACTAGCGAGTTCCTCGCATTCTCCACTCTTCTTTTTATTCTATGGCATGCCTTGCATGCACATCCCTCCTATCATGTTCCTTCTGTCAGAAGGAAAGTCAGGTCAGTTTGGATCTACAAGACCTTGTGGTACTTCAGGATGACCTTCTACAGCTATACCATGCTTCCATTCATGGGGTAGTTGATGGTTTAACCACTAGTCCTTTTCTTATTAACTTATCTCTTATAGTTTTCACATTCTTTCCTCTAATGATATCATGGCTAGTACTTTCTGTTAGACAGTTGACTTAGGTTGATGGATAGTTGGTATGGATTTTTGGTTTTCATTGATGTCAACCATTGGAGAGTGATATTTTAGATTGATTTCAAACATTAGTGATTGATGTCAACCCTTGGAGGAAGTCTGGTAGACAATTCTGGTAGCACAAAGGTTTGGGTAACGGACCCAAGGTTGTTTCATGTATAATGGTATCATTTTTAATATATTTTAAGGTAATACTATTCTATATGGATATTAAATTTCATTTTATTTATGGTGGTATGTGGAATGTCACATAACTCCTCACGGTTAGAGAGTTATGGCTATGAGAAGTTGGAAAACCCAGGTTTGGGTAATGGACCCAAGTTTGTTTGATGGATAATTGTATGAGTTTTGATATATTTTTAGGTAAGAATATTATATATGGATAGTACATGTTATTCCATTTCCATTGGTATGTGGAAGGTCACATAGCTCCTCATGGTTAGAGAGTTATTTCCATGTGAAGTTGGAGAACCCTTACGAGTCATCTAGAAGCCCCAAAAGGTCAAAGTAGTCAAAGTGGTTTAAGAGATTTTTAAAAGGTAAATAATAAATTGAAGTGATGAGTGTACTATAATTCAAAGTGAATAGAAAATAAATTATTTAAATAATAAATTTAATGGAGAAATTACTAAGTTGACAAGTGGTTAGAAGTGGGTTAGCCCTAAAATAAGGAAAGTGGTTTAAGATGGTTAGAAGGTAACCCCTTGAGGTAAAGTGAAGTGATGAGTGTACTATAAGTCAAAGTGGATAAAAAATAAATTATTTAAATAATAAATTTAATGGATTAATTACTAATTGGACAAGTGGTTAGAAGTTGGTTAACCCTAAAATAAGGAAAGTGGGTTAAGATGGTTAAAAGGTAACCCCTTGAGGAAGATACATGAAAGTATAAATAAAAGGCAAGGCTCTCTCATTTTAATCAAACTTGAGAATATTGAATATCTACAGGTGACTGAGGTAACCAAAGGATATCTAAGAAAAATTTCATAGAGAAGGTGAAGTAAAGAAGGCCGAAATTCAAGGGAGGATAAATTCTTCCGATGATGCTTTCTAAGGTATGTGTTTTATAGGTCATCTCACTATTTTCGCAATAAATTTTTTTCTAGAATGATTCAGACTGTGAAATTGATAGGGCATTGAGCAAACATATCCAAGTAACTATGGTACGAATTTCAGCTTGTGGGTCATTGTATTTTTGGAGTTACACTCCATGGAAAATAGGGTTTGTGGCTAGTCCTGAAACTAGTCTAAAACAGGAGTTTCAGGTAAAAACATCATAAATTCTTCATAACATATCCAAATTAGATAAGACAAAATGAATTGGTTAGAATATAGTCTGTATTATTCTTTGTAAACTTTTCAGATCCATACAACAAATATTTTGTGTGGGGCATGCTCTACAAGTTCACTCTCTAGAATAATCCAGAATTCAACAAGGTATGCCACTTTTTTTATAACTCCTTTTCTGAGAGGTTCCAAGTAGTGAAACCTAAAGGAATTCATAAAATACATTGAATAACATTGCGTTCTATTTTCAGATCTTTATTCATTACAAGTACATAGTTATGATTATTTCAATTTGGGGTTGTTGACTAATACAAAACTATTCATCTAAGACTAAAGAAACGTTTGATGAAAATGCTAGTATCTTATTGTTAAAGTTAAGGACGGTTTGCAGATATGTGATCATATACACCAGGTCTATTACAAAGTTACAAATCATATTTGGATGATGAAATTGATTAGGTATTTTGGTGGAGGTATATGTTGGGTACATGGTTGAGACAAGTAGTTGATGAGTTGGCACATACATGAGGTGTATAGTTGATGATGTTGGTACATATTGATGAGTCATAGTTGATGAGTAGTTCATACATGATTGGTACATAATTGGTACATGGTTGGAGCCACGTGTTAGTAGTATTGTTGACACATGGTTTATGTATGATGTATCATACTTGTATTGGTATATTATTAGAAGCACATATTGATCTTGGTGATGATTATGAGTTGTTTTGTTATGCTTGGTTGATGCACATCTTGGTGATTTATCTTGGTGAGTATATCTGATTTGGTTGATAAGATTGATGAGACAGGTTGTTGTGATAGGTTGTTTGGATAGGTTTTTGTGACAAGTTATTTGCACAGGTTTGGTGCATGGTTCATGCACTTGTTCATGGTACAAGTTGTGTATAGGTTGGTGCATGGTTGATGCACTTGCTTATGGTACAGGTTGATTGCATATTGAGGTACAGGTTGGTGCATGGTTGATGCAATTGTTTATGGTATAGGTTGATTACAACTTGATTGGTACAGGTTTACAATAGTATATCTCACAGTGATAGTGTGACAGTGGTTCCATCATTCTACTTATACATCAAGGCGGTTGGACGAGGCAAGGATAGGTGGTTGTAGACAGAGAACATAAGGGGTTGTAGCCTCCTTCTGGTTATAGCCAGAGAATTGGGGAGTTGGAGCTTCCCTCGGTTTGTAGCCTGAGAAATTAGGGGGTTGGAGTCTCCTTCTAGTTGCAACTAGAAAACAAAGGAATTTGGTGCTTCCAATGAATGTAATTCTTCAAGACACATAAGAAAAAGAATTTCGTGGTTTTCTCCCGCTTTGGGTTTCCACATAAAAAACTGGTGTATTGTGTATGTGTATGATTGTTCATTTGTTCATTGCTTATTTACTCTGTAGTTATTGGATGATAATGCTACATTGATATAAAACTTGGATTATATGGTTAAAAATGATTAAATTTATCTATTACTGATTCACCCCCCCTCTCAGTAATCCAACAATTGGTATCAGAGCCGGTTGCTTCAGGAAACAATTTAACCACTAGAAGGAGATCACGGATTATTATGAGAATGGAGTACCAATGTTTAATGGTCAGAATGGTTTTAAGTATGAGATGTGGAGTATAAGGAGGAAAGTATTTTTACAAGCATAGGGATATTATATTTGGCTATCAGTTGTTATAGGATATGATAGTTCAAAAAGGGAAAAGACTGCAACCAAGAAGGAATTGAGGATGAATAACAATATGACAATGGATTTCATTTGGGAAGGATTCCCTAATCTGGTAAGAGAAAAGGTTGGTAAATGTTCATCAGCAAAGGAACTTTGGGATAAGTTACATGACATATATTCTTCACCCATCACAGATTCAAAAAATGTCAAAGAAGATGCAGATACAAATCAAGAAGAATTATGTTCACCATGTCAAGCAAATTCAGAAGATGAAGAGTACATAATCACCATAGGTATGTTGTTTTGTTTTAATTGTGAAAAATGTGGACATCTTGAAATAGAATTCCATGAATGAAATGAGACAGAAAAACTAATTGAAAAGGAAGACAATTATGAAGAAGAATTGATTAGTGGTTTAGATGAACTAAGAGAATAAAACAATTCACGCAATAAAGAATTGATGAAACAAAAGGAAAGTGTTCACATTTTTGAAGAATCCCAACAAGTCATCGAGAACTTAAGAAATCAGCTAGAAGAATCTAGAAAGATCGAAGAAAATCTTGAATATCAAAAGAAGTGTTTGGAAACAAACATAGTATTACAGAAGGAAGAACCAGAAATGAGAGAGAAGATATTGATAGATCATCTTAAGGAAAGAACTAACGATCTAAACCAGCTTGAGGAAGAGTTTGGTCAAGAAGAGAAAGGACTTGAATAAGAAATAATCACATTAAAAATTCATCCTGAAGAAGCAAAAAGAATAGAAGAAGTCATGAAGTCTCAGATAATGAAGAAATAAGAAGAGGTTGAGAAGGTTGAAGAAAAAGTTGCCACATTGAGAAGTAAAATCGTCAATCTCAACAAGAACGTTGAAGAGACAGAAACATCCACATCAGTTATAGAGAATGAAGAGAAGAACTCTAGGTTGCTAGAAAAGAAGAATGAAGAAAATCGAAAGAGTTATGCAGAAGTACTCAAAGGAAGGAAACATGGTCAACCAAAATATAAGAAAATTATTGAAGACCATCCATGTTCAAGCCACAAAGAAGCTTCAATCATGATCATGATCATTCAAAGAAAAAATTCAGAAGGACTATGCCCCAAAGAAGATCACCCACTCCCATGTATGCAAATTTATTCTATGGTCATTGTTTTTATTGTACTAACTTTGGACATAAGGTTGCATATTGCAGGGATTATAAAATAAATTTTCAAGCAAGAAGTGCTTATGTGGTCGTACGTAACATTGAGTGTTACAAATGTCATAACTATGGACACATAACTAGTGCTTGTAAAAGCATGATTGATACTTCCATGAAAGAGAATAATGATATCAGATATAAGAAATTATGGATAAGAAAATGGGAAGTACGGGTGAATAAAGACCAGGTACTAGAGATCACAATATTGGCAATAAAATGAGATGGATAAAATTATACAGAGAAAAAGAAGGATGTTAGATACAGAAAGGGTTGGAAAATAACAGAAAGAAAGGAAGGATAGGTAAATAAGGAACAGGTTCAAGAGATTGTACTTTTAGGAATTATAGTGAAAGATGAATCCACAGAAAGAAAGAAATAAATCAGAGCTCAGAGAGATAATGAATCTACCAATGAAGATGATGATGAATCTACCGATGAAGATGATGACGAATACACATAAGAGCGGGAATTTTTCTGAGCCATCCATCTTAGAGACTCCCAAGTAATATGAATATTAGACAGGGGGAGTCTATGCGATGTATGTGACAGACCAAAGAACCATCCTTCAACAAACTTGCAAAGTTTGAGAAGATAGGTTCAGAGCAATCAGTTAGCATAAGTATAATTTGATAGATTAATCAAGACTTCATGATAGTATAGTGATAAATGGGTCAGCATTATGGACAGTTGCACAAGTAGAGTCTTGGACAGTATGGAAAAAGATGGATTTGTAAGAACACTTAGCAGGTTTGGAAAGATATATGATAGTGGATGAGAGCACAGATTCATAGATTGGTTTAGAGAGTGGTTCAGAGACAAAGGAACATTATCATAATGGATGATAATTACATTGGAAATGGCTTGAACAATGCTAATGGATTCCAAATTGACAGATATTTTTTTGGACACATGAAGTGCATACATCAGTTCACATTCAAAACAGAGTAATGTTCGGAAACAATAATGAAAAAACTCCCTACAAACTATGGAAAGGAAGCACAAACAACAACCCCTACATAAAGGTAACTCAAGGTAATATTTCATTAATTGAAATTTATGTTGATGATATTGTTTTGGAAGTACTAATGACAGGTTAAAATAGAAATTTCCAAAGGATATGCATAATTAATTTGAAATGTCATTACTTGGAGAACTATCCTTCTTTTTGGGTCTTCAGATATATCAAAGAAACCAAGGAATTTTTATTTCTCAAACTAAGTATATCAGAGAAATGCTAAAGAGGTTCAGAATGGAAGATTGCAAACCAGTGACCACTCCTATGCAAACCAGTTGAAAGTTGGGCAAAAATGATGATTCAAAGTCTACATACTAGAGGAAATACAGGTCAATTATTGGTATCTTACTATATGTGACAACATCTAGACCAGATGTAATGCAGGAAGTTGGATAGGTGGCATGATTTCAAGAAACACCAAAGGAATCACATGTATTAGCAGTGATGAGGATTTTCAGATATCTCAAAGGAATAGAAGAGTTTGGATTATGGTATCCAAAAGGAAAGGACCTATCACGTATTTCCTACACAGATGCAGATTGGGCAGGTTTCATTGATGACTGACGAAGCACCAGTGGAGAAATGTTCTACTCTAGTGAGTATTTAGTATCTTGGTTAAGAAAGAAACATTCACCAATATCCTTATCTACAGTCGAGGCAGAGTATATTTCAGCAACAACATGTTGTACACAGGTTCTATGGATGAAACAAACTTTGACAGATATATAGGTTGAGTATGATGAGCCCATTCCAATCTATTGTGATAATACAAGCACCATCAGTATCTCAAAAAACCTGGTGATGCACTCCAAGATGAATCACATTCCAATCAAGTATCACTTTCTACATGAACAAGTCGCAGAGAATAACATCGGAGTTGAATATGCGGGAACAAAAGAACAAGTGGCATACATATTTACAAAACTGCTTCCACAAGAATCCCTTGAGTATCTTTGTCAAAGACTAGGAGTAATTTCTACTCCAAAATGAATTCTTTTGAATACTTATCTTAAATGTCTTAATGTACCCAAGGAAGCACCATAAATAGGACAAAGGGGGAGAGATTTATCATATGCAAAGGTAAACGCTTGGAGAGAGAGCATAGAGGCATGTTTCCAAGGGGGGTGATTGTCACAAGGGAAGAATGAGCGATATGACTTCAGAGTGATTCCCTTTGTCAAAGGGGGATATATTATTCATATGAAGGGAAAGAGAGTAATCAGAGGATTATAAATGAAAAGAAAAATCAAAGGCACATAGACAGGGGGAGCATCCCCAAGCAAAGTTTATTCAGGGGGAGCAGCCCCAAATGGAGATACCCTTTTCTATTGATGTAAAATGGGGAGAGATAGAAACATTGATGAAGAGTATAACCATGAATGGTATCATGACTAAGTGTTTCCATCAATGTTGGTGTTTCCATCAATGCCAAAGGGGAGATTGTCAGACAATTGGCTTAGGTTGATGGATAGTTGGTATGGATTGTTGGTTGTCATTTATGTCAACCATTGGAGAGTGATATTGTATATTGATTTCAACCCTTAGTGATTGATGTCAACCCTTGGAGAAAGTATGGTAGCGAATTTTGGTAGAAAAAAGGTTTGGGTAATGGACCCAAGGTTGTTTCATGTATAATGGTATGGGTTTTAATATATTTGAAGGTAATACTATTCTATATGGATAATTCATGTCATTACATTTCTGGTGGCATGTGGAATCTCACATAACTTCTCACGGTTAGAGAGTTATGGCCACGAGAAGATGGAAAACCCAGGTTTGGGTAATGGACCCAAGTTTGTTTGATGGATAATGGTATGAGTTTTCATATATTTGCAGGTATGAATATTATAGATGGATAGTATATGCCATGACATTTCCAGTGGTATGTGGAACGTCACATAACTCCTCACGGTTAGAGAGTTATGGCTATGTGATGTTGGAGAACCCTCACGAGTCATCTAGAAGCCCCAAAAGGTCAAAGTAGTCAAAGTTGTTTAGGATATTTTTAGAAGGTAAATAATAAAGTGAAGTGATGAGTGTACTATAATTCAAATTGAATACAAAATAAATTGTTTAAATAATAAATTTAATGGAGAAACTAGTAAATTGACAAGTGGTTAGAAGTGGGTTAGCCCTAAAATAAGGAAAGTGGTTTAAGATGGTTAGAAGGTAAGCCCTTGAAGTAAAGTGAAGTGATGAGTGTACTATAAGTCAAAGTGGATACAAAATAAATTATTTAAATAATAAATTTAATTGATAAATTACTAATTGGACAAGTGGTTAGAAGTCGGTTAACCCTAAGATAAGGAAAGTGGGTTAAGATGGTTAAAAAGTAACACCTTGAGGAAGCTACATGAAAGTATAAATAAGAGGCAAGGCTCTCTCATTTTAATAACACTTGAGAATATTTAATATCTACAGGTGACTGAGGTAACCAAAGGATATCTAAGACAAATTTCAGAGAGAAGGTGAAGTAAAGAAGGCCGAAATTCAAGGGAGGATAAATTATTTAGGTATGTTTTTTATAGGTCATCTCACCATTTTCGCAATAAATTTTTTCTTAGAATGATTCAGATAGTGAAATTAATATTTCATTGAGAAAACATATCCAAGTAGTGGTGGTACAAATTTCAGCTTGTGGATCATTGTATTTTTGGAGTTACACACCGTGGAAATTAGGGTTTGTGGTTAGTCCTAAAACTAGTCTAAAACAGGTGTTTCAAGTAAAAACGTCATAACTTCTTCATAAAAGATCCAAATTAGGTAATAATTTTGTTTTTGGTTAGAATATATTCTTTAGTATTCTGTGTAAAATTTTCAGATCCATATAGCAAATATTCTGTGCGGGGCACACTCTACAAGTTCTCTCTCTAGAATACTCTAGAATTCAACAAGGTATGCCATTTTTGCTATAACTCCTTTTCTAAGAGATTCCAAGTAGTGACACCTAGAGGAATTGCATAAAACACATTGAGGAACATTGTGTACTATTTTCATATCTTTATTCATTACAGGTACATAGTTATGATTATTTCAAGTTAGGGTTGTTGACTAATCCAAAACTAGTCATGTGAGACTAAAGAAAAGTTTGATGAAAAAACTAGTCTCTTGTTGTTAAAGTTGAGGAAGGTTTGAAGATATGTGATCATATACACCAAGTCTATTACAAAGTTACACATCATATTTGGATGATGAAATTGATGAGGGATTTTGGTTGAGGTACATGTTGGGTACATGGTTGAGACAAGTAGTTGATGAGTTGGCACATATATGAGGTATACAGTTGATGATGTTGGTACATATTGATGAGTCATAGATGATGAGTAGTTTATACATGATTGGTAAATACTTGGTATTGTTGGATTATTGAGAGGGGGGGTGAATCAGTAATATCGTAAATATAATCCTTTTTCTCCAAATAATCCAAGTGTTATATCAATGTAGAATTATTATCCAATAATGAGCAATAGGAAATGAACAATCACACACATACATAGTACACTAGTGTTTTACATGGAAACCCAAATCGAGAGAAAACCATAAAATGATTTTTCTTATATGTCTTGAAGAATTACATTCATTAGAAGCACCAAATTCCTTTGTTTTCCAGCTGCAACTGGAAGGAGGCTCCAACCCCTTAGTTTCTTAGAATACAACATGAGGGAAACTACAACTCCCCGATTCTATGGCTACAACCAGAAGGAGGCTACAAACCCCTGTGTTCTCCGGCTACAACCAAAAGGTGGCTACAACCACCTGTCCATGCCCCGTCCAACTGCCCTGAAGTATAAGTAGAATGATGGAACCACTGTCAACCTGTCACTTTGAGATATACTATTGTACAACTGTATCAACCTATACCACTAACCTGTATCCAATCTATAGAACTGCCCTGTAATCAAAATGTACCTAAACTGAACATGTATCTACAAAAATACAATAGATAAGTAACCTATAGTGTTGCATCCCACATATGTACGCTACCAAAATGTTATGCATCTTGTGTATTCCTTCTGAAAATTGATCTTTTGTAACTTATTTCACATAGATTTGTAACCTGTCGCTGTATCCAAACTGTAACTCTATCCTGTGCATGCGTCCTCATATATAAACTTTACTCAAGGAAAGTATGTCTCTCTATAGTCATATGTCATATAGGTATGTGTAATCATGAACAAGTATAATATCCCTCACATGATCTTAGTCATCAACCCCTTTCTGATATTCAGTCTCTCAATACATCAACTACTACACAAATACAAGCTCTCAACCATGTACCATAAAAACCCTTAGCCATATGCCAAGAAATACAAGATGTGCCTCACAATAAGTATCAATGATGAATATACCAGCACTGTATTTTTGTAGATATGACTTATGCAGAAGATCCCATGAAGCCACTAGTCTCTCTAGGGAGAATCCTCAAATCTCCATTTCCATTCCTCATGCATACATCAAAATCCAACTATTCATAGAAATAAAACATACCTTTTGAACCAATGGATGGATCTGATGTATCTAAGAACTTTAGACCTTCCTGGGAGCTTGATCTCAGAATATAGAACCTCTGCATCTTCATCTCTTAAATTTTCCATGGATTTACCAACATGTACACACCCTAATACACTGTCAGCCCGCATATAACTCAGCATGTACGCACCTTGTACATAGAAAACCTACGTATAACTCAGCATGTACATAGCCTGTACATAGACAACCCATGTATAACTCAGCATGTATGCACCTTGTACACATACAACCCACGTACACCTCAAAAAATAAGGTTTTGTTCTAATTCCAAGAATTTCACCGTCAACCATTTGTGCTACCTCAGACGTTCTCCACTTAAGATATATCCAAAAGTATTTACAGGAATCTTTACACAAGAAAAAATATATGCAATATGTACAAGTTTGTGTATAATGAGTGATCTTTGCCTCTTTTTTATATCTTCATGTAGCCTTACACTTTCCTTATTTTAGGGCTTCTTTATTTAAAATAATTTATTTTGCAAAGCACTTTGACCCTTGGGGGATTATATAAGACTTATGAGGGGTTCTCCAACTTCATATGATCATAACTCTCTAACCGTGAGGAGTTATGTGACATTCCACATACCACCGGAAATGACATGACAAGCACTGTCCATCTAGGATAGTTTCACTGACAAATTCATTGTCCTTCATCTCATTATTCCTCAAATAAGAATGGGTTCTCACTCTGCAAAAAGTCTTCCCATGAGGTCTTTCACCATAAGGGGACAACTTTAGAGTTAATCCATTTTTACTTCTTATCAACCATGACAAGACAATGATGAGTCATATTTGCATCAAACAATCTTGGGTCCATTACCCAAACCTTGTGCTACATGGATTTCTTCAAGGGTTGACATCAATGACAAGCAACCTTAATCAACAATACCCTCCTTTGGCATTGATGGAAATAGTCTGATGCAATAGTGAAATCATATCACTCATGCTCCCCCTGGAACCATGCCTCTATCCTTTGTATCTGATAACTATTCTCCCCCTAGAACCATGCCTATGTTCTCTATCCTCTGCATCTAATAAATCTCTCCCCCTTTGTCATCAATGGAAAAGGTACCTTTCCATATGGGGTTGCTCCCCCTGACTAAACTGTCCTCTTATGGTGCTTCCTCGTGTAAATCTAAGACATATAAGATAAGAATTCAAAAAGCATTCATTTTGGATTAGAAATAAATCCAAGTCTCCGGCGAAGATATTCAAAGGATTCTTGTGGAAGTGGTTTTGTGAAGATGTCTTCCACTTGTTATTTTGTGCCCACATACTCAACTCTGATGTTCTTTTATGTAACCTGCTCTCGTAGAAAGTGATACTTGATTGGAATTTTCTTTGTCTTGGAGTGCATCACCAGGTTATTCGAGATACTAATGGTGCTTGTATTATCACAATAGATTGGAATGGGCTCATCATACTAAACATGTATATCTGTCAGAGATTGTTTCATCCAAAGAATCTATGTACAACATGATGTTGCTGCAATATATTCTTCCTCGGTTGTAGATAAAGATAATGATGATTGTTTCTTTCTTAGCCATGATACTGAACACACACCCAAGTAGAATGTTGCTCCACTAGTGCTTCATTAGTAATCAATACAACCTGCCCAGTCTGCATCTGCGTAGGAAATAAGTGATAGATCCTTTCCTTTTGGATACCATAATCCAAACTCTTATATTCCTTTGAGATATCTAAAAATCCTCTTCACTGCTAACACATGTGAATCCTTTGGTGTTGCTTGAAATCATGCCACTTGTCCAAATACCTGCATTATATCTGGTCTGGATGCTATCACATATAGTAGGCTGCCAATCATTGACCTGTATTTCCTCTGATCTATAGACTTCGAATCATCATCTTTGCTCAACTTGCAACTAGTTTGCATTGGAGTGATAGTTGGTTTGCAATCTTCCATTCCGAACCTCTTTAGCATTTCTCTGATATACTTGGTTTTAGAAATAAAGATTCCTTGGTTTCTTTGACGTATCTGAAGTCCCAAAAAGAAGGATAGTTCTCCAAGTAACGACATTTCAAATTCATTATGCATATCTTTTGCAAATTTTTGGCTTAACCTGTCATCATCACTACCAAAAATAACATCATCAACATAAACTTCAATTAATAAAATATTACCTTGACTTACCTTGATGTAGAGGTTGTTGTCTGCACTTCCTTTTCTGAACCCTATCTGCTGCAAATACTTATCCAGTCTCGAGTACCATGCTCTAGGAGCCTATTTTAGACCATACAAGGCCTTCTTTAATTTACACACATAATCTGCGTTCTCTGAAAACTGAAATCCTTCTGGTTGTTCAATATAGACTCCTTCTTCATGTTCCCCATTTAGAAAAGATGATTTTACGTCCATATGATATACTTTAAAATTTTTGGAGCATTCATAGGCTAAAAGAAAACAGATTGCTTCCATTCTGTAAACTGGGGAAAATGTCTCTTCAAAGTCGATTCCTTCAATCTGTGCATATTCTTTACATACCAATCTATATTTGTTCCTTGTAACTTGTCCATCTTCATTTAATTTATTCCTGAAAACCCATTTTGTGTCGATCACATTATTATTCTTTGGTCTTGGAACCGATCCCCAAGTGTCATTTTTCTCTATTTGATCCAATTCTTCATCCATGGCCTCATTCCAAAATTCATCCTTGTTGGTTTCTTGAAAACAGTTTGGTTTAGTTGTAGATAAGAGTGTTAGGTGTGTTTGTTCTGTTGAATGGATTTTTCTTCTAGTCTCAACTCTTGCATCTTTGTTTCTAATAATCTGATCTGAAGGATGATTCTTCTGTACTCATTTTTTTGGTGTCTTTGGAGATACTTTTTGAACTTTCTCTTATGTTTCTTTCATATTCTCTTCATCTTCCTCTTCTACTTCATCTTATGTTTCTTCTTCGAAAAGTTGTTCCATTGATTTTTTTTCTTCTTCCTTTGATTCGGGTCTGCCTGTTTCATCAATTGTTACGTTGATGCTTTCCACAATTTTTTTCAATATTAGATTGTAACACTTGTATGCTTTTCTTGTACTTGAGTAACCAACAAGTACTCCTTTGTCCACACGCGAGTCAAACTTTCCCATTCTGCCATCTTCTCTTTTGATGTAGCATTTGCTTCCAAAAACTCTAAAGTGCTTCACATTTGTTGGTCTTCCTTTCCATAGCTCGTAGGGAGTTTTATCAATGTTGTTTCTGAGAATTAATTTGTTTTGAATGTGAATTGTTGTAAGCACTACATCTGTCCAAAATATATCTTTCAATTTGGAATCCATTAGCATTATTCGAGCCATTTCCTGTACTGTCATTTTCTTTCTTTCAACAACTCCATTCTGTTGAGGTGTCCTAGCAACGGAGAATAGACTTTTTATTCCATGACTGCTGCAATAGTCCATAAATTCCTTTGAAGTGAAATCTCCTGCATTATCATATCTCAAGCATTTGATTCTTGAATCCATCACATTTTCAACCATTTCCTTGTAGATCTTAAAGTTTTCAAAAGATTCTGACTTGTTCTTGAGAAATCAAACTACAATCATTATTGTATAATCATCAACTAATAACATACAATATCTCTCACCTTTTAAGCCCTTTGTTTTAGTTGGTCCAACTATATCAGTATGCCCAAGTTCCAATGGTCTTGTTGTTGAATATTCCTTTGATTTGAACCTGGTCTTTGTTTGCTTTCCTTGTTGACAATGCTTTCATAAAGTGTTGGTTGGTTTCCTGATCTAGGGAATTTCTATGACTTATTATCTTTTGTTGTCTTTGACAAGGTTATCAAAATGCATGTGACCCATTCTTCTGTGCTATAGCCAACTTTCATCTTCCTTTCCTAGACAACACTTTTCATTTCCAATTTCACTTAACACATATATGTTGTTTGAAGTTCTAGCAGCTTTACCGACCAATTTCCCTGAACCTTCTCTTGTTATCTCACACTTTTTTGAATCAAAAGTAACTTTATGACCATGGTCACACATTTGAATCACACTTAGTGTTGGAAAATATATAACAGACAGCGAATGGAAAATATTTAACATGGCATGAGTACAGGAAGTTTGTAATCGACAGGAAAACAGAAGATAAGTTCAGGAAGATTGAATGATCGAAGGAAACGCAACGAAGGCAACGCAACATTGATCGAATGATCGAAGGCCCGTAAATTTTGAGAAGCATTTTTTATCGATAGATCTCATTCAAAATTCCTGAAAGAATGAGGGTCGTCAGATCTGAATGTAGACAAGAAGAGAACTGAAGAGGAGGAAAGATCTCAGACATTAGATCCAAGTGCAAGACCCAACCATCGTTGGATCAAGGAGAACCTACATTCCTTTTAAAGTATAACAAGGAGAAGCAGGCGTACAAAATTTCGAAAGAAGGAGGACCGTCCATTTACGGGTAGGACACGTGGGGATAGATCATCATTTCCCTGACTGGAGAGTCAAAGGAACGGGGTTCCCTAACCTCTCGAAATCGTGATATGAAAAATCACGATTTAATCTGAGCCATCAGATCAAGGTTGAATCTGGACCGTTGATTCCAGTCCATGTCGAAGTTTCAGGGATCGAGAGTTGGAGATGTCAAGTAATATCAACCACGAGAATCCCGATATCGCGATATGCAAAATCGTGATTTAATCTGAGCCGTCAGATCAAGGTTGAATCTGGATTGTTGATTCCAGTCCATGTCGGAGTTTCGGGGTTCGAGAGTTGGAGATGTCAAGTAATATCAACCACAGGAATCTCGATATCGTGATATGCGAAATCGCGATTTAATCTGAGCCGTCAGATCAAGGTTGAATCTGGACCGTTGATTCCAGTCCATGTCAGAGTTTCGGGGTTCGAGAGTTGGAGATGTCAAGTAATATCAACCACAAGAATCCCGATATCATGATATGCGAAATCACGATTTAATCTGAGCCGTTAGATCAAGATAGAATCTGGACCGTTGATCCCAGTCCATTTCGGTGTTTCACGGATCGAGTGTTGGAGATGTCAAATATTATTAACAACCGGAATCTCGATATCGCGATATGCAAAATTGCGATTTAATCTGAGCAGTCAGATCAAGATGTGATCTAGACCATTGATCCAACTCCATTATGGAGTTTCGTGGATCGAGACTTTGAAGTGACAAAAACAATGAACTTCAAGAATGTCGAAATCGCGATATGCAAAATCACGATTCAATCTCAGTCGTTGAATCAAGATCAGATCTGAACCGTTGATCCAACTCCATATCGGAGTTTCGCGAATCACGACATGGAGAGGCAAAGAAAACAATGCAATAAGAATGTCGAAATCGCGATTCAATCGCAACCGTTGAATCAAGATCAGATCTGGACCATGGAATCATAGGACATGTGGCAAGCGATCAAATTTCACTGACTTGGGGTCAACGGAGAATAGTGTTGATATTCACGAAATGAGAAATCCTGAAAGTGCTTTATGCATAAGCGCGTGGTCATAGCCATTGATCAAATCAAAGGAAGATGGAGGTAGAAATATTAATAATGTTTTAATAGACTTAATATTTTTTAAGCTCAATAACAACTGATTCACCCCCCCCCCTCTCAGTTGTCTTAGTAATTTCAAAAATTGGTATCAGAGAAGGTTCCTTTTATTCAAAGGTAGATCTGTAAGATTAAACATGACAAGTCATGAAGGGACTTCAGCCTCTAAACCCCCTCTATTTGATGGAACAAATTTTGCCTTCTGGAAGATTAGAATGAGAACATATTTAATGGCCTTGGGTGTTGATGTTTGGGATGTAGTAGAGACTGGATATACAAAGCCTGTTGTGCTAGCCTCCAAGGATGATAAGTTAGAGTTTAGTTTTAATGTTAAGGGGATGAATGCTATCTTGAATGGACTTGCTGAAGCTGAGTTTGTAAAGGTGATGCATCTTGATACTGGCAAAGCAATGTGGGATAAACTTATTAGCAGTTATGAAGGAAATGAGAAAGTAAAAGATGCCAAACTTCAAACATACAGATTGAAATTTGAACAACTAAAGATGAATGAATATGAAACAATTAGCAAGTATTTTTTAAGAGTTGAAGAACTTGTAAATTCCATGAAGGGTCTTGGTGAGAAGTTTGATGACTCACTCTTAGTTAAGAAGATTTTAAGATCTCTGCCTGATAAATTTAATCCAAAAGTCTCTACAATAGAAGAGTTAAATAATCTTAAAACTCTGTCCATTGATCAACTTCTAGGAACTCTAACTGCATATGAAATGAGAATTAACAAAGATAAATCCAGTACTAGAGAAGCATCTTTTAAAGAAGACAATAATATTGATTCAGAATTAGATTATATTGAGGAAACATTTGTGAGAAGGTTAAAGAAAGGGTCAGGAAAATATCAAGGGAAGTTGCCCTTCAAATGCTTTAACTGTGGTAATATAGGCCATTTTTCATCTAAGTGTCCCCATCATAAAAAGGACCAGAACTCTGATGATGAAAAGAATTACAAATACAAGAAATATAATAAGAAGAAAAGTTTGGTTGCAAATAATGACAATTCCTCAGAAGACACTGATAGTGACTCATCCTGTGAAAATAAGGCAAATGACTTCATGCTTATGGCCAAGGAGGATTATGATAATAAAAT